>JAOTQM010000581.1:0-40363 GCA_026939265.1 Oreonectes daqikongensis
TTTTTGAAAGTTTTGCTTCGCTCAGCAAGAGCAAAACCCTTGGTGTGTTATGGTCCCTGGGCAGTTTTTACGTTGAAACAAATCAATGACGGAGCCTTGAAATAAACTCTAGCATTCAAGTCGCAATTAATTTCATTCTTTGCATGTTCCTGTCCCTTCAGCTTGCTGCTTGTCCCCTGCGATCGTGCTATTTTTTTTTTTTTTACCCACGAACACTGAAATATACATGTTGTTGGTTTTTTTTACAACTTAACTTTCTCTGTTATATCTAGAACACTCCTTATACTGATACAGGTAAAAACTGTAAATGAGAGCTCCTTGCCAGACAATTTCTCGCCCTCCTGCCTGAATTCTGTGCGGAGGACCTGTCACCCATCTTCACGCAGATCTTTGGAGCAGTCCTAAAACAGGCTTAATGTCAAGAGCAAATTAAACTTTCATTTAATATTGGTTTCGTGTCTTTTACATTCGTACGTATGCCGCCCGTCCTTGTTTCGAAGTCAGTTGTTAGCCAGCAAATGAAGCATTCATTTTGAAGTCAAACGGCGTCTATAGAATTCTTTACATGTCCCGTTTTTTTTTTTAAATCGTCCTGCCCCGGAGTTTGCCCGAAAAGAAAGAAATAAAGCCCCCGGCCGCACACCGGTGGAGGACGAGGCTGAGCTGCCCCTGGCGCACCTGAGCATAGAGACAGGGCACGCCGCACGGACGGAAGCGGAATCCCCGAGCAGCGTAAAAGGCTATGAAGATGATTACTGCACCCATTGGGCGTTCGTGTCAAGGTGGAAGAAGCCCAGACCAAAAGCTTACAGCACCTGGTATTCCCAGGCGTCTCCCATCCAAGTACTAACCAGGCCCGACCCGGCTTAGCTTCCGAGATCAGACGAGATCGGGCGTGCTCAGGGTGGTATGGCCGTAAGCGAATGTTGCCGGTAAAAGCGGGCTCTTTGAAGAACGCTCAGACCCAGCTGGCTCTGTCTGCACCCGTCGGCCTCGCTGCCTCCGTTTTCCGTTTGGACTGTCGTAAAGACAGGCCTAATATTAATATCAAATTAAACTTTCGTTTTTACAATTGTTTCGTGTCTTGAATTCTCTACGTGTCCCATTCATGTTCCCCACGTCAAAAGAACGCCTTTCAGCTCGACGTGGTTTTTGAAAAGTTTTGCTTCGCTCAGCAAGAGCAAAACCTTGGTGTGTTATGTTCCGGGGCATTTTACGTTGAAACAAATCAATGACGGAGCCTTGAAATAAACTCTAGCATTCAAGTCGCAATTTATTTCATTCTTTGCATGTTCCTGTCCCTTCAGCTTGCTGCTTGTCCCCTGCGATCGTGCTATTTTTTTTTTTTTACCACGAACACTGAAATATACATGTTGTGGGTTTTTACAACTTAACTTTCTCTGTTATATCTAGAACACTCCGTTACTGATACAGGTAAAACGAGTAAATGAGAGCTCCTTGCCCAGACAATTTCTCGCCCTCCTGCCTGAATGTCTGTGCGGAGGACCTGTCACCCATCTTCACGCAGATCTTTGGAGCAGTCCTAAAAACAGGCTTAATGTCAAGAGCAAATTAAACTTTCATTTAATATTGGTTTCGTGTCTTACATTCGTACGTATGCCGCCCGTCCTTGTTTCGAAGTCAGTTGTTAGCCAGCAAATGAAGCATTCATTTTGTAGTCAAACGGCGTCTATAGAATTCTTTACATGTCCCTTTTTTTTTTTAAATCGTCCTGCCCCGGAGTTTGCCCGAAAAGAAAGAAATAAAGCCCCCGGCCGCACACCGGTGGAGGACGAGCTGAGCTGCCCCTTGGCGCACCTGGAGCATAGAGACAGGGCACGCCGCACGGACGGAAAGCGGAATCCCCGAGCAGCGTAAAAGGCTATGAAGATGACCACTGCACCCATTGGGCGTTCGTGTCAAGGTGGAAGAAAAGCCCAGACCAAAAGCTTACAGCACCTGGTATTCCCAGGCGGTCTCCCATCCAAGTACTAACCAGGCCCGACCCGGCTTAGCTTCCGAGATCAGACGAGATCGGGCGTGCTCAGGGTGGTATGGCCGTAAGCGAATGTTGCCGGTAAAAGCGGGCTCTTTGAAGAACGCTCAGACCCAGCTGGCTCTGTCTGCACCCGTCGGCCTCGCTGCCTCCGTTTTCCGTTTGGACTGTCGTAAAGACAGGCCTAATATTAATATCAAATTAAACTTTCGTTTTTACATTTGTTTCGTGTCTTGAATTCTCTACGTGTCCCATTCATGTTCCCCACGTCAAAAGAACGCCTTTCAGCTCGACGTGGTTTTTGAAAAGTTTTGCTTCGCTCAGCAAGAGCAAAACCTTGGTGTGTTATGTTCCGGGGCATTTTACGTTGAAACAAATCAATGACGGAGCCTTGAAATAAACTCTAGCATTCAAGTCGCAATTTATTTCATTCTTTGCATGTTCCTGTCCCTTCAGCTTGCTGCTTGTCCCCTGCGATCGTGCTATTTTTTTTTTTTACCACGAACACTGAAATATACATGTTGTGGGTTTTTTACAACTTAACTTTCTCTGTTATATCTAGAACACTCCGTTACTGATACAGGTAAAACGAGTAAATGAGAGCTCCTTGCCCAGACAATTTCTCGCCCTCCTGCCTGAATGTCTGTGCGGAGGACCTGTCACCCATCTTCACGCAGATCTTTGGAGCAGTCCTAAAAACAGGCTTAATGTCAAGAGCAAATTAAACTTTCATTTAATATTGGTTTCGTGTCTTACATTCGTACGTATGCCGCCCGTCCTTGTTTCGAAGTCAGTTGTTAGCCAGCAAATGAAGCATTCATTTTGTAGTCAAACGGCGTCTATAGAATTCTTTACATGTCCCTTTTTTTTTTTAAATCGTCCTGCCCCGGAGTTTGCCCGAAAAGAAAGAAATAAAGCCCCCGGCCGCACACCGGTGGAGGACGAGGCTGAGCTGCCCCTTGGCGCACCTGGAGCATAGAGACAGGGCACGCCGCACGGACGGAAAGCGGAATCCCCGAGCAGCGTAAAAGGCTATGAAGATGACCACTGCACCCATTGGGCGTTCGTGTCAAGGTGGAAGAAAAGCCCAGACCAAAAGCTTACAGCACCTGGTATTCCCAGGCGGTCTCCCATCCAAGTACTAACCAGGCCCGACCCGGCTTAGCTTCCGAGATCAGACGAGATCGGGCGTGCTCAGGGTGGTATGGCCGTAAGCGAATGTTGCCGGTAAAAGCGGGCTCTTTGAAGAACGCTCAGACCCAGCTGGCTCTGTCTGCACCCGTCGGCCTCGCTGCCTCCGTTTTCCGTTTGGACTGTCGTAAAGACAGGCCTAATATTAATATCAAATTAAACTTTCGTTTTTACATTTGTTTCGTGTCTTGAATTCTCTACGTGTCCCATTCATGTTCCCCACGTCAAAAGAACGCCTTTCAGCTCGACGTGGTTTTTGAAAAGTTTTGCTTCGCTCAGCAAGAGCAAAACCTTGGTGTGTTATGTTCCGGGGCATTTTACGTTGAAACAAATCAATGACGGAGCCTTGAAATAAACTCTAGCATTCAAGTCGCAATTTATTTCATTCTTTGCATGTTCCTGTCCCTTCAGCTTGCTGCTTGTCCCCTGCGATCGTGCTATTTTTTTTTTTTACCACGAACACTGAAATATACATGTTGTTGGGGTTTTTTACAACTTAACTTTCTCTGTTATATCTAGAACACTCCGTTACTGATACAGGTAAAACGAGTAAATGAGAGCTCCTTGCCCAGACAATTTCTCGCCCTCCTGCCTGAATGTCTGTGCGGAGGACCTGTCACCCATCTTCACGCAGATCTTTGGAGCAGTCCTAAAAACAGGCTTAATGTCAAGAGCAAATTAAACTTTCATTTAATATTGGTTTCGTGTCTTACATTCGTACGTATGCCGCCCGTCCTTGTTTCGAAGTCAGTTGTTAGCCAGCAAATGAAGCATTCATTTTGTAGTCAAACGGCGTCTATAGAATTCTTTACATGTCCCTTTTTTTTTTTAAATCGTCCTGCCCCGGAGTTTGCCCGAAAAGAAAGAAATAAAGCCCCCGGCCGCACACCGGTGGAGGACGAGGCTGAGCTGCCCCTTGGCGCACCTGGAGCATAGAGACAGGGCACGCCGCACGGACGGAAAGCGGAATCCCCGAGCAGCGTAAAAGGCTATGAAGATGACCACTGCACCCATTGGGCGTTCGTGTCAAGGTGGAAGAAAAGCCCAGACCAAAAGCTTACAGCACCTGGTATTCCCAGGCGGTCTCCCATCCAAGTACTAACCAGGCCCGACCCGGCTTAGCTTCCGAGATCAGACGAGATCGGGCGTGCTTTTTTTTTTTTTTTTTTTTTTTTTTATTAGAAAAAATTAAAACAAATCAACACAACACAAAATAAACAGATAAACAAAAATCAGAAATCTCTTTCATTCTCTGGCAAATTCCACTTAAGAGCATTTAAAACACAATAGACTTGTGGTGTAAAAACATGATAAAAAGCATTCAACATATTTTCACATTTAAAATACACATACAGTCTTTTCATGTATAATTCTGTTTTTCTTTTCAACACAGTCCAAACATCCAAAATAATTTTTTCCTTTTTAGCCACAGTTCTTCTTTCCCAGATTGCACTTTTCATTAACATCAGCCACAGATTTATAAACTTTTTGTTTTCACATTTCTTTTCCCAACCAAACATCACCACTCTGTCCCATTCCATTGCATTTTCGTCCCATTCCTCAGTCAAATCTTTCACCACATGTTTGCATTTCCTTAAAAATTCTCGCAGTTCTTTACAATATAAAAACATATGTAAAATCCATTCTTCTTTTTCTTGACACACTTTACACAAAGCACTCTGTTCCATCCCAATCTTATTTAAAATAAAATCAGTAAAAACCACTTTGTGTCTTATAAAATATTCCAAACCTTCCAACTTTATCTCCACACATTTCCCTCTCATATTTTTCCATATACACTCTTCTTTTAAGTCTTTGAATTTTTCCACCCAGTACTTATTTGCAACTGGCTCTTTGAAAACACCATCTCTAAAAACACAATAAAACACTTTTATAGTACATTCTTTAAAATCATGCATTTTTCCCCCTAATTTCACAGAAATGTTTTTCTCTTTTGGCTCTTCTTCCATACACTCTATACTTTGAATCCATTTTTTTGGTATTGCGTTCTTAATGTCTTCAAATTTATTTGTTATTTCCTGTACATTATATTCTTCCTTTGCCTCCTCCATCGTGTCCACAATATATTGCGTTCGTAAAAAACCTTCTTTGAACTCATATAAGACATCTTTTACTTTAGTGATTCCAACTTCCATCCATTTCTTAAAAAACAGTTCTTTTCCTTGTTTTAAAATGTAGCTATTTAAAAACAGGGGTTGGTTTAAAATTGTCTCTCTCCCATGTGGCTCGTACTCAATTTTTAATAAAAGCTTTCCCCAAGCATTAAACATTTCTCGATAAAATCCAGGTAGCTTTTCTGTCATCCAAACTTTTGTTTTCATCCAAAGTATGTCCTCTCCCATGTTAAAATCGCCACATCTATTTAAAAAATACCTCAATGTTTTCTTCCACTCAGTCTTATTTTCTCCGTTTAGGTATTTCTTTACAATTTTCACTCTCAGAGCATTTTTCCGTTGTTCCACATCCATTAAACCCAGACCCCCCTTTTCCACTTCCCCTAAAATTGTGTTATAAGCAATTCTTGCAGGTTTTCCCTCCCATAAAAAATCAATAAAACATTTCTTCAACCTCTTCTCAGTCCATACAGGCATTTCAGAAACATATAACACATACCACAATTTCGAAACCATTAAAACATTCAATATTAAAACCTTCCCCTTCAAGTTTAGAGTCCTCAGTTTCCAAAAATTCAACTTTCTCTCTATCTCCGTTATCAGTTGTTCCCACATTTCATCTCTTGTTTTCTTCTCGTTTTTCCCCATTAAAATTCCTAAAATCCGCATTTCCTCCACTTCTTTGAAGTTAAAACAATCCTTTAAAACCATAGCTTTTCCAAATCTCATATACATCGTCTTATCCTCATTTATTTTGCTTCCAGACCCTCTACAGTATTCATTCACCATATTCATTACTTCTTTAACGCTTTCTTTAGTCTTTACAATTATCGTCGTATCGTCAGCGTATTGGAAAACCTTTCCCTCTGCTTCGTTTTTTTCAATCTCTATTCCTGTTATTCCTTCCTTTTGTTTGATAAGTAGTCCCAGCGGTTCTGATACGAGTGAGTACAGCAAAGATGAAAGTGGACACCCCTGTCTGATCGATCGTGTGATTTTAAAACAATCTGTTAAAAAACCATTACATTTTATCTTTGTTAATGCTCCTTTGTATAAAATCTCAATCCATTTCGTAAAATTCTCCCCAAACCCAAAGCTCCTTAAAACCTCAAATAAATAATTGTGCTCAACCCTATCAAACGCTTTCTCAAAGTCTAGACTGATTACATATCCTTCTTCCCTTTTATCCTTCATATACCACATCATATCTCTTATACTCATCGTTATGTCCGCTATATCCCTTCCTTTAACTCCATATGCTTGGTTTGTTGTAATTATACTTGGTATTATTTCTTTTAACCTGTTCGCTAAAACCTTGGCTAAAATTTTAAGATCTGTATTCAACATCGTAATTGGCCTGTAGTTTTTTAAATCTACTTTTTCTCCTTTCTTTTTATATATTAATTTCATTAAACCCATCCTTGTTCTCTCATTAATTTCTCCTTTTTCAAAAATGTCTTTAAAAACCTCGGTTAAAACCTTGGTTAAAACTCCTTTAAAACAAACATAAAATTCAGTTCCCAAACCATCTATTCCTGGACTTTTCTTTTTATTTAGTTCATCTATTGCTCTTTCAATCTCTTCTTCTCTGATTTCTTGGTCACACTCTTCTTTGTCTTCCTTGCTTATTTTTGTTTTAATCTGATTCAACAGTTTCTTTTTTTCCTCCTCTTCCACACCTCTTGCACTAAACAGATCCTCATAAAAATACTTTATTTCTTCTAAAATCTTTTCATTCCCTTCAACGATTTCTCCATTTTTTCCTCTTATCTCTTTTAACGTTTCAGCTTTCCCTTTCTGTTTTTCCAAATCAAAAAAGAATTTTGTGCATTTTTCCCCCTCCACCACATATTTAGCTTTGCTTCTGAGCCTCGCCCCTTCATATTGTTTTTCCTCTATGTCTTTCAGTTTTCCCTCCATTTCCTTTATCTTTTCTACATCCTTATTGTCTTTATTCAATTCCAATTCCAAACCTTCTTTTATCTCTCTTTCTTTGTACCTTTTGTATTTCTGCATTAAGCTACAATATTTTATAGAGAATTTTTTTATAAGAAATTTTACATTTTCCCACCATATTCTCTTGTCCTCTTCATACATTCCGTTTTCCTTCTCCTTCTCTATGATTTCTTTAACATTTTCAATATAACCTTCATTCTTTAAAATCTGTGTATTTAAAATCCATACTCCCGGCCCTCTTTGCATTTTATTCCAGTCCAATATAAAAAATAAAAATTTATGATCACTAAGACTTGTTTCCTCATACCTGATCTTTTCAATAAAATTCTCCACATTTCTGCTACATAAAACAAAATCAATTCTAGTTTGGCATATGAAATTCCCCACTATTTGTCTCCTTGAAAATTCTTTTTTCCTTTCATTTCTTTCTCTCCAAACATCTATTATATTATTTTCATCCATCAAAATTTTTAATTCTTTTCTTCCCGTATCACTTTTAAAAACCATTCCTTCAGCCATGTCCTGTTTACTAAAAACAGTATTAAAATCCCCCATCATTATTATTTCTCTGTACTTTTCCACAATATTCCTTAAAACATTAAAAAACTCTTTCTTTTCCTTCTCCCCCACCGGTGCATGTACATTTACTAAAATCAAATCTCTTCCTTCATATTTTGTCTCAACCGCTAAACATTTCCCCATCTTATCTTTGTATACAATTTTACTTACTTTAAAAACATCATCTTTCATTAAAAAAGCCACACCTCTCCCAAATCTCCCATCTCCATTGTTATATAAAATACCTCCATCCCATCTCTTTTTAAAATCAAACATCACATTTTCATTCCAGTTTGTTTCTTGTAATGCAATAATGTCTTGGCTTTTACATTTTTCCTGTACTTTCCCAAATTTACGCATGTCCATCAGTCCTCTTGCATTAAAAGTAACACAACTTAAAACCATTAAAGGAAAAAAACAAAATAAATATTTAAAAGACATTATTTGTCAGTTTCTCCCTCCAGGCCCCTTAACACATCAAATCTGTTAGCTTTTGTCTTTTTTCTTGCACCTTCCAAATTTGGTTTTACCTTAAGTGTTCTTCTTCTTGTATATCCTCTCATCTCTGTTTCGATACTGTCCATCTTGGTTTCCTCTTCACTGTCTGTTTCTTTGTTTTGATCTACCATTCTTTGTTCATCTCCCTCCACGCCCAATATCTCCATTTCCATCATTTGACTGTCCTGCTCCATTGTTCCTTCAATATTATTCCCGTTGTCCTCTTTTTCTCGGTTGCTCGTTGTTTCTTTCGTTTCCTTTTGTTGTAGTCCTTGTTCCTCCCGTCCTCCATCAGTTTGTTCATCCTCCTCATTGTTTCCTTCATGCACCTGTCCGTCCACCTGTTTTTCCTTTCCTCCTTCCTCTCCCTCCATCCAACATTCACATTTATTTAAAATCTCTTCGCACTCCGGGCACCTGACAGCATTGCAATCTCTTGCAAAGTGGCCTCGTTCCTCGCATTTGTAGCACTTGAAGTTTGGGCAGTCCTTCAGCAGGTGCTCCGGGCTCATACACAGCCTACAAGTTTTCACCTGCTGACTGTGCATTACCCGGAAGTGTTGTGGCCCTTCGGCTGTCTCCAGCCTTGTGCTATATGGCAATGATGCCACCTCCTTGGGGAATCTAACTTTTAGGAACCTCGTTCCATCCTCAATGTCAGTGCCCTGGTAGCATCGTCTTTTAATTTTTGTCATGGGCTCAACACCCCAACCATCCAATTTTTCTAAAATTTTGCTGTCTTCCAGGTAGACGGGCAGGTGCATGAAGGAAACAACATAATCCCGGTTGTGTAGATTTTTCACCTCACATACAATTCCTCTCACTCTCAGACCATCCATCAGTTTATCGCACTCCTCCTCCTTTTCCATCGTCAGTTCATATTCCTTCCCTTGTCTTGGTCTTACAGCTAAAATTTTCCCATGTCCACATTTTTCTATTACCGCTTTAATAATGTCCTCCGCTCTCCCTTCATTCACATTTTCCACATTCACGATCACCGTGGCTTCTTTTAAATATTTCCTTTCAGTAAAATTGTTCCTTACTTTGTTTCTTTCCTTTCCAGCTCGTAGTCGTTTTTCCAGTTCAGTGTCGTTAACTTTGCGTGGTCCTCGTGCCAGTCCGTTTTCGTTTGCCGTGCTTGTTCCTCGTGCCAGTCCATTGTCGTTTGCCGTGCTTGTTCCTCGTGCCAGTCCATTGTCGTTTGCCATGCTTGTTCCTCCTGCCAGTCCATTGTCGTCTGCCGTACTTGTTCCTCCTGCCCTTCCGGTGTCGTTAGCCTTGCGTGTACCTCGTGCCAGTCCATTATCGTTTGCCATGCTTGTTTCTCCTTCCAGTCCAGAATCATTAACCATCAGTGTTTCTTCAGCCAGTCCAGTGTCATAATCCATTGATCTGTCCTTCATTTCCATAAAAAAACAAAAACAAAAAAAGCTTAACCACCCTCCAGTCAGCAAAATGCTGCTGTTAGGTGGTTTTTTAACTCAAAATACTGCTAAGTAAAAGTAAGAAAAGGCTAATAACCTTCAGAAAACACAAAAATAAAACTCAAAATAGAGAGCCTTCCTCTCCCAACTGCAGCCAAACACTTCCTGGTTGCTCTCTAGCGCCCTCAGGGTGGTATGGCCGTAAGCGAATGTTGCCGGTAAAAGCGGGCTCTTTGAAGAACGCTCAGACCCAGCTGGCTCTGTCTGCACCCGTCGGCCTCGCTGCCTCCGTTTTCCGTTTGGACTGTCGTAAAGACAGGCCTAATATTAATATCAAATTAAACTTTCGTTTTTACATTTGTTTCGTGTCTTGAATTCTCTACGTGTCCCATTCATGTTCCCCACGTCAAAAGAACGCCTTTCAGCTCGACGTGGTTTTTGAAAAGTTTTGCTTCGCTCAGCAAGAGCAAAACCTTGGTGTGTTATGTTCCGGGGCATTTTACGTTGAAACAAATCAATGACGGAGCCTTGAAATAAACTCTAGCATTCAAGTCGCAATTTATTTCATTCTTTGCATGTTCCTGTCCCTTCAGCTTGCTGCTTGTCCCCTGCGATCGTGCTATTTTTTTTTTTTACCACGAACACTGAAATATACATGTTGTTGGGTTTTTTACAACTTAACTTTCTCTGTTATATCTAGAACACTCCGTTACTGATACAGGTAAAACGAGTAAATGAGAGCTCCTTGCCCAGACAATTTCTCGCCCTCCTGCCTGAATGTCTGTGCGGAGGACCTGTCACCCATCTTCACGCAGATCTTTGGAGCAGTCCTAAAAACAGGCTTAATGTCAAGAGCAAATTAAACTTTCATTTAATATTGGTTTCGTGTCTTACATTCGTACGTATGCCGCCCGTCCTTGTTTCGAAGTCAGTTGTTAGCCAGCAAATGTAGCATTCATTTTGTAGTCAAACGGCGTCTATAGAATTCTTTACATGTCCCGTTTTTTTTTTTAAATCGTCCTGCCCCGGAGTTTGCCCGAAAAGAAAGAAATAAAGCCCCCGGCCGCACACCGGTGGAGGACGAGGCTGAGCTGCCCCTTGGCGCACCTGGAGCATAGAGACAGGGCACGCCGCACGGACGGAAAGCGGAATCCCCGAGCAGCGTAAAAGGCTATGAAGATGACCACTGCACCCATTGGGCGTTCGTGTCAAGGTGGAAGAAAAGCCCAGACCAAAAGCTTACAGCACCTGGTATTCCCAGGCGGTCTCCCATCCAAGTACTAACCAGGCCCGACCCGGCTTAGCTTCCGAGATCAGACGAGATCGGGCGTGCTCAGGGTGGTATGGCCGTAAGCGAATGTTGCCGGTAAAAGCGGGCTCTTTGAAGAACGCTCAGACCCAGCTGGCTCTGTCTGCACCCGTCGGCCTCGCTGCCTCCGTTTTCCGTTTGGACTGTCGTAAAGACAGGCCTAATATTAATATCAAATTAAACTTTCGTTTTTACATTGTTTCGTGTCTTGAATTCTCTACGTGTCCCATTCATGTTCCCCACGTCAAAAGAACGCCTTTCAGCTCGACGTGGTTTTTGAAAAGTTTTGCTTCGCTCAGCAAGAGCAAAACCTTGGTGTGTTATGTTCCGGGGCATTTTACGTTGAAACAAATCAATGACGGAGCCTTGAAATAAACTCTAGCATTCAAGTCGCAATTTATTTCATTCTTTGCATGTTCCTGTCCCTTCAGCTTGCTGCTTGTCCCCTGCGATCGTGCTATTTTTTTTTTTTACCACGAACACTGAAATATACATGTTGTTGGGTTTTTTACAACTTAACTTTCTCTGTTATATCTAGAACACTCCGTTACTGATACAGGTAAAACGAGTAAATGAGAGCTCCTTGCCCAGACAATTTCTCGCCCTCCTGCCTGAATGTCTGTGCGGAGGACCTGTCACCCATCTTCACGCAGATCTTTGGAGCAGTCCTAAAAACAGGCTTAATGTCAAGAGCAAATTAAACTTTCATTTAATATTGGTTTCGTGTCTTACATTCGTACGTATGCCGCCCGTCCTTGTTTCGAAGTCAGTTGTTAGCCAGCAAATGAAGCATTCATTTTGTAGTCAAACGGCGTCTATAGAATTCTTTACATGTCCCTTTTTTTTTTTAAATCGTCCTGCCCCGGAGTTTGCCCGAAAAGAAAGAAATAAAGCCCCCGGCCGCACACCGGTGGAGGACGAGGCTGAGCTGCCCCTTGGCGCACCTGGAGCATAGAGACAGGGCACGCCGCACGGACGGAAAGCGGAATCCCCGAGCAGCGTAAAAGGCTATGAAGATGACCACTGCACCCATTGGGCGTTCGTGTCAAGGTGGAAGAAAAGCCCAGACCAAAAGCTTACAGCACCTGGTATTCCCAGGCGGTCTCCCATCCAAGTACTAACCAGGCCCGACCCGGCTTAGCTTCCGAGATCAGACGAGATCGGGCGTGCTTTTTTTTTTTTTTTTTTATTAGAAAAAATTAAAACAAATCAACACAACACAAAATAAACAGATAAACAAAAATCAGAAATCTCTTTCATTCTCTGGCAAATTCCACTTAAGAGCATTTAAAACACAATAGACTTGTGGTGTAAAAACATGATAAAAAGCATTCAACATATTTTCACATTTAAAATACACATACAGTCTTTTCATGTATAATTCTGTTTTTCTTTTCAACACAGTCCAAACATCCAAAATAATTTTTTCCTTTTTAGCCACAGTTCTTCTTTCCCAGATTGCACTTTTCATTAACATCAGCCACAGATTTATAAACTTTTTGTTTTCACATTTCTTTTCCCAACCAAACATCACCACTCTGTCCCATTCCATTGCATTTTCGTCCCATTCCTCAGTCAAATCTTTCACCACATGTTTGCATTTCCTTAAAAATTCTCGCAGTTCTTTACAATATAAAAACATATGTAAAATCCATTCTTCTTTTTCTTGACACACTTTACACAAAGCACTCTGTTCCATCCCAATCTTATTTAAAATAAAATCAGTAAAAACCACTTTGTGTCTTATAAAATATTCCAAACCTTCCAACTTTATCTCCACACATTTCCCTCTCATATTTTTCCATATACACTCTTCTTTTAAGTCTTTGAATTTTTCCACCCAGTACTTATTTGCAACTGGCTCTTTGAAAACACCATCTCTAAAAACACAATAAAACACTTTTATAGTACATTCTTTAAAATCATGCATTTTTCCCCCTAATTTCACAGAAATGTTTTTCTCTTTTGGCTCTTCTTCCATACACTCTATACTTTGAATCCATTTTTTTGGTATTGCGTTCTTAATGTCTTCAAATTTATTTGTTATTTCCTGTACATTATATTCTTCCTTTGCCTCCTCCATCGTGTCCACAATATATTGCGTTCGTAAAAAACCTTCTTTGAACTCATATAAGACATCTTTTACTTTAGTGATTCCAACTTCCATCCATTTCTTAAAAAACAGTTCTTTTCCTTGTTTTAAAATGTAGCTATTTAAAAACAGGGGTTGGTTTAAAATTGTCTCTCTCCCATGTGGCTCGTACTCAATTTTTAATAAAAGCTTTCCCCAAGCATTAAACATTTCTCGATAAAATCCAGGTAGCTTTTCTGTCATCCAAACTTTTGTTTTCATCCAAAGTATGTCCTCTCCCATGTTAAAATCGCCACATCTATTTAAAAAATACCTCAATGTTTTCTTCCACTCAGTCTTATTTTCTCCGTTTAGGTATTTCTTTACAATTTTCACTCTCAGAGCATTTTTCCGTTGTTCCACATCCATTAAACCCAGACCCCCCTTTTCCACTTCCCCTAAAATTGTGTTATAAGCAATTCTTGCAGGTTTTCCCTCCCATAAAAAATCAATAAAACATTTCTTCAACCTCTTCTCAGTCCATACAGGCATTTCAGAAACATATAACACATACCACAATTTCGAAACCATTAAAACATTCAATATTAAAACCTTCCCCTTCAAGTTTAGAGTCCTCAGTTTCCAAAAATTCAACTTTCTCTCTATCTCCGTTATCAGTTGTTCCCACATTTCATCTCTTGTTTTCTTCTCGTTTTTCCCCATTAAAATTCCTAAAATCCGCATTTCCTCCACTTCTTTGAAGTTAAAACAATCCTTTAAAACCATAGCTTTTCCAAATCTCATATACATCGTCTTATCCTCATTTATTTTGCTTCCAGACCCTCTACAGTATTCATTCACCATATTCATTACTTCTTTAACGCTTTCTTTAGTCTTTACAATTATCGTCGTATCGTCAGCGTATTGGAAAACCTTTCCCTCTGCTTCGTTTTTTTCAATCTCTATTCCTGTTATTCCTTCCTTTTGTTTGATAAGTAGTCCCAGCGGTTCTGATACGAGTGAGTACAGCAAAGATGAAAGTGGACACCCCTGTCTGATCGATCGTGTGATTTTAAAACAATCTGTTAAAAAACCATTACATTTTATCTTTGTTAATGCTCCTTTGTATAAAATCTCAATCCATTTCGTAAAATTCTCCCCAAACCCAAAGCTCCTTAAAACCTCAAATAAATAATTGTGCTCAACCCTATCAAACGCTTTCTCAAAGTCTAGACTGATTACATATCCTTCTTCCCTTTTATCCTTCATATACCACATCATATCTCTTATACTCATCGTTATGTCCGCTATATCCCTTCCTTTAACTCCATATGCTTGGTTTGTTGTAATTATACTTGGTATTATTTCTTTTAACCTGTTCGCTAAAACCTTGGCTAAAATTTTAAGATCTGTATTCAACATCGTAATTGGCCTGTAGTTTTTTAAATCTACTTTTTCTCCTTTCTTTTTATATATTAATTTCATTAAACCCATCCTTGTTCTCTCATTAATTTCTCCTTTTTCAAAAATGTCTTTAAAAACCTCGGTTAAAACCTTGGTTAAAACTCCTTTAAAACAAACATAAAATTCAGTTCCCAAACCATCTATTCCTGGACTTTTCTTTTTATTTAGTTCATCTATTGCTCTTTCAATCTCTTCTTCTCTGATTTCTTGGTCACACTCTTCTTTGTCTTCCTTGCTTATTTTTGTTTTAATCTGATTCAACAGTTTCTTTTTTTCCTCCTCTTCCACACCTCTTGCACTAAACAGATCCTCATAAAAATACTTTATTTCTTCTAAAATCTTTTCATTCCCTTCAACGATTTCTCCATTTTTTCCTCTTATCTCTTTTAACGTTTCAGCTTTCCCTTTCTGTTTTTCCAAATCAAAAAAGAATTTTGTGCATTTTTCCCCCTCCACCACATATTTAGCTTTGCTTCTGAGCCTCGCCCCTTCATATTGTTTTTCCTCTATGTCTTTCAGTTTTCCCTCCATTTCCTTTATCTTTTCTACATCCTTATTGTCTTTATTCAATTCCAATTCCAAACCTTCTTTTATCTCTCTTTCTTTGTACCTTTTGTATTTCTGCATTAAGCTACAATATTTTATAGAGAATTTTTTTATAAGAAATTTTACATTTTCCCACCATATTCTCTTGTCCTCTTCATACATTCCGTTTTCCTTCTCCTTCTCTATGATTTCTTTAACATTTTCAATATAACCTTCATTCTTTAAAATCTGTGTATTTAAAATCCATACTCCCGGCCCTCTTTGCATTTTATTCCAGTCCAATATAAAAAATAAAAATTTATGATCACTAAGACTTGTTTCCTCATACCTGATCTTTTCAATAAAATTCTCCACATTTCTGCTACATAAAACAAAATCAATTCTAGTTTGGCATATGAAATTCCCCACTATTTGTCTCCTTGAAAATTCTTTTTTCCTTTCATTTCTTTCTCTCCAAACATCTATTATATTATTTTCATCCATCAAAATTTTTAATTCTTTTCTTCCCGTATCACTTTTAAAAACCATTCCTTCAGCCATGTCCTGTTTACTAAAAACAGTATTAAAATCCCCCATCATTATTATTTCTCTGTACTTTTCCACAATATTCCTTAAAACATTAAAAAACTCTTTCTTTTCCTTCTCCCCCACCGGTGCATGTACATTTACTAAAATCAAATCTCTTCCTTCATATTTTGTCTCAACCGCTAAACATTTCCCCATCTTATCTTTGTATACAATTTTACTTACTTTAAAAACATCATCTTTCATTAAAAAAGCCACACCTCTCCCAAATCTCCCATCTCCATTGTTATATAAAATACCTCCATCCCATCTCTTTTTAAAATCAAACATCACATTTTCATTCCAGTTTGTTTCTTGTAATGCAATAATGTCTTGGCTTTTACATTTTTCCTGTACTTTCCCAAATTTACGCATGTCCATCAGTCCTCTTGCATTAAAAGTAACACAACTTAAAACCATTAAAGGAAAAAAACAAAATAAATATTTAAAAGACATTATTTGTCAGTTTCTCCCTCCAGGCCCCTTAACACATCAAATCTGTTAGCTTTTGTCTTTTTTCTTGCACCTTCCAAATTTGGTGTTACCTTAAGTGTTCTTCTTCTTGTATATCCTCTCATCTCTGTTTCGATACTGTCCATCTTGGTTTCCTCTTCACTGTCTGTTTCTTTGTTTTGATCTACCATTCTTTGTTCATCTCCCTCCACGCCCAATATCTCCATTTCCATCATTTGACTGTCCTGCTCCATTGTTCCTTCAATATTATTCCCGTTGTCCTCTTTTTCTCGGTTGCTCGTTGTTTCTTTCGTTTCCTTTTGTTGTAGTCCTTGTTCCTCCCGTCCTCCATCAGTTTGTTCATCCTCCTCATTGTTTCCTTCATGCACCTGTCCGTCCACCTGTTTTTCCTTTCCTCCTTCCTCTCCCTCCATCCAACATTCACATTTATTTAAAATCTCTTCGCACTCCGGGCACCTGACAGCATTGCAATCTCTTGCAAAGTGGCCTCGTTCCTCGCATTTGTAGCACTTGAAGTTTGGGCAGTCCTTCAGCAGGTGCTCCGGGCTCATACACAGCCTACAAGTTTTCACCTGCTGACTGTGCATTACCCGGAAGTGTTGTGGCCCTTCGGCTGTCTCCAGCCTTGTGCTATATGGCAATGATGCCACCTCCTTGGGGAATCTAACTTTTAGGAACCTCGTTCCATCCTCAATGTCAGTGCCCTGGTAGCATCGTCTTTTAATTTTTGTCATGGGCTCAACACCCCAACCATCCAATTTTTCTAAAATTTTGCTGTCTTCCAGGTAGACGGGCAGGTGCATGAAGGAAACAACATAATCCCGGTTGTGTAGATTTTTCACCTCACATACAATTCCTCTCACTCTCAGACCATCCATCAGTTTATCGCACTCCTCCTCCTTTTCCATCGTCAGTTCATATTCCTTCCCTTGTCTTGGTCTTACAGCTAAAATTTTCCCATGTCCACATTTTTCTATTACCGCTTTAATAATGTCCTCCGCTCTCCCTTCATTCACATTTTCCACATTCACGATCACCGTGGCTTCTTTTAAATATTTCCTTTCAGTAAAATTGTTCCTTACTTTGTTTCTTTCCTTTCCAGCTCGTAGTCGTTTTTCCAGTTCAGTGTCGTTAACTTTGCGTGGTCCTCGTGCCAGTCCGTTTTCGTTTGCCGTGCTTGTTCCTCGTGCCAGTCCATTGTCGTTTGCCGTGCTTGTTCCTCGTGCCAGTCCATTGTCGTTTGCCATGCTTGTTCCTCCTGCCAGTCCATTGTCGTCTGCCGTACTTGTTCCTCCTGCCCTTCCGGTGTCGTTAGCCTTGCGTGTACCTCGTGCCAGTCCATTATCGTTTGCCATGCTTGTTTCTCCTTCCAGTCCAGAATCATTAACCATCAGTGTTTCTTCAGCCAGTCCAGTGTCATAATCCATTGATCTGTCCTTCATTTCCATAAAAAAACAAAAACAAAAAAAGCTTAACCACCCTCCAGTCAGCAAAATGCTGCTGTTAGGTGGTTTTTTAACTCAAAATACTGCTAAGTAAAAGTAAGAAAAGGCTAATAACCTTCAGAAAACACAAAAATAAAACTCAAAATAGAGAGCCTTCCTCTCCCAACTGCAGCCAAACACTTCCTGGTTGCTCTCTAGCGCCCTCAGGGTGGTATGGCCGTAAGCGAATGTTGCCGGTAAAAGCGGGCTCTTTGAAGAACGCTCAGACCCAGCTGGCTCTGTCTGCACCCGTCGGCCTCGCTGCCTCCGTTTTCCGTTTGGACTGTCGTAAAGACAGGCCTAATATTAATATCAAATTAAACTTTCGTTTTTACATTTGTTTCGTGTCTTGAATTCTCTACGTGTCCCATTCATGTTCCCCACGTCAAAAGAACGCCTTTCAGCTCGACGTGGTTTTTGAAAAGTTTTGCTTCGCTCAGCAAGAGCAAAACCTTGGTGTGTTATGTTCCGGGGCATTTTACGTTGAAACAAATCAATGACGGAGCCTTGAAATAAACTCTAGCATTCAAGTCGCAATTTATTTCATTCTTTGCATGTTCCTGTCCCTTCAGCTTGCTGCTTGTCCCCTGCGATCGTGCTATTTTTTTTTTTTACCACGAACACTGAAATATACATGTTGTTGGGTTTTTTACAACTTAACTTTCTCTGTTATATCTAGAACACTCCGTTACTGATACAGGTAAAACGAGTAAATGAGAGCTCCTTGCCAGACAATTTCTCGCCCTCCTGCCTGAATGTCTGTGCGGAGGACCTGTCACCCATCTTCACGCAGATCTTTGGAGCAGTCCTAAAAACAGGCTTAATGTCAAGAGCAAATTAAACTTTCATTTAATATTGGTTTCGTGTCTTACATTCGTACGTATGCCGCCCGTCCTTGTTTCGAAGTCAGTTGTTAGCCGGCAAATGAAGCATTCATTTTGTAGTCAAACGGCGTCTATAGAATTCTTTACATGTCCCATTTTTTTTTTTAAATCGTCCTGCCCCGGAGTTTGCCCGAAAAGAAAGAAATAAAGCCCCCGGCCGCACACCGGTAGAGGACGAGGCTGAGCTGCCCCTTGGCGCACCTGGAGCAATCAACACAACACAAAATGAACAGATAAACAAAAATCAGAAATCTCTTTCATTCTCTGGCAAATTCCACTTAAGAGCATTTAAAACACAATAGACTTGTGGTGTAAAAACATGATAAAAAGCATTCAACATATTTTCACATTTAAAATACACATACAGTCTTTTCATGTATAATTCTGTTTTTCTTTTCAACACAGTCCAAACATCCAAAATAATTTTTTCCTTTTTAGCCACAGTTCTTCTTTCCCAGATTGCACTTTTCATTAACATCAGCCACAGATTTATAAACTTTTTGTTTTCACATTTCTTTTCCCAACCAAACATCACCACTCTGTCCCATTCCATTGCATTTTCGTCCCATTCCTCAGTCAAATCTTTCACCACATGTTTGCATTTCCTTAAAAATTCTCGCAGTTCTTTACAATATAAAAACATATGTAAAATCCATTCTTCTTTTTCTTGACACACTTTACACAAAGCACTCTGTTCCATCCCAATCTTATTTAAAATAAAATCAGTAAAAACCACTTTGTGTCTTATAAAATATTCCAAACCTTCCAACTTTATCTCCACACATTTCCCTCTCATATTTTTCCATATACACTCTTCTTTTAAGTCTTTGAATTTTTCCACCCAGTACTTATTTGCAACTGGCTCTTTGAAAACACCATCTCTAAAAACACAATAAAACACTTTTATAGTACATTCTTTAAAATCATGCATTTTTCCCCCTAATTTCACAGAAATGTTTTTCTCTTTTGGCTCTTCTTCCATACACTCTATACTTTGAATCCATTTTTTTGGTATTGCGTTCTTAATGTCTTCAAATTTATTTGTTATTTCCTGTACATTATATTCTTCCTTTGCCTCCTCCATCGTGTCCACAATATATTGCGTTCGTAAAAAACCTTCTTTGAACTCATATAAGACATCTTTTACTTTAGTGATTCCAACTTCCATCCATTTCTTAAAAAACAGTTCTTTTCCTTGTTTTAAAATGTAGCTATTTAAAAACAGGGGTTGGTTTAAAATTGTCTCTCTCCCATGTGGCTCGTACTCAATTTTTAATAAAAGCTTTCCCCAAGCATTAAACATTTCTCGATAAAATCCAGGTAGCTTTTCTGTCATCCAAACTTTTGTTTTCATCCAAAGTATGTCCTCTCCCATGTTAAAATCGCCACATCTATTTAAAAAATACCTCAATGTTTTCTTCCACTCAGTCTTATTTTCTCCGTTTAGGTATTTCTTTACAATTTTCACTCTCAGAGCATTTTTCCGTTGTTCCACATCCATTAAACCCAGACCCCCCTTTTCCACTTCCCCTAAAATTGTGTTATAAGCAATTCTTGCAGGTTTTCCCTCCCATAAAAAATCAATAAAACATTTCTTCAACCTCTTCTCAGTCCATACAGGCATTTCAGAAACATATAACACATACCACAATTTCGAAACCATTAAAACATTCAATATTAAAACCTTCCCCTTCAAGTTTAGAGTCCTCAGTTTCCAAAAATTCAACTTTCTCTCTATCTCCGTTATCAGTTGTTCCCACATTTCATCTCTTGTTTTCTTCTCGTTTTTCCCCATTAAAATTCCTAAAATCCGCATTTCCTCCACTTCTTTGAAGTTAAAACAATCCTTTAAAACCATAGCTTTTCCAAATCTCATATACATCGTCTTATCCTCATTTATTTTGCTTCCAGACCCTCTACAGTATTCATTCACCATATTCATTACTTCTTTAACGCTTTCTTTAGTCTTTACAATTATCGTCGTATCGTCAGCGTATTGGAAAACCTTTCCCTCTGCTTCGTTTTTTTCAATCTCTATTCCTGTTATTCCTTCCTTTTGTTTGATAAGTAGTCCCAGCGGTTCTGATACGAGTGAGTACAGCAAAGATGAAAGTGGACACCCCTGTCTGATCGATCGTGTGATTTTAAAACAATCTGTTAAAAAACCATTACATTTTATCTTTGTTAATGCTCCTTTGTATAAAATCTCAATCCATTTCGTAAAATTCTCCCCAAACCCAAAGCTCCTTAAAACCTCAAATAAATAATTGTGCTCAACCCTATCAAACGCTTTCTCAAAGTCTAGACTGATTACATATCCTTCTTCCCTTTTATCCTTCATATACCACATCATATCTCTTATACTCATCGTTATGTCCGCTATATCCCTTCCTTTAACTCCATATGCTTGGTTTGTTGTAATTATACTTGGTATTATTTCTTTTAACCTGTTCGCTAAAACCTTGGCTAAAATTTTAAGATCTGTATTCAACATCGTAATTGGCCTGTAGTTTTTTAAATCTACTTTTTCTCCTTTCTTTTTATATATTAATTTCATTAAACCCATCCTTGTTCTCTCATTAATTTCTCCTTTTTCAAAAATGTCTTTAAAAACCTCGGTTAAAACCTTGGTTAAAACTCCTTTAAAACAAACATAAAATTCAGTTCCCAAACCATCTATTCCTGGACTTTTCTTTTTATTTAGTTCATCTATTGCTCTTTCAATCTCTTCTTCTCTGATTTCTTGGTCACACTCTTCTTTGTCTTCCTTGCTTATTTTTGTTTTAATCTGATTCAACAGTTTCTTTTTTTCCTCCTCTTCCACACCTCTTGCACTAAACAGATCCTCATAAAAATACTTTATTTCTTCTAAAATCTTTTCATTCCCTTCAACGATTTCTCCATTTTTTCCTCTTATCTCTTTTAACGTTTCAGCTTTCCCTTTCTGTTTTTCCAAATCAAAAAAGAATTTTGTGCATTTTTCCCCCTCCACCACATATTTAGCT
This sequence comes from Oreonectes daqikongensis, assembly GCA_026939265.1. Taxonomy (NCBI): domain Eukaryota; kingdom Metazoa; phylum Chordata; class Actinopteri; order Cypriniformes; family Nemacheilidae; genus Oreonectes; species Oreonectes daqikongensis. Next base: position 21,560 of record JAOTQM010000581.1, read on the forward strand.
TTGCTTCTGAGCCTCGCCCCTTCATATTGTTTTTCCTCTATGTCTTTCAGTTTTCCCTCCATTTCCTTTATCTTTTCTACATCCTTATTGTCTTTATTCAATTCCAATTCCAAACCTTCTTTTATCTCTCTTTCTTTGTACCTTTTGTATTTCTGCATTAAGCTACAATATTTTATAGAGAATTTTTTTATAAGAAATTTTACATTTTCCCACCATATTCTCTTGTCCTCTTCATACATTCCGTTTTCCTTCTCCTTCTCTATGATTTCTTTAACATTTTCAATATAACCTTCATTCTTTAAAATCTGTGTATTTAAAATCCATACTCCCGGCCCTCTTTGCATTTTATTCCAGTCCAATATAAAAAATAAAAATTTATGATCACTAAGACTTGTTTCCTCATACCTGATCTTTTCAATAAAATTCTCCACATTTCTGCTACATAAAACAAAATCAATTCTAGTTTGGCATATGAAATTCCCCACTATTTGTCTCCTTGAAAATTCTTTTTTCCTTTCATTTCTTTCTCTCCAAACATCTATTATATTATTTTCATCCATCAAAATTTTTAATTCTTTTCTTCCCGTATCACTTTTAAAAACCATTCCTTCAGCCATGTCCTGTTTACTAAAAACAGTATTAAAATCCCCCATCATTATTATTTCTCTGTACTTTTCCACAATATTCCTTAAAACATTAAAAAACTCTTTCTTTTCCTTCTCCCCCACCGGTGCATGTACATTTACTAAAATCAAATCTCTTCCTTCATATTTTGTCTCAACCGCTAAACATTTCCCCATCTTATCTTTGTATACAATTTTACTTACTTTAAAAACATCATCTTTCATTAAAAAAGCCACACCTCTCCCAAATCTCCCATCTCCATTGTTATATAAAATACCTCCATCCCATCTCTTTTTAAAATCAAACATCACATTTTCATTCCAGTTTGTTTCTTGTAATGCAATAATGTCTTGGCTTTTACATTTTTCCTGTACTTTCCCAAATTTACGCATGTCCATCAGTCCTCTTGCATTAAAAGTAACACAACTTAAAACCATTAAAGGAAAAAAACAAAATAAATATTTAAAAGACATTATTTGTCAGTTTCTCCCTCCAGGCCCCTTAACACATCAAATCTGTTAGCTTTTGTCTTTTTTCTTGCACCTTCCAAATTTGGTGTTACCTTAAGTGTTCTTCTTCTTGTATATCCTCTCATCTCTGTTTCGATACTGTCCATCTTGGTTTCCTCTTCACTGTCTGTTTCTTTGTTTTGATCTACCATTCTTTGTTCATCTCCCTCCACGCCCAATATCTCCATTTCCATCATTTGACTGTCCTGCTCCATTGTTCCTTCAATATTATTCCCGTTGTCCTCTTTTTCTCGGTTGCTCGTTGTTTCTTTCGTTTCCTTTTGTTGTAGTCCTTGTTCCTCCCGTCCTCCATCAGTTTGTTCATCCTCCTCATTGTTTCCTTCATGCACCTGTCCGTCCACCTGTTTTTCCTTTCCTCCTTCCTCTCCCTCCATCCAACATTCACATTTATTTAAAATCTCTTCGCACTCCGGGCACCTGACAGCATTGCAATCTCTTGCAAAGTGGCCTCGTTCCTCGCATTTGTAGCACTTGAAGTTTGGGCAGTCCTTCAGCAGGTGCTCCGGGCTCATACACAGCCTACAAGTTTTCACCTGCTGACTGTGCATTACCCGGAAGTGTTGTGGCCCTTCGGCTGTCTCCAGCCTTGTGCTATATGGCAATGATGCCACCTCCTTGGGGAATCTAACTTTTAGGAACCTCGTTCCATCCTCAATGTCAGTGCCCTGGTAGCATCGTCTTTTAATTTTTGTCATGGGCTCAACACCCCAACCATCCAATTTTTCTAAAATTTTGCTGTCTTCCAGGTAGACGGGCAGGTGCATGAAGGAAACAACATAATCCCGGTTGTGTAGATTTTTCACCTCACATACAATTCCTCTCACTCTCAGACCATCCATCAGTTTATCGCACTCCTCCTCCTTTTCCATCGTCAGTTCATATTCCTTCCCTTGTCTTGGTCTTACAGCTAAAATTTTCCCATGTCCACATTTTTCTATTACCGCTTTAATAATGTCCTCCGCTCTCCCTTCATTCACATTTTCCACATTCACGATCACCGTGGCTTCTTTTAAATATTTCCTTTCAGTAAAATTGTTCCTTACTTTGTTTCTTTCCTTTCCAGCTCGTAGTCGTTTTTCCAGTTCAGTGTCGTTAACTTTGCGTGGTCCTCGTGCCAGTCCGTTTTCGTTTGCCGTGCTTGTTCCTCGTGCCAGTCCATTGTCGTTTGCCGTGCTTGTTCCTCGTGCCAGTCCATTGTCGTTTGCCATGCTTGTTCCTCCTGCCAGTCCATTGTCGTCTGCCGTACTTGTTCCTCCTGCCCTTCCGGTGTCGTTAGCCTTGCGTGTACCTCGTGCCAGTCCATTATCGTTTGCCATGCTTGTTTCTCCTTCCAGTCCAGAATCATTAACCATCAGTGTTTCTTCAGCCAGTCCAGTGTCATAATCCATTGATCTGTCCTTCATTTCCATAAAAAAACAAAAACAAAAAAAGCTTAACCACCCTCCAGTCAGCAAAATGCTGCTGTTAGGTGGTTTTTTAACTCAAAATACTGCTAAGTAAAAGTAAGAAAAGGCTAATAACCTTCAGAAAACACAAAAATAAAACTCAAAATAGAGAGCCTTCCTCTCCCAACTGCAGCCAAACACTTCCTGGTTGCTCTCTAGCGCCCTCAGGGTGGTATGGCCGTAAGCGAATGTTGCCGGTAAAAGCGGGCTCTTTGAAGAACGCTCAGACCCAGCTGGCTCTGTCTGCACCCGTCGGCCTCGCTGCCTCCGTTTTCCGTTTGGACTGTCGTAAAGACAGGCCTAATATTAATATCAAATTAAACTTTCGTTTTTACATTTGTTTCGTGTCTTGAATTCTCTACGTGTCCCATTCATGTTCCCCACGTCAAAAGAACGCCTTTCAGCTCGACGTGGTTTTTGAAAAGTTTTGCTTCGCTCAGCAAGAGCAAAACCTTGGTGTGTTATGTTCCGGGGCATTTTACGTTGAAACAAATCAATGACGGAGCCTTGAAATAAACTCTAGCATTCAAGTCGCAATTTATTTCATTCTTTGCATGTTCCTGTCCCTTCAGCTTGCTGCTTGTCCCCTGCGATCGTGCTATTTTTTTTTTTTACCACGAACACTGAAATATACATGTTGTTGGGTTTTTTACAACTTAACTTTCTCTGTTATATCTAGAACACTCCGTTACTGATACAGGTAAAACGAGTAAATGAGAGCTCCTTGCCAGACAATTTCTCGCCCTCCTGCCTGAATGTCTGTGCGGAGGACCTGTCACCCATCTTCACGCAGATCTTTGGAGCAGTCCTAAAAACAGGCTTAATGTCAAGAGCAAATTAAACTTTCATTTAATATTGGTTTCGTGTCTTACATTCGTACGTATGCCGCCCGTCCTTGTTTCGAAGTCAGTTGTTAGCCGGCAAATGAAGCATTCATTTTGTAGTCAAACGGCGTCTATAGAATTCTTTACATGTCCCATTTTTTTTTTAAATCGTCCTGCCCCGGAGTTTGCCCGAAAAGAAAGAAATAAAGCCCCCGGCCGCACACCGGTAGAGGACGAGGCTGAGCTGCCCCTTGGCGCACCTGGAGCAATCAACACAACACAAAATGAACAGATAAACAAAAATCAGAAATCTCTTTCATTCTCTGGCAAATTCCACTTAAGAGCATTTAAAACACAATAGACTTGTGGTGTAAAAACATGATAAAAAGCATTCAACATATTTTCACATTTAAAATACACATACAGTCTTTTCATGTATAATTCTGTTTTTCTTTTCAACACAGTCCAAACATCCAAAATAATTTTTTCCTTTTTAGCCACAGTTCTTCTTTCCCAGATTGCACTTTTCATTAACATCAGCCACAGATTTATAAACTTTTTGTTTTCACATTTCTTTTCCCAACCAAACATCACCACTCTGTCCCATTCCATTGCATTTTCGTCCCATTCCTCAGTCAAATCTTTCACCACATGTTTGCATTTCCTTAAAAATTCTCGCAGTTCTTTACAATATAAAAACATATGTAAAATCCATTCTTCTTTTTCTTGACACACTTTACACAAAGCACTCTGTTCCATCCCAATCTTATTTAAAATAAAATCAGTAAAAACCACTTTGTGTCTTATAAAATATTCCAAACCTTCCAACTTTATCTCCACACATTTCCCTCTCATATTTTTCCATATACACTCTTCTTTTAAGTCTTTGAATTTTTCCACCCAGTACTTATTTGCAACTGGCTCTTTGAAAACACCATCTCTAAAAACACAATAAAACACTTTTATAGTACATTCTTTAAAATCATGCATTTTTCCCCCTAATTTCACAGAAATGTTTTTCTCTTTTGGCTCTTCTTCCATACACTCTATACTTTGAATCCATTTTTTTGGTATTGCGTTCTTAATGTCTTCAAATTTATTTGTTATTTCCTGTACATTATATTCTTCCTTTGCCTCCTCCATCGTGTCCACAATATATTGCGTTCGTAAAAAACCTTCTTTGAACTCATATAAGACATCTTTTACTTTAGTGATTCCAACTTCCATCCATTTCTTAAAAAACAGTTCTTTTCCTTGTTTTAAAATGTAGCTATTTAAAAACAGGGGTTGGTTTAAAATTGTCTCTCTCCCATGTGGCTCGTACTCAATTTTTAATAAAAGCTTTCCCCAAGCATTAAACATTTCTCGATAAAATCCAGGTAGCTTTTCTGTCATCCAAACTTTTGTTTTCATCCAAAGTATGTCCTCTCCCATGTTAAAATCGCCACATCTATTTAAAAAATACCTCAATGTTTTCTTCCACTCAGTCTTATTTTCTCCGTTTAGGTATTTCTTTACAATTTTCACTCTCAGAGCATTTTTCCGTTGTTCCACATCCATTAAACCCAGACCCCCCTTTTCCACTTCCCCTAAAATTGTGTTATAAGCAATTCTTGCAGGTTTTCCCTCCCATAAAAAATCAATAAAACATTTCTTCAACCTCTTCTCAGTCCATACAGGCATTTCAGAAACATATAACACATACCACAATTTCGAAACCATTAAAACATTCAATATTAAAACCTTCCCCTTCAAGTTTAGAGTCCTCAGTTTCCAAAAATTCAACTTTCTCTCTATCTCCGTTATCAGTTGTTCCCACATTTCATCTCTTGTTTTCTTCTCGTTTTTCCCCATTAAAATTCCTAAAATCCGCATTTCCTCCACTTCTTTGAAGTTAAAACAATCCTTTAAAACCATAGCTTTTCCAAATCTCATATACATCGTCTTATCCTCATTTATTTTGCTTCCAGACCCTCTACAGTATTCATTCACCATATTCATTACTTCTTTAACGCTTTCTTTAGTCTTTACAATTATCGTCGTATCGTCAGCGTATTGGAAAACCTTTCCCTCTGCTTCGTTTTTTTCAATCTCTATTCCTGTTATTCCTTCCTTTTGTTTGATAAGTAGTCCCAGCGGTTCTGATACGAGTGAGTACAGCAAAGATGAAAGTGGACACCCCTGTCTGATCGATCGTGTGATTTTAAAACAATCTGTTAAAAAACCATTACATTTTATCTTTGTTAATGCTCCTTTGTATAAAATCTCAATCCATTTCGTAAAATTCTCCCCAAACCCAAAGCTCCTTAAAACCTCAAATAAATAATTGTGCTCAACCCTATCAAACGCTTTCTCAAAGTCTAGACTGATTACATATCCTTCTTCCCTTTTATCCTTCATATACCACATCATATCTCTTATACTCATCGTTATGTCCGCTATATCCCTTCCTTTAACTCCATATGCTTGGTTTGTTGTAATTATACTTGGTATTATTTCTTTTAACCTGTTCGCTAAAACCTTGGCTAAAATTTTAAGATCTGTATTCAACATCGTAATTGGCCTGTAGTTTTTTAAATCTACTTTTTCTCCTTTCTTTTTATATATTAATTTCATTAAACCCATCCTTGTTCTCTCATTAATTTCTCCTTTTTCAAAAATGTCTTTAAAAACCTCGGTTAAAACCTTGGTTAAAACTCCTTTAAAACAAACATAAAATTCAGTTCCCAAACCATCTATTCCTGGACTTTTCTTTTTATTTAGTTCATCTATTGCTCTTTCAATCTCTTCTTCTCTGATTTCTTGGTCACACTCTTCTTTGTCTTCCTTGCTTATTTTTGTTTTAATCTGATTCAACAGTTTCTTTTTTTCCTCCTCTTCCACACCTCTTGCACTAAACAGATCCTCATAAAAATACTTTATTTCTTCTAAAATCTTTTCATTCCCTTCAACGATTTCTCCATTTTTTCCTCTTATCTCTTTTAACGTTTCAGCTTTCCCTTTCTGTTTTTCCAAATCAAAAAAGAATTTTGTGCATTTTTCCCCCTCCACCACATATTTAGCTTTGCTTCTGAGCCTCGCCCCTTCATATTGTTTTTCCTCTATGTCTTTCAGTTTTCCCTCCATTTCCTTTATCTTTTCTACATCCTTATTGTCTTTATTCAATTCCAATTCCAAACCTTCTTTTATCTCTCTTTCTTTGTACCTTTTGTATTTCTGCATTAAGCTACAATATTTTATAGAGAATTTTTTTATAAGAAATTTTACATTTTCCCACCATATTCTCTTGTCCTCTTCATACATTCCGTTTTCCTTCTCCTTCTCTATGATTTCTTTAACATTTTCAATATAACCTTCATTCTTTAAAATCTGTGTATTTAAAATCCATACTCCCGGCCCTCTTTGCATTTTATTCCAGTCCAATATAAAAAATAAAAATTTATGATCACTAAGACTTGTTTCCTCATACCTGATCTTTTCAATAAAATTCTCCACATTTCTGCTACATAAAACAAAATCAATTCTAGTTTGGCATATGAAATTCCCCACTATTTGTCTCCTTGAAAATTCTTTTTTCCTTTCATTTCTTTCTCTCCAAACATCTATTATATTATTTTCATCCATCAAAATTTTTAATTCTTTTCTTCCCGTATCACTTTTAAAAACCATTCCTTCAGCCATGTCCTGTTTACTAAAAACAGTATTAAAATCCCCCATCATTATTATTTCTCTGTACTTTTCCACAATATTCCTTAAAACATTAAAAAACTCTTTCTTTTCCTTCTCCCCCACCGGTGCATGTACATTTACTAAAATCAAATCTCTTCCTTCATATTTTGTCTCAACCGCTAAACATTTCCCCATCTTATCTTTGTATACAATTTTACTTACTTTAAAAACATCATCTTTCATTAAAAAAGCCACACCTCTCCCAAATCTCCCATCTCCATTGTTATATAAAATACCTCCATCCCATCTCTTTTTAAAATCAAACATCACATTTTCATTCCAGTTTGTTTCTTGTAATGCAATAATGTCTTGGCTTTTACATTTTTCCTGTACTTTCCCAAATTTACGCATGTCCATCAGTCCTCTTGCATTAAAAGTAACACAACTTAAAACCATTAAAGGAAAAAAACAAAATAAATATTTAAAAGACATTATTTGTCAGTTTCTCCCTCCAGGCCCCTTAACACATCAAATCTGTTAGCTTTTGTCTTTTTTCTTGCACCTTCCAAATTTGGTGTTACCTTAAGTGTTCTTCTTCTTGTATATCCTCTCATCTCTGTTTCGATACTGTCCATCTTGGTTTCCTCTTCACTGTCTGTTTCTTTGTTTTGATCTACCATTCTTTGTTCATCTCCCTCCACGCCCAATATCTCCATTTCCATCATTTGACTGTCCTGCTCCATTGTTCCTTCAATATTATTCCCGTTGTCCTCTTTTTCTCGGTTGCTCGTTGTTTCTTTCGTTTCCTTTTGTTGTAGTCCTTGTTCCTCCCGTCCTCCATCAGTTTGTTCATCCTCCTCATTGTTTCCTTCATGCACCTGTCCGTCCACCTGTTTTTCCTTTCCTCCTTCCTCTCCCTCCATCCAACATTCACATTTATTTAAAATCTCTTCGCACTCCGGGCACCTGACAGCATTGCAATCTCTTGCAAAGTGGCCTCGTTCCTCGCATTTGTAGCACTTGAAGTTTGGGCAGTCCTTCAGCAGGTGCTCCGGGCTCATACACAGCCTACAAGTTTTCACCTGCTGACTGTGCATTACCCGGAAGTGTTGTGGCCCTTCGGCTGTCTCCAGCCTTGTGCTATATGGCAATGATGCCACCTCCTTGGGGAATCTAACTTTTAGGAACCTCGTTCCATCCTCAATGTCAGTGCCCTGGTAGCATCGTCTTTTAATTTTTGTCATGGGCTCAACACCCCAACCATCCAATTTTTCTAAAATTTTGCTGTCTTCCAGGTAGACGGGCAGGTGCATGAAGGAAACAACATAATCCCGGTTGTGTAGATTTTTCACCTCACATACAATTCCTCTCACTCTCAGACCATCCATCAGTTTATCGCACTCCTCCTCCTTTTCCATCGTCAGTTCATATTCCTTCCCTTGTCTTGGTCTTACAGCTAAAATTTTCCCATGTCCACATTTTTCTATTACCGCTTTAATAATGTCCTCCGCTCTCCCTTCATTCACATTTTCCACATTCACGATCACCGTGGCTTCTTTTAAATATTTCCTTTCAGTAAAATTGTTCCTTACTTTGTTTCTTTCCTTTCCAGCTCGTAGTCGTTTTTCCAGTTCAGTGTCGTTAACTTTGCGTGGTCCTCGTGCCAGTCCGTTTTCGTTTGCCGTGCTTGTTCCTCGTGCCAGTCCATTGTCGTTTGCCGTGCTTGTTCCTCGTGCCAGTCCATTGTCGTTTGCCATGCTTGTTCCTCCTGCCAGTCCATTGTCGTCTGCCGTACTTGTTCCTCCTGCCCTTCCGGTGTCGTTAGCCTTGCGTGTACCTCGTGCCAGTCCATTATCGTTTGCCATGCTTGTTTCTCCTTCCAGTCCAGAATCATTAACCATCAGTGTTTCTTCAGCCAGTCCAGTGTCATAATCCATTGATCTGTCCTTCATTTCCATAAAAAAACAAAAACAAAAAAAGCTTAACCACCCTCCAGTCAGCAAAATGCTGCTGTTAGGTGGTTTTTTAACTCAAAATACTGCTAAGTAAAAGTAAGAAAAGGCTAATAACCTTCAGAAAACACAAAAATAAAACTCAAAATAGAGAGCCTTCCTCTCCCAACTGCAGCCAAACACTTCCTGGTTGCTCTCTAGCGCCCTCAGGGTGGTATGGCCGTAAGCGAATGTTGCCGGTAAAAGCGGGCTCTTTGAAGAACGCTCAGACCCAGCTGGCTCTGTCTGCACCCGTCGGCCTCGCTGCCTCCGTTTTCCGTTTGGACTGTCGTAAAGACAGGCCTAATATTAATATCAAATTAAACTTTCGTTTTTACATTGTTTCGTGTCTTGAATTCTCTACGTGTCCCATTCATGTTCCCCACGTCAAAAGAACGCCTTTCAGCTCGACGTGGTTTTTGAAAAGTTTTGCTTCGCTCAGCAAGAGCAAAACCTTGGTGTGTTATGTTCCGGGGCATTTTACGTTGAAACAAATCAATGACGGAGCCTTGAAATAAACTCTAGCATTCAAGTCGCAATTTATTTCATTCTTTGCATGTTCCTGTCCCTTCAGCTTGCTGCTTGTCCCCTGCGATCGTGCTATTTTTTTTTTTTACCACGAACACTGAAATATACATGTTGTTGGGTTTTTTACAACTTAACTTTCTCTGTTATATCTAGAACACTCCGTTACTGATACAGGTAAAACGAGTAAATGAGAGCTCCTTGCCCAGACAATTTCTCGCCCTCCTGCCTGAATGTCTGTGCGGAGGACCTGTCACCCATCTTCACGCAGATCTTTGGAGCAGTCCTAAAAACAGGCTTAATGTCAAGAGCAAATTAAACTTTCATTTAATATTGGTTTCGTGTCTTACATTCGTACGTATGCCGCCCGTCCTTGTTTCGAAGTCAGTTGTTAGCCAGCAAATGTAGCATTCATTTTGTAGTCAAACGGCGTCTATAGAATTCTTTACATGTCCCGTTTTTTTTTTTAAATCGTCCTGCCCCGGAGTTTGCCCGAAAAGAAAGAAATAAAGCCCCCGGCCGCACACCGGTGGAGGACGAGGCTGAGCTGCCCCTTGGCGCACCTGGAGCATAGAGACAGGGCACGCCGCACGGACGGAAAGCGGAATCCCCGAGCAGCGTAAAAGGCTATGAAGATGACCACTGCACCCATTGGGCGTTCGTGTCAAGGTGGAAGAAAAGCCCAGACCAAAAGCTTACAGCACCTGGTATTCCCAGGCGGTCTCCCATCCAAGTACTAACCAGGCCCGACCCGGCTTAGCTTCCGAGATCAGACGAGATCGGGCGTGCTCAGGGTGGTATGGCCGTAAGCGAATGTTGCCGGTAAAAGCGGGCTCTTTGAAGAACGCTCAGACCCAGCTGGCTCTGTCTGCACCCGTCGGCCTCGCTGCCTCCGTTTTCCGTTTGGACTGTCGTAAAGACAGGCCTAATATTAATATCAAATTAAACTTTCGTTTTTACATTGTTTCGTGTCTTGAATTCTCTACGTGTCCCATTCATGTTCCCCACGTCAAAAGAACGCCTTTCAGCTCGACGTGGTTTTTGAAAAGTTTTGCTTCGCTCAGCAAGAGCAAAACCTTGGTGTGTTATGTTCCGGGGCATTTTACGTTGAAACAAATCAATGACGGAGCCTTGAAATAAACTCTAGCATTCAAGTCGCAATTTATTTCATTCTTTGCATGTTCCTGTCCCTTCAGCTTGCTGCTTGTCCCCTGCGATCGTGCTATTTTTTTTTTTTACCACGAACACTGAAATATACATGTTGTTGGGTTTTTTACAACTTAACTTTCTCTGTTATATCTAGAACACTCCGTTACTGATACAGGTAAAACGAGTAAATGAGAGCTCCTTGCCCAGACAATTTCTCGCCCTCCTGCCTGAATGTCTGTGCGGAGGACCTGTCACCCATCTTCACGCAGATCTTTGGAGCAGTCCTAAAAACAGGCTTAATGTCAAGAGCAAATTAAACTTTCATTTAATATTGGTTTCGTGTCTTACATTCGTACGTATGCCGCCCGTCCTTGTTTCGAAGTCAGTTGTTAGCCAGCAAATGAAGCATTCATTTTGTAGTCAAACGGCGTCTATAGAATTCTTTACATGTCCCTTTTTTTTTTTAAATCGTCCTGCCCCGGAGTTTGCCCGAAAAGAAAGAAATAAAGCCCCCGGCCGCACACCGGTGGAGGACGAGGCTGAGCTGCCCCTTGGCGCACCTGGAGCATAGAGACAGGGCACGCCGCACGGACGGAAAGCGGAATCCCCGAGCAGCGTAAAAGGCTATGAAGATGACCACTGCACCCATTGGGCGTTCGTGTCAAGGTGGAAGAAAAGCCCAGACCAAAAGCTTACAGCACCTGGTATTCCCAGGCGGTCTCCCATCCAAGTACTAACCAGGCCCGACCCGGCTTAGCTTCCGAGATCAGACGAGATCGGGCGTGCTCAGGGTGGTATGGCCGTAAGCGAATGTTGCCGGTAAAAGCGGGCTCTTTGAAGAACGCTCAGACCCAGCTGGCTCTGTCTGCACCCGTCGGCCTCGCTGCCTCCGTTTTCCGTTTGGACTGTCGTAAAGACAGGCCTAATATTAATATCAAATTAAACTTTCGTTTTTACATTTGTTTCGTGTCTTGAATTCTCTACGTGTCCCATTCATGTTCCCCACGTCAAAAGAACGCCTTTCAGCTCGACGTGGTTTTTGAAAAGTTTTGCTTCGCTCAGCAAGAGCAAAACCTTGGTGTGTTATGTTCCGGGGCATTTTACGTTGAAACAAATCAATGACGGAGCCTTGAAATAAACTCTAGCATTCAAGTCGCAATTTATTTCATTCTTTGCATGTTCCTGTCCCTTCAGCTTGCTGCTTGTCCCCTGCGATCGTGCTATTTTTTTTTTTTACCACGAACACTGAAATATACATGTTGTTGGGTTTTTTACAACTTAACTTTCTCTGTTATATCTAGAACACTCCGTTACTGATACAGGTAAAACGAGTAAATGAGAGCTCCTTGCCCAGACAATTTCTCGCCCTCCTGCCTGAATGTCTGTGCGGAGGACCTGTCACCCATCTTCACGCAGATCTTTGGAGCAGTCCTAAAAACAGGCTTAATGTCAAGAGCAAATTAAACTTTCATTTAATATTGGTTTCGTGTCTTACATTCGTACGTATGCCGCCCGTCCTTGTTTCGAAGTCAGTTGTTAGCCAGCAAATGAAGCATTCATTTTGTAGTCAAACGGCGTCTATAGAATTCTTTACATGTCCCTTTTTTTTTTTTAAATCGTCCTGCCCCGGAGTTTGCCCGAAAAGAAAGAAATAAAGCCCCCGGCCGCACACCGGTGGAGGACGAGGCTGAGCTGCCCCTTGGCGCACCTGGAGCATAGAGACAGGGCACGCCGCACGGACGGAAAGCGGAATCCCCGAGCAGCGTAAAAGGCTATGAAGATGACCACTGCACCCATTGGGCGTTCGTGTCAAGGTGGAAGAAAAGCCCAGACCAAAAGCTTACAGCACCTGGTATTCCCAGGCGGTCTCCCATCCAAGTACTAACCAGGCCCGACCCGGCTTAGCTTCCGAGATCAGACGAGATCGGGCGTGCTCAGGGTGGTATGGCCGTAAGCGAATGTTGCCGGTAAAAGCGGGCTCTTTGAAGAACGCTCAGACCCAGCTGGCTCTGTCTGCACCCGTCGGCCTCGCTGCCTCCGTTTTCCGTTTGGACTGTCGTAAAGACAGGCCTAATATTAATATCAAATTAAACTTTCGTTTTTACATTGTTTCGTGTCTTGAATTCTCTACGTGTCCCATTCATGTTCCCCACGTCAAAAGAACGCCTTTCAGCTCGACGTGGTTTTTGAAAAGTTTTGCTTCGCTCAGCAAGAGCAAAACCTTGGTGTGTTATGTTCCGGGGCATTTTACGTTGAAACAAATCAATGACGGAGCCTTGAAATAAACTCTAGCATTCAAGTCGCAATTTATTTCATTCTTTGCATGTTCCTGTCCCTTCAGCTTGCTGCTTGTCCCCTGCGATCGTGCTATTTTTTTTTTTTACCACGAACACTGAAATATACATGTTGTGGGTTTTTTACAACTTAACTTTCTCTGTTATATCTAGAACACTCCGTTACTGATACAGGTAAAACGAGTAAATGAGAGCTCCTTGCCCAGACAATTTCTCGCCCTCCTGCCTGAATGTCTGTGCGGAGGACCTGTCACCCATCTTCACGCAGATCTTTGGAGCAGTCCTAAAAACAGGCTTAATGTCAAGAGCAAATTAAACTTTCATTTAATATTGGTTTCGTGTCTTACATTCGTACGTATGCCGCCCGTCCTTGTTTCGAAGTCAGTTGTTAGCCAGCAAATGAAGCATTCATTTTGTAGTCAAACGGCGTCTATAGAATTCTTTACATGTCCCTTTTTTTTTTTAAATCGTCCTGCCCCGGAGTTTGCCCGAAAAGAAAGAAATAAAGCCCCCGGCCGCACACCGGTGGAGGACGAGGCTGAGCTGCCCCTTGGCGCACCTGGAGCATAGAGACAGGGCACGCCGCACGGACGGAAAGCGGAATCCCCGAGCAGCGTAAAAGGCTATGAAGATGACCACTGCACCCATTGGGCGTTCGTGTCAAGGTGGAAGAAAAGCCCAGACCAAAAGCTTACAGCACCTGGTATTCCCAGGCGGTCTCCCATCCAAGTACTAACCAGGCCCGACCCGGCTTAGCTTCCGAGATCAGACGAGATCGGGCGTGCTCAGGGTGGTATGGCCGTAAGCGAATGTTGCCGGTAAAAGCGGGCTCTTTGAAGAACGCTCAGACCCAGCTGGCTCTGTCTGCACCCGTCGGCCTCGCTGCCTCCGTTTTCCGTTTGGACTGTCGTAAAGACAGGCCTAATATTAATATCAAATTAAACTTTCGTTTTTACAATTGTTTCGTGTCTTGAATTCTCTACGTGTCCCATTCATGTTCCCCACGTCAAAAGAACGCCTTTCAGCTCGACGTGGTTTTTGAAAAGTTTTGCTTCGCTCAGCAAGAGCAAAACCTTGGTGTGTTATGTTCCGGGGCATTTTACGTTGAAACAAATCAATGACGGAGCCTTGAAATAAACTCTAGCATTCAAGTCGCAATTTATTTCATTCTTTGCATGTTCCTGTCCCTTCAGCTTGCTGCTTGTCCCCTGCGATCGTGCTATTTTTTTTTTTTACCACGAACACTGAAATATACATGTTGTTGGGTTTTTTACAACTTAACTTTCTCTGTTATATCTAGAACACTCCGTTACTGATACAGGTAAAACGAGTAAATGAGAGCTCCTTGCCCAGACAATTTCTCGCCCTCCTGCCTGAATGTCTGTGCGGAGGACCTGTCACCCATCTTCACGCAGATCTTTGGAGCAGTCCTAAAAACAGGCTTAATGTCAAGAGCAAATTAAACTTTCATTTAATATTGGTTTCGTGTCTTACATTCGTACGTATGCCGCCCGTCCTTGTTTCGAAGTCAGTTGTTAGCCAGCAAATGAAGCATTATTTTGTAGTCAAACGGCGTCTATAGAATTCTTTACATGTCCCGTTTTTTTTTTTAAATCGTCCTGCCCCGGAGTTTGCCCGAAAAGAAAGAAATAAAGCCCCCGGCCGCACACCGGTGGAGGACGAGGCTGAGCTGCCCCTTGGCGCACCTGGAGCATAGAGACAGGGCACGCCGCACGGACGGAAAGCGGAATCCCCGAGCAGCGTAAAAGGCTATGAAGATGACCACTGCACCCATTGGGCGTTCGTGTCAAGGTGGAAGAAAAGCCCAGACCAAAAGCTTACAGCACCTGGTATTCCCAGGCGGTCTCCCATCCAAGTACTAACCAGGCCCGACCCGGCTTAGCTTCCGAGATCAGACGAGATCGGGCGTGCTCAGGGTGGTATGGCCGTAAGCGAATGTTGCCGGTAAAAGCGGGCTCTTTGAAGAACGCTCAGACCCAGCTGGCTCTGTCTGCACCCGTCGGCCTCGCTGCCTCCGTTTTCCGTTTGGACTGTCGTAAAGACAGGCCTAATATTAATATCAAATTAAACTTTCGTTTTTACATTGTTTCGTGTCTTGAATTCTCTACGTGTCCCATTCATGTTCCCCACGTCAAAAGAACGCCTTTCAGCTCGACGTGGTTTTTGAAAAGTTTTGCTTCGCTCAGCAAGAGCAAAACCTTGGTGTGTTATGTTCCGGGGCATTTTACGTTGAAACAAATCAATGACGGAGCCTTGAAATAAACTCTAGCATTCAAGTCGCAATTTATTTCATTCTTTGCATGTTCCTGTCCCTTCAGCTTGCTGCTTGTCCCCTGCGATCGTGCTATTTTTTTTTTTTTACCACGAACACTGAAATATACATGTTGTTGGGTTTTTTACAACTTAACTTTCTCTGTTATATCTAGAACACTCCGTTACTGATACAGGTAAAACGAGTAAATGAGAGCTCCTTGCCCAGACAATTTCTCGCCCTCCTGCCTGAATGTCTGTGCGGAGGACCTGTCACCCATCTTCACGCAGATCTTTGGAGCAGTCCTAAAAACAGGCTTAATGTCAAGAGCAAATTAAACTTTCATTTAATATTGGTTTCGTGTCTTACATTCGTACGTATGCCGCCCGTCCTTGTTTCGAAGTCAGTTGTTAGCCAGCAAATGTAGCATTCATTTTGTAGTCAAACGGCGTCTATAGAATTCTTTACATGTCCCGTTTTTTTTTTTAAATCGTCCTGCCCCGGAGTTTGCCCGAAAAGAAAGAAATAAAGCCCCCGGCCGCACACCGGTGGAGGACGAGGCTGAGCTGCCCCTTGGCGCACCTGGAGCATAGAGACAGGGCACGCCGCACGGACGGAAAGCGGAATCCCCGAGCAGCGTAAAAGGCTATGAAGATGACCACTGCACCCATTGGGCGTTCGTGTCAAGGTGGAAGAAAAGCCCAGACCAAAAGCTTACAGCACCTGGTATTCCCAGGCGGTCTCCCATCCAAGTACTAACCAGGCCCGACCCGGCTTAGCTTCCGAGATCAGACGAGATCGGGCGTGCTCAGGGTGGTATGGCCGTAAGCGAATGTTGCCGGTAAAAGCGGGCTCTTTGAAGAACGCTCAGACCCAGCTGGCTCTGTCTGCACCCGTCGGCCTCGCTGCCTCCGTTTTCCGTTTGGACTGTCGTAAAGACAGGCCTAATATTAATATCAAATTAAACTTTCGTTTTTACAATTGTTTCGTGTCTTGAATTCTCTACGTGTCCCATTCATGTTCCCCACGTCAAAAGAACGCCTTTCAGCTCGACGTGGTTTTTGAAAAGTTTTGCTTCGCTCAGCAAGAGCAAAACCTTGGTGTGTTATGTTCCGGGGCATTTTACGTTGAAACAAATCAATGACGGAGCCTTGAAATAAACTCTAGCATTCAAGTCGCAATTTATTTCATTCTTTGCATGTTCCTGTCCCTTCAGCTTGCTGCTTGTCCCCTGCGATCGTGCTATTTTTTTTTTTTACCACGAACACTGAAATATACATGTTGTGGGTTTTTTACAACTTAACTTTCTCTGTTATATCTAGAACACTCCGTTACTGATACAGGTAAAACGAGTAAATGAGAGCTCCTTGCCCAGACAATTTCTCGCCCTCCTGCCTGAATGTCTGTGCGGAGGACCTGTCACCCATCTTCACGCAGATCTTTGGAGCAGTCCTAAAAACAGGCTTAATGTCAAGAGCAAATTAAACTTTCATTTAATATTGGTTTCGTGTCTTACATTCGTACGTATGCCGCCCGTCCTTGTTTCGAAGTCAGTTGTTAGCCAGCAAATGAAGCATTATTTTGTAGTCAAACGGCGTCTATAGAATTCTTTACATGTCCCTTTTTTTTTTTAAATCGTCCTGCCCCGGAGTTTGCCCGAAAAGAAAGAAATAAAGCCCCCGGCCGCACACCGGTGGAGGACGAGGCTGAGCTGCCCCTTGGCGCACCTGGAGCATAGAGACAGGGCACGCCGCACGGACGGAAAGCGGAATCCCCGAGCAGCGTAAAAGGCTATGAAGATGACCACTGCACCCATTGGGCGTTCGTGTCAAGGTGGAAGAAAAGCCCAGACCAAAAGCTTACAGCACCTGGTATTCCCAGGCGGTCTCCCATCCAAGTACTAACCAGGCCCGACCCGGCTTAGCTTCCGAGATCAGACGAGATCGGGCGTGCTCAGGGTGGTATGGCCGTAAGCGAATGTTGCCGGTAAAAGCGGGCTCTTTGAAGAACGCTCAGACCCAGCTGGCTCTGTCTGCACCCGTCGGCCTCGCTGCCTCCGTTTTCCGTTTGGACTGTCGTAAAGACAGGCCTAATATTAATATCAAATTAAACTTTCGTTTTTACAATTGTTTCGTGTCTTGAATTCTCTACGTGTCCCATTCATGTTCCCCACGTCAAAAGAACGCCTTTCAGCTCGACGTGGTTTTTGAAAAGTTTTGCTTCGCTCAGCAAGAGCAAAACCTTGGTGTGTTATGTTCCGGGGCATTTTACGTTGAAACAAATCAATGACGGAGCCTTGAAATAAACTCTAGCATTCAAGTCGCAATTTATTTCATTCTTTGCATGTTCCTGTCCCTTCAGCTTGCTGCTTGTCCCCTGCGATCGTGCTATTTTTTTTTTTACCACGAACACTGAAATATACATGTTGTGGGGTTTTTTACAACTTAACTTTCTCTGTTATATCTAGAACACTCCGTTACTGATACAGGTAAAACGAGTAAATGAGAGCTCCTTGCCCAGACAATTTCTCGCCCTCCTGCCTGAATGTCTGTGCGGAGGACCTGTCACCCATCTTCACGCAGATCTTTGGAGCAGTCCTAAAAACAGGCTTAATGTCAAGAGCAATTAAACTTTCATTTAATATTGGTTTCGTGTCTTACATTCGTACGTATGCCGCCCGTCCTTGTTTCGAAGTCAGTTGTTAAGCAAATGAAGCATTCATTTTGTTCATTAATTCTTTACATGTCCCTTTTTTTTTTTAAATCGTCCTGCCCCGGAGTTTGCCCGAAAAGAAAGAAATAAAGCCCCCGGCCGCACACCGGTGGAGGACGAGGCTGAGCTGCCCCTGGCGCACCTGGAGCATAGAGACAGGGCACGCCGCACGGACGGAAAGCGGAATCCCGAGCAGCGTAAAAGGCTATGAAGATGACCACTGCACCCATTGGGCGTTCGTGTCAAGGTGGAAGAAAAGCCCAGACCAAAAGCTTACAGCACCTGGTATTCCCAGGCGGTCTCCCATCCAAGTACTAACCAGGCCCGACCCGGCTTAGCTTCCGAGATCAGACGAGATCGGGCGTGCTCAGGGTGGTATGGCCGTAAGCGAATGTTGCCGGTAAAAGCGGGCTCTTTGAAGAACGCTCAGACCCAGCTGGCTCTGTCTGCACCCGTCGGCCTCGCTGCCTCCGTTTCCGTTTGGACTGTCGTAAAGACAGGCCTAATATTAATATCAAATTAAACTTTCGTTTTTACATTTGTTTCGTGTCTTGAATTCTCTACGTGTCCCATTCATGTTCCCCACGTCAAAAGAACGCCTTTCAGCTCGACGTGGTTTTGAAAAGTTTTGCTTCGCTCAGCAAGAGCAAAACCTTGGTGTGTTATGTTCCGGGGCATTACGTTTGTTGAAACAAATCAATGACGGAGCCTTGAAATAAACTCTAGCATTCAAGTCGCAATTTATTTCATTCTTTGCATGTTCCTGTCC
>JAOTQM010000582.1:0-60000 GCA_026939265.1 Oreonectes daqikongensis
GTGCAAGAGTTCAACTCGAGGAGACGCTTTACCACGACTAAACAAACATCAAACACAGAATGAATAACAAGACAAAACTCCGAGAGTAAAGCGCTGCTGGGTTTGATGGATATAAAGCACAGATTCACCTGATAGTGTCCCACACATCAAAACCATCCAGAGGTTTACTCCCATTAGTCGACGCCCCAGCCAGACCAGCAAAAGTAGGCAGCCAATCAGAGATGTGAATGAGCTCTTGACTGACAGTTCCTGGCCGCTCTATCAGTGGTCCAGTCACAAAGGCCACGCCTCTGACTCCACCCTCCCAGAGTGACCACTTCCTTCCTCGTAGAGGCCAGTTATTTCCTCCTGTGAGCGTCTGTCCGCCATTATCTGAAAATCAAACAGCGCCATCTTATGGACTTAACATACAACTGACACCAAAATGTTGCTCTCATGTGTTTGTATGCGAGTGTTTCTTCAGTGAACACAACAGAAGATATTTTGAGAAATGTCTCAGTGGTTTTGTGTTGTTTGATTATTTGCATTTAGTCATTTAGCAGACGCTTTTATCCAGTGTGTGTTCAGTACCTGTTGAGAATATGAGTACAGTGTTGTTCCACAGTCCTGTATCCTGAAGAGCTTTGCTCACATTCCCCACGGCTTCATCCATCGCCGTCACCATCCCTGCGTACTCTCGCCGCAGTTCATCTTTGATGAAGCTGTAGGGGGTGACGTAGCGCTCTGGCACCTGAACGGGCCCGTGAACCGCCTGCAGCGCCAGATACAGGAAGAGTGGCTACAAAAAACATGAAACAATCCCCATCAAACACAAAACACACTTGCTGTTACAGTAAATAAGAACCTGTGTGTGTGTGTGTGAGACTATAAATGTGTGTGTGTGTGTGTGTGTGTGTATGTGTGTGAGACTATAAATGTGTGTGTGTGTGTGTGTGTGTGTGTGTGTGACTATAAATGTGTGTGTGTGTGTGTGTGTGTGTGTGTGTGTGTGTACAGGTTTAGCTATATTAGTGAGAGTCAAATGTCCTCAGTTATACAGTGAATTATCATTACAACCCACATTTTGCTGGTCCTCACTAAATAAAAAGGCTCATAATTCATTTAAATAGTGTTTTTCTTTAAATCTAATGTGTTGCACATGTTTGTGTGATTATTAGGTTAGGTGAAGGGTTAGGGGATAGAATCTATCATAAGACTGATATAAAATCAATGGAAGTCTATGGAATGTCCTCACTAGTATACAAAAACAAACATGTGTGTGTGTGTGTGTGTGTGTGGTGTGTGTGAGACTATAAATGTGTGTGTGTGTGTGTGTGTGTGTGTGTGAGACTATAAATGTGTGTGTGTGTGTGTGTGTGTGTGAGACTATAAATGTGTGTGTGTGTGTGTGTGTGTACTTTGTCCGGTTTGTGCTGTTGAATGATGTCCGTGGCTCTCTGTGTGAGGAGTTCTGTGGAGTATCGGCCCGTGTAACTCGTGGTCACATGTTCACCGTCCCGCAGGTCCAGAGCGCAGCGGGTGATGTTCAGAGGAGAGATGAAATAACATCTGTGATGACTGTAATAATCTTCTGAACCCGTCAGGTAACCTACACAGTTTCAAATAACACAAACATTTCTAGACAACAACAGTTTTATGTCTTTAGGGATTTGAACTTTCAATAAGATGCTTGGTGATCAACGAACATACCGAAAAACGTCTGAAAGCCTCTGTGTGTGGGCAGACAGTCTCTCTTGAACATGCCCAGGTGCCATTTGCCCACCATGTGTGTGTTATAACCGGCATCCCGCAGGATCTGTGGCAGGAATCTCTCATCCAGAGGAACACAGTACGGCTGACACGGCCAGATGATCTGATGCTGGAGACCCGTGTGAATCTGACACACAACAACATACAGCCCATAATATAAACACTCATGTACAGCGGTGATAGAATGTGACATACCACAGTATTATCATCTGATGACTCTAGTACTGTAGTATACTTGAGTATTTACTACTGTGATACACTGCATACTAAAGTATTCTCTATTAACTTTAGTGAACTGATAAACTGCAGCAAATACTGTAAAGTACTCAAAAATTTACTGTGGTAAGTTTCAAAAGCATTACACTATCTACAGAGTTTACTCTAGTAAATACTTGAGCACTTTTCATGTGTGCTGACGATACACAGGTGATATATCTGACATACTGCAAAGAATACCACATTATTAACATAACTACCCAGTTTTACTATATGAATATTATGGGATGTGTACCTGATATCTGCCGGTCATAAGCTGATTTCTGGATGGAGTGCACAGCGGCTGAACGTAATATCGCTCGAGCCGAACCCCCTGATCCGATAACCGATCCACATGAGGAGTTCTGATCTCAGAACCGTGATATCCCACATCATTCCAGCCCAGATCATCCGCCAAAATAAACACGATATTCGGCTGTTTGGCGTCAACACGAGCGAGAATAAAAATAAAGATAAAACTGACAGAAACTTCCCTCACATTCATCTCGAGCTGTAACGCAACTTCCGCTCACTGAAACACGGAAGAGACGCTGAAAAAGAGCCCGAGACACATTTATAACCTCTGACAAATAAACACCAACACTACTAACTACTCAACACTACTAACTACTCATCCTTTAGCGCAAACCGGCTCATGAATATTTATTAGTTTACGGTGACGTTCTTAAGCAACCTTCCAATAGCGGCTGAAACATTAAATATCACGTGACGTCATGAATATTCATAACCAGAGCAATCATGTGACACACAATTAAACGCGTAAAAGTTTTTTTTCTTCAGAATGAAAATGTAAAATACAAAGATAAACAGAACATAGAATAACATTTGATAAGTAACTGAGATTTATTTCTCTTTAGTTCATGGTTTTAAACTCTTGTGTACATGTGTGGTCACTTGACATCATTCACACTGTTAAGTGTAAAACATTAAAACACGTTTGGACTGATAAACTTTAGATCTGTACAGGTGATCAAATAATAAAGTATTAATCCTGATCTCTACTGTAACAGCATCATCAGATGAGACTCAATCTCTCGTGCTCTTCTTCTTCTGTAGTCGTGTTCTGGTGGGTTCTGTGAGTACCAGCGGTTCCTGACTGACCGTGGCCGGATATTTCTTACCCAGAAGCTCCACGTCCACCTTCTGTCCGACGTTCAGCAGATCCACGGGCAGATAACCGAACGCCAGACTCTGACGTGTGCTGTAACTGTATGATCCTGATGTTGTGTTTCCAACCACCTGAATGAAGAATAAACAGAAACATCATGAACACATGAACGTATGAACCAGAGCTAAGACCGGTGTTTTATTCTTTACTTCTTAAACATTTGCGGGGTTTTTTTACTATTGATTGAACATGATTACTGAATCATAACTGAATATGAACCTTCAGTTCTCAGATGATCTGAATGATATTCATGAACGATAAGAGAAAAGCAGTGAAATGTTTCAGAACTGTGTGCTGGGATGTTATGAAAACAGCAAAACCGTTTGTGTGTTTCTTAAGTGATTTGTGAAATATCCTGACTGAGGAAAGTCAAGGTTTTATCGTGGTTTCTGCTTTTTTAAGATCACATGTACAGTATGAGAGCTGATGTGTGAAATGTTTACTTTGCCGTCGTGCCAGATGGTTTCATTGCCCTCGGGGTCGATGTCGTCTGTATGTAGTGTGAGGAACGCCAGTCTGCGTCTCAAACCCTGAGACTTGATCTCCAGCAGAGCCTGTTTACCTATGAAATCTGCAGACTGATACACACAAAACACATGTATGACATCAGTGTCCATATGAAAGGAAAATCACACGACATCTCTTATTTTAATTTCTTCTAAACAGCAGTGAGATGACCTTTGCTCAAATCTCTCATTTCTCAGATGTTTCTCCTAAGAAAAAGAGCTCATTATTCTCATCTTGAGTCTCACAAAAAATGCTGCTCAAGTTTGTCAAGAGATCTCAAGGTAAACTCAAATATTTCGGTCACATTCATGTCAATGTCAATATTTCACTCATTTGTGTTTTGTGTTTTTCATGCTATAGAACTGTAGGAGAAACATAACTGAGATCTGAACGACTTGTGTGTGTGTCTGTCATCACCTTATTGAGTTTAATGAAATAATCCAAACCAGCTTCTAGAGGATTAGTGTCACAGTTCATCTGAAAGTAAAACATCATCGTTCACTTACACATCATCAGTCTGTGACAGTGTGTGTGTGTGTGTGTGTGTGTGTGTGTGTGTGTGTGTGTGTGTGCGACACCTCGGCGCCCCAGGCTCTGAATCCTTTCTCCAGTCTCAGGGAGTTCATGGCGTATGTGCCAAAGTTATCGATCCCCTCGTCCTGTCCGGCCTCCATGAGCGCTTCATACACCGCTGACATGTTACTCATGTCCATGTACAACTCCCAACCCAACTCCCCTACAACACACACACAGGTTTACACATGTACACAAACACTGTATGTATTGTCATGTTCATTGAGGGTCTATTGGCATCATCGCTCACCCGTGTAAGAGATCCGGATGGCCTGGACCGGAACGCCGGACAGCTGAATGGATTTACACTGCAGGAATCTGAATGCTGTGTCACTCATGTCATCATCTGTCAGTTTCTGCAGAACCTTGCGGGAGTTCGGCCCCGAGATGCCCAGAACGCCCATCTCATCCGTCACATTAGAAACACTCACATGATAACCACCGTCAGACACCTCACGCTCGATCCATCTGTCACACAATAACACCTGTCAGCATCAAGAGTGCCGTTTTCAGGGTGTTGATTATTGTGGTTTAAACCCCAACACTATGAGCAACAGTGATGTATCTTTACAGTGTAAATGCATTTCATTCATCCAGAAGGGGGCGCCGAACGTGTACATCATTGTGTGTGTGTGTGTGTGTGTTGCCACTGAGTGTGCTGCTTTCTGATTGGTTATGTCAAAGGGGCAGACACACACGCACGCACACAACACGCACGCACGCACACACACAAAACACGCACGCACACACACACACAAAACACGCACGCACACACACAAAACACGCACGCACACACACAAAACACGCACGCACACACACAAAACACGCACGCACACACAAAACACGCACGCTCACACACAAAACACACACGCACGCACACAACACGCACGCACACACACACACAAAACACACACGCACACACACAAAACACACACGCACACACACAAAACACACTCACACACACACGCGCGCACACACACAAAACACATGCACACAAAACACGCACGCACACACACACACACACAAAACACACGCGCGCGCACACACACACATACACACAAAACACACCGCAGGTCATGCAGCTCTGATCCTGAGCCTGTGATGAGCAGGAACTCTCCAGGTGCATGCTGGGTAACCGTGACCTCAGCATAGACACGCCCCCGTGGGGTCAACATGTGACTGATGTTAGTCTGTCCCACCTGAGAATGACAGGTAAACACAGAACACACTCTATTGAGAATGAACGACAGCAGTGTGTTTATTATCATGTCAGAACATCAGACCTTCGGCAGGCTGTTGGCCAACAGTTGATCCAGCAGCTTGTGTGAATCTTCTCCGTTCACTCTGAACTTCCCAAAAGGTGAAAGGTCAATAACACCCACTCTCTCCATCACCAGTTTACACTCCCGCCCCACTGGTCCAAACCAGTTAGTCCGTCTGAAACTGGGTCTGATGGAGAGATGATGAATCTAACCTTACTGAATAAAATTATTTGGCATTATAAGGGTTTTCTTCTTATATACAAAAACATAGAAAACTGGGAGTAAATAAATCATTGAGTTGAGTTTTGTCTGTTATGAATATTTTGTATTATGATGTTTTTTGTTGAGCCATTTTTCTGATTCAATATGTTTTGCTCATGTGTTGTGTTGTGTTGTGTTGTGTTGTGTTCCATTGTTTGCCCAACCTCTTCAAATTCTGCTCAAAGCTAAACTTCAGTTCACACTCCAAACACAACTACACAACATGCATATAACAATATACAATATAGCTTTGAATAAATGTAACTTCAGTCCTTCTGTAGAAGAGTGTCAGGCCACCAGCAGCTATCCATATTCATTTATCTTATTAAATACAAAATATAAAAACCCTATTTTCAGAATATTTAGTGTGTGTGTGTGTGTGCGTCTCACTTGTATCCAGTGTCGTCTCCTGGTTTGTGGAAGTAATGTGGTTGCTCCCAGCCCGCGTGGAAACCCATTGAACATTTATCCTTTAATAACTCATAAACACCACTGACTCTGTTAGTCGGCCGGCCCATAAAACGCTCCTCTTTAGGATAACCCACTGAAACAAACACACACAGAGATGAACACGTGTGTAGGTGTTTTTTCTGGCATACACACACTTTGTTTCTCAGACTCACCGACATTGTTGAATCCGTAAGACTCTCTGGCTTTGGCACACAGGTACGATACGCTGGTCCAGTCACCGTAGCGGTTTGGGTCACATTCGATGAGGTCATACGGCGGCTCTCCACTCATGATCCAATCACTGAGAAACTTCCCCACCCCTCCAGAGTGAATGATACCGTACCTGTCAATCAAACATCTGAACATCTGAACAACATTCACAACACATGACATCTCACGTGTGTGCGTGCGTACCCGAAGCCGATGGCGGTCCAGTAGTTGCGTGCGCCCTGGTGCGGTCCGATCATGGGCAGCAGGTCAGGAGTGTATGTGATTGGTCCAGATACGATGTTAATGATGTCAGCTTTCTTCAGAACCGGCACCATCTCCATGGCCATTTCCACATGATCCATGATCCGGTCCAGATCAGACTCAAACAGTTCCTTACCAAAACCTTCACAACAAGTCACAGAAGAATTTGTGTCACAACATCAAGAACCGCAGTTGTAATTCCACACGAATATACGGTTCTTTATGTGTGTTCACCTGGAGGAACGCCGTCTCTGATCCACGAGTCCTGAAGAACCATCTTCTCCGGTTTCTCGTAGGGTCCGAACAGAAGGCCGTCTCGCTCCTGACGCAGATAATACGAGCCCTCCAGATCTCTGATCACAGGAAGTTCTTTCTTCAGCGCTTTGACCTCAGGAACGGTTGCCGTGACAACATACTGGTGATGTACTGGGACGGTGGGATGCGGAAAACCGATCATCTGACCCAACTCACGTGCCCAGAAGCCTTCAAACAAAACAGGAGTTAAGACTTACAATGAGTCTGAAACACCTGAGACACAAATCACATCACAACTGAAATCACACAGTCTGACATCTCAGAGTTCAGTAAACAGATCCACAACCTCTGACCTTTGACCTCTTTCTGTCTGTCACTGATTTACTCTCTGACCCATCAGATCCACAAACAGGACAAATGATGTTCTCCTGTAACTCCACATCATCTCTGACAACTAACAACACACACACGCACAATACACACACGAACACAATACACACACACACACGCACAACACACAGACTCACATGTCGATGATATTCACACACAATAAACAGACAAGTGAGAAAGCGTTGGGAAGCGTGCACATGTTTCACATGTTATAATCAGACATCAGACTGTCTGAAGGTTAAACACACACACAAGCAGAGGGTCAGTGTGTTTGGGTTAGTTATTGGTCAGTGTTGACCTTCAGACCCTGTGTGACTGCGCAATGTGTGTCTGAATGTCTTATCACTGCTGGTTAAACAACAGCACAACTACACAAAACATCTGTGTGAAACACACACACACACACACACACACACACACACACACAGATATGACAGATGTGTTTAACACTGAGGGCTTTAACCTGTGGCGTTGACAATGCGATTGGCTCGGATGGTCCCGTGTGGAGTCTGGACGTCCCATCTGCCATCAGCGGTGGGCGTGAGACTCGTGACCGGCGCCGGCTGATAGATCTGAGCGCCGTGCATACGAGCACCTGCCGCCAGAGCCATAGTCAGAGAATACGGATCAATGTGACCATCACCGGGGTTATAGAGACCCGCCAACACCTGAGACAAACACAAGACATGAAGAGAGAGTGAAACACACATGAAAGAGCCGAGACGGAAGAAACACATAGAAATCATCGTGCCTTGTTCACGTTGAGCAGAGGAAAGAGTTCATGGATCTTCTCGGGTCCGATGAAAAACTGTGGCGTGGGGTGCCAGTGAGTTCTGCTCATCTGATATTTCAGCTCATCCACTCGGACCGAAGAGGACGCCAGTCTGATGCTGCCGGGCTGATGGAAACCCACAGCCTACAACACACAACAAGCAACGACGGAAGTGAAACACAAACCCATCCTGAGATATAATGATCAAGTTTTCTTACCTGTCCCGTCTCCTCCTCCAGCTGCTCGTAGAGTTTAATACTGTAATAATGAATCTTCTTCAGATTAATGCCTGGATGATAGTATGTGGTGAGCCCCGCCTACAGATGACATCATCATTACACACACACTGAAGATTGATATATGACAGAATGCATATGATAAATGTTTCGGTGAGTGTACCGCGTGCCACGTGGATCCGGCCGTCAGCTCGGACTTCTCCAGCAGGACCACATCCTTCTGTCCGGCTTTAGCCAGATGATACGCCAGACTGACACCAACACAACCTCCACCAATGATCACAGTATCTGCTGAGTCCTTCAGCCGCCTGCCCAGAACCGCACAACCTCCATCCCTGACAACACAACACAACATGCACACGAGGAACACACAACAGAATCAGAACTTATCATGTGACATCAACACTGGAAAACATTCACATAAGATTTACAATCACTTTGTGTATTTGCCGCGCACACGCGCGCACACACACACACACACACGACACCTATCATATATTTTATTTCAAATAAATAAAATACGTAATTAAACGAAATTATATCATTTTCAATTTTTGTCATATTTTCTCACGTGTATCTCATGTTTGTCTCACCTGTCATCTGTCGTGACGCTCCGCGCGGGAATTCTCCTGCACGCGCTTGTGCTGGACGCGGGAATGATGCGGGAACTGAAAGCGTTTAACACGCGCGACATTCTGCGTTCCACTGAACTTTCCTTACTAAAGCGTGACTTCAGTGCTGAAGAAAACACGCGTGGACCCGCCTATCAGCGCCGCGCGTCACACACAACAACGCTCTGAAACACTCATCACAACAGACCCGACGCTCGCACGTCTGACTGACCATTCACGCGTTTGACGCGCCGCTCGCGTCTCACAAGTGTGATCGCAGCACATTCCTGACCTACATTCATTCATGCTGTAGTGTCCAGTTCAAACATATAATATCACACACAGAAGTTAATGAAACACATCAAGATTTACGATGACAACTATAAAAACTTACATTTTTATTATCTTCCGATGACACAACGCAAAGTCAAATAAAACATATTTTATATGTATTATGACATTTACTCTGATGTTATATATGATATATATGTGTTTTTTTTTATGTATGATATTAATTGATGATCTGATCTAACTGTTAATTCACTCACACACACACACACACACACACACACACACACGGGGTTCAGTGTTGCCGCAATCTTTGTTTGTTCTGTTGAGACGCTACTGCATGTCATCACATTCATACACATGATCACAAGTCCACCTGTGTGTGTGTGTGTGTGTGTGTGTGTGTGTGTGTGTGTGTGTGTGTGTGTGTGTGTTAAATGTGTCAAGGCAGCACAAAGTCATAATCAAACCTCATTACCAACAGCTGATGTAACACAAACCGATGATAATCAGACTCACATCAGACGACATATAAACTACACAAACGATCTGCACGACTAACACACTCAACATGACCGAATGAATGTTCCTTACAATTGATTTCATTTTTATATTCATATGCAGTCAAAATCTTTCATTATTATAAGAGATAATATAGCTTCAGTAAAGTGTTTTATCTGTGAAATATGAAGCATCAGCGGGAGAATATTGATATTCTTAGAGTTCAGATTTATCTGACAGATTTTTGTTTATCTGCTCAACTAGTTTGAGTAAAAGGGGTCGAACACGAACACGAACACGAACACACACCCCTCCTGTTGTGCTTTATAAGAGCTCATCTCATGTGCATCTCACTGCAGTCTCACCGAGCTCTCCTGAAGGTCTCGCACGGTCTCTGACTCTACACCAGTGATATCATGGCACCAACCGGAACCAAGAAGGTGAGTTCCTGATCCAGAACCATCAGAACATGTTTACTGTCGATCTAAATGAAGTTACTGCGTTATTCAGAAACATGTTGTGTGTGCGCGCGAGAGAAACGGGCTCGTCATCAGTGACGCGTCAGATTCAGATTTTATTATTATTGACAGTGTAAATGAAGAGTAAAGTCTTGCTGTAATGCGTCTTAAAAACTTCTCGTGAAAAACTCCCGGGGAAACAAACAAAAGTGTGTGTGTGTGCGTGCGTGCGTGTGCGTGCGTGTTGTAGGGTATTCTGGAGCGTCTGAGTTCAGGTGAGGTGGTGATCGGTGACGGTGGATTTGTCTTTGCTCTGGAGAAGAGAGGTTATGTGAAAGCTGGACCCTGGACACCAGAAGCTGCTGTTGAACACCCAGAGGCCGGTGAGAGTCTCATCACAACAACATCACAACAATAACACAACAACACACAACAAAACAATAACAGGTCTTTTTCATTCTTTGATGTGCTCTGGACAAGTATGTAAATATCGATAAGGCAAGTTTGTTGTCACATTAAATTGAAGATGAAGTGGATGTAAAAACATCTCATCTTACCTTCTTTTATAATGTCCAGTCTTCTCTATTGTGTTTGTCTAGTTGTCATCTTTGTCTGTATCTCAGTTCTGTGTTGGAGAAAACACAATTGTTTTTGCTTAACAATTGGAAAAAGCAAATGGATCTGACAGTTCCACTAAACAATGTAAAACTCCCTCATTTACATTCAGTCTTTCAGTTGTTAAACAAAACAATATCATAATGCGCCTCAATCCAGTGATCTCAGAAAAACAAATATATGTCCTGTAGATCAGAACCTTTACAACTATCCATAACATATAATATAACTAAATACAGCACATATTATAACCAGTGTTGGGTGTAACTAGTTCCTAAGTAATTTTTCCCTTGAAAAAGTAAAGTAATTTATTAACAGTTACTTCTGATGTAATTAAACTAAATACTGTGTTTAATATATACAATAGTGGAATTGACATCTAACTTTAAAATGCTTTAATGTGTCCTCACATTTGTAATACTTTGGTCAGTTAATAAGAATATTTAATGTAGTTTTATATTATTTATAAGAGCCGTTTCATGTCTATCCTGGAATCACTTAAATAATCAAAGTTGATATAAGATATCGAAAGAAATGAGTAATAAGTAATTAAATACTTTTTGGAGAGAGTCATTTGTACAGTAATTAAATATGTAATTAATATTTATTTAACTTGTCTTATGTAACTTTAGCCTTATAACACATTATCACATCATCATTAGAGTTTTGATTCTTTTGCTTTGCACACTGGAAGAGTTTTATACTTTGTTAACATCACAGCCCACTATATTAAGCTCTTCACTATTCACTATTTCTCAGTTGTAATGCTACAAATCATTGTATTATTGCAAATTCTTTTGTAGTTTTTTATGTAATTTCCTCTTCAATGGCTCGTTTCCATTTTCCTGGAGCGGCACGTCTGGTTTCATGTGATATGTGTCATCTATCACATGGAATGTGTCATGCCTCATACCTGCTACTGTATCTTCATACATAAATCATTGAGTCTTGTCATGTGACCGTTGATCATATTTTAAGACACACTTTCTCTCACTATGAATTATCTGAACAACCAAGATTTGACACATCACATCATCATGTCAATACGTTGAATATGCCATCTGCTATATGTTCAAAATGACATGAGCACACAGGAAACTGATATCATTACTGTATACATTTAACTAGATGATAATGATTCTAGATGTTGTGCGGTTAAAACTTCACTGGAGCACTTTGACACATGAGATTTCTGTCTCTCAGTGCGACAGCTGCACAGGGAATTCCTGCGAGCCGGGTCAAATGTCATGCAGACTTTTACTTTCTACGCCAGCGATGACAAACTAGAGAACAGAGGCAACAAACTCTCTTTCACCGTAAGCCGAACACACATTTTCACCCTGTTTTTACACTCTTTGATACTGTAGGTGTGTTTTAAAGTGTTCATTCAAAACTGAAAATAACGTTCAGATTCAAATGCATTTCTATTGTGCTTTTCATGATCCCAGTACAGCTGTTTCATGTCGACTTGAATCATGTTCAGTGTGACAAGACATCAGAGCTGATATCACAATAAAAATAAATGATTGACAGGGCCAGCAGATCAATGAAGCCGCCTGTGATCTGGCCAGAGAAGTGGCCAATGAGGGCGACGCGCTGGTGGCGGGCGGAGTCTCGCAGACACCTTCATACTTGAGCTGCAAGAGTGAAGATGAGGTGAAGAACATCCTTAGAAAGCAGCTGGACGTCTTCATCAAGAAGAATGTGGATTTCCTCATCGCTGAGGTAAGATCTCAGATGTTTCTCACAGAGATGTCAGTCTGAGACAGTTTGATTGATGGCCTGATGTGATTCATTGGCAGTATTTTGAGCACGTGGAGGAGGCTGAATGGGCCGTGCAGGTTCTGAAAGCAACGGGAAAGCCTGTGGCAGCGTCTCTGTGTATTGGACCTGAAGGAGACATGCATGGAGTGACACCTGGAGATTGTGCAGTCAGACTCGTCAGAGCTGGTGCGTCTCTCACACACACACACAAGCAGCGGTTTACAGATGTTGTGGATGCTAAGTTTGATGTTTACACCCGTCAGGCGCTGATATTGTTGGAGTGAACTGTCACTTTGATCCGATGACGTGTGTGAAGACTGTGGCCATGATGAAGGCCGCTGTGGAGAAAGCCGGACTGAAAGCTCATTATATGGTCCAACCGCTGGCCTATCACACACCCGACTGCAGCTGCCAGGGATTCATCGACCTGCCCGAGTTCCCCTTCGGTACACGCACGCACACACAACATCTGTCTGTGGTTTTCTGTGCATGTCTCATCATGGTGAATATTTCAGTAATCCACAAATAAACAGGAAAGATCCGTCTCAACTCTCGCACCACTTGCAGATTTGCTTTATTTAAAAGTCAGAGATCTCAAAATGAACTCAAACATTTCTCCTCCTCTCTCGTGTTGTGAATATGAAGCAGATGCAGTTGATCGTGCTGTTGTTGTTGTTGTTTGTCCATCAGGTCTTGAACCCAGAATCCTGACGCGCTGGGACATGCAGCAGTACGCCCGCGAGGCCTATAAGGTCGGCATTCGCTTCATTGGAGGCTGCTGTGGCTTCGAACCGTATCACATCCGTGCCGTGGCCGAGGAACTGGCGCCCGAGAGAAGATTCCTGCCCGAAGCCTCTCAGAAACATGGACTGTGGGGCAGCGCACTGGAGATGCACACCAAACCCTGGGTCAGAGCCAGGTGAGAGAGAGAGAAACCACACACACCATCACATTACAAACAATCTCCATGTGAACACCACACCGACTCGAGCGACATTTACATTGTTGTTTCTAAATGTTACGTGTGTGTGACCCGCAGAGCCCGTCGGGACTACTGGGAGAAACTCAAACCGGCATCAGGACGTCCATTCTGCCCATCCATGTCCACTCCTGACGGCTGGGGTGTCACCAAGGGTCACGCCGATCTCATGCAGCAGAAAGAAGCCACCACTAAAGAACAGCTGCGCCCGCTGTTTGAGAAAGCCGATGCCAAATACTGAGAGGGTCAGAGGTCGACCTGTCACCCGAGTGATGAAACAGGGGACTGAAGAGAGAGACATGTGCAGAAAATATCTCTCTCGTGTCTTCTCCTTTAATGTACAACTGTTTACTTCAGCAGGACCAGAATTCCTCTAAAACATCAACATACTAAATGTTTAAAGTGCGCTATCGTTACCTGTAGAGACAGTTAGACAGACTGAAATGTGATTCGTCTGCGATTTGTGAGATGTTATGTTTAGCAGATCAATGAATGTGTTGTATTCCACCTGTTCACATCACTCCAGTGTTACTGCGGTATTTACACTCAATAAGTCTTTCTGATGCTCAATAAAATTTGACCTTCATCTTAATATCGCTTTTGTTGTTTCATATCTTTCTATAAATGAATATTCCAGCTAACGGCCTGAGAGAACATCAGCTGTTAAGAGATATGTTATAAAGAAGTACTGCTCCCACACTGCACGTGCATTATAACACCTGTACATTTATTATGAACGTGTAAAAAGTGGATTAAACATCCACTGATAGAAGTCAAACATTACACAGGTCAATGGTGTCCTCTAGTGGACGGATAGTGACGCACTTCCTGCTGCCAGATGAGGGCGCTGTGACCCACAACAGACGTTACACATATAATAATAACACAACAGTTTCACTGCATCAAAACAACACAACACCACAATAATCGTGTAAGAATCACTAAAGTACCAGTTTATCAGTTATTGATCAGACCGGCAGATCGTATTGTTTGTGTGCTTATTTTACACTTTACATTAACTTTTTACTACTTGTGAAAAAAAAACATTATAAAGCATAAAAGAAACTAAAAAGAGTCTTTTAATATGGCATTTTAATTATTTTAAGTGCTTAAAACGTTAACTAACTATAAACTTATAAACAGTCTTTATACATATTGTTACGTTGAAAGCCGAAATAACTGCGTCAAAATCACGCATGTTCGTAAACACAAAGAACACTTAATTCATGTTGTGTGTAAAACAGCGTCTGTCATAAGCACACGTGTATAAAAGTGAATCAATGTTACACATGATTGTTTATTGTTCAAACAACAAAAGAAATCAAACATTTGCCTTCATTTTATGAAAATGAAAACCAGTGCTGCGTCTCCCGCCTGTGATTGCGTCATGACGCAGACTGCGTGCGTGCCCCACGTGCAGATGTTTACGTCCTCCTCTGTGTGACGTCAGTGGACAGTCTTCGACTAGTCGGATGAGAAACATTCGCGATGTTAAAGATGCGGATTAGCGCACAAAACGCGAAACTCGCGGCCGATGTCAGTGCGGTAACGCAAGAGGAAGACGCGCAGCGTTTGTTCGAGTAGAATCGCGCGGCGTTTGTTCGAGTAGAATCGCTGTGGATTTTTTGAAGGATTTGAGAGACGGACCCCCCTTCTGTCGCCGCACGCGTTTGACGCTTGTAAACAAAACCAGACGCGCACGTGACCGCGCACAAAGGCCTCGCGAGCGAGCGGCAGGTGACGCGACGCACGCAGGTGTAAATGTAAAGCTGCGTAAGTGATGCGTGCTTTAACGGACACGTCCAGATACTCGACGAGTTTGAAGGAAAGAAAACTGCGGCTGTTTTGCGTGATTAACGGTCGATCCGCGCGCGCCAGTTGATTTAATTGAACGCCCTGTTGTTTTTGTTCTGTCCCGGGATCGACGGGACATGTCATTCACGATGGAAGACACTCTGGAGTCCGGTTGGGTTTCTGTTCGGCCGAATGTTTTTGAGGAGAAAGAAAAACACAAGTTCGTCTTCATCGTCGCGTGGAACGAGATCGAAGGAAAGTTCGCGGTCACGTGCCACAACCGAACCGTCCAGAAACGGACCGCCGTTCGGGACTCGCTGCTCGAGGAGGGCGAGAGCGAAGTGACGGAAGACAAACAGCGGTCCGGTTCGCCGAGGAGTCCCAGCAGAGACAGGCCTCCTCAAAAGAGCCCGGCCAGAGAACGGACCGACGTGTCCAAATCGAGCAAAAGTCCGAGCAAAGCGGCCGGGACCTCGAAAAGCGGTGACGTGGAGCTCCTGGACCCGCTGCCCGGCGCGGGCGACGACTCTCCAGAGGTCCTGGACGATATGGACCAGAACCTCCGCGAGGACTCGAGCTGGGCCGGACTCTTTTCGTTCCAGGACATGCGCGCTGCTCACGTGCAGCTGTGTGCCGTCAACTCGGATCTGGAGCCGTGTCTGCCCGCCTTCCCCGAGGAGCAGGCGGCCGTGTGGTCGGTTCTGTTCGGGGTTCCGGAGATGAGCGCGCGCGACATGGAGGCGCTCTGTTTCCAGCTGCAGGTGTATCTGGGTCACGCGCTGGACACGTGCGGATGGAGGATCTTTTCTCAGGTTCTGTTTCCGGACAGCGATGATTCTGAGGAGTACTACGAGAGTCTGAGTGAACTGAGACAGAAGGGCTTCGAGGACGCGCTTCAGAGATCCAAAAAACACCTGCACGAGGTAAAACCCGCTCCAATAAATCAGTGTAACGCATCAATAACTAGTTTTTGGACACTTTGTGTGCTATTATACAGACACACTTAAAGTGATGTCTGAGTATCTGTCAGGTCTCTGTGTACTGGGCAGATGTGGACAAATAATGAATACACATCATACAGCACCTGTACAGTACACAACTGTCTCTGTCGTTTTACTGTTGCCATTTCCAGAAACACCAGCAGTTATTGTTGTCTTATTGATTGTCATGTGACACTGGACACACACACACACACGGTTTATAACGTCAGTATTTATAGATTTTATATCGAGCTGCTGAACATTAAACATGTAATGTAAAGTAGAGGTGTGTAGGAAGACTGAGGACCCCCTCACCCACCCCGGTCACTGCCATCTGTTGTGCCCTGAAACCTGATCTCCATCACTTATACCTACACACTGATCTGAGATCTGTCTCTACAACACCGACATGACGTGTAAAGAGAAATAAAACAAACACACTGTCATGAGATTTATTTTCAGCAGAGTTTAAAATGAAGCGACTGTTGTGCTCATGTGCTGATCTACACCTGTGAGATCTCGAGGAGATCAAGATGAGACATCAGTCACACACATATTAGATGTGTAGAGTTGTGAGTTTCTCTTTGTTCTGTGAATGACTGACATTGAATGATGATTTGATGCAGTATCTCATGTTCCTGTGAAGTTCTGTGTTACCATAGTGAGCCCACCTGACCCCTCACAAGGCTGTTAACCTGTCGAGCCACCTGTCTGTCTCCAGCGCACACACACACACACACACACACGCAGCTGTTGTTGTAAAGAGACAGAGAGTGAGATTGTGTACTGAAGAGACACTAAACTCAACTTCATCTCATTTCAATACAATCCTCCATTACGTTTACTCTACAACACAACACAACACCTGCACTCACTGTTACTGCTCTTGACAATAAGAGCAAACACACAAACTGATCTGATGCTGCTGAGATCGGTGTGACAGGACACTGAGATGTTGATCTCAGTTGATTTATTTTAGTCTGTGAGGAAAGAACGTTTTCAGACGTCTGATGAAAAACACCACAAATACTTCAAAGCAGTCAGTCAGAGGTTCAGTCTGTATGCAGAGATGACAGAAACATCATAATCATTAACTGAGTGTGTGTTTGTTCTGAAAGTGTGAATGAACAGCATCATAAAACACACGCTCACTGTGTCTGAATGTGTCATACAGACTTTATATAGAGTCAGATGTTCTCCGTGTCAGTGTGGGTTTCCTCTAAATGCAGGTTAGGTTCATTGATGACCCCCCCATTAATAAATGAATAAATATACAGTCAGAACACGTGACCTTTCACCCTGTGACATCAGCACAGCTCGAGCCATCAACAGTCTAAAAACATGTTTGTACACACACACACACACACACACAACAATGTGTACTGCTTGAATGGCCTCAGGTGTATTTGTGTGTTTGAGTTGTTGAACTTTACTGTTCTTATTTGTCAACAATGTTGACTGTTTCTTTTGTAAACAAGAATGAAACCGTCTTAATGACACATTATATTAGTGTTGTTTTTTTAATGTAATTGTTGACACGCTCAGGTGTGGTGTATACACTCAGAATTGTGTGGATGTGTGTTGTGTTTGTGTGTTGACAGGGTTAGTGAATCTGTGAATTCTCTCTGATCATGAAGTATTGTTACAGTCCGCTCGGATCACCTCAAACGTCACACATGTAAATGTCAAGCTGATTTTACCAGACCGTTGAAGATTTTACATGTAGAAACTTGATGTCAACAGACTGGAAAATGACCCACAGGAAGTCACTACACCAGCCAATCACAACACTCCACAGTGGCTCATGTGTCCTCTGTGAAAAGAGAGCGAGAGAGAGAGAGAGAGAGAGGTTAAAGCTGGAGGAAACAGGATGTGATGTCACAGCATAGGGATTTTCCAACTTGAATAGAGGGAGTAACAACTGAAATGAGAAACAGCAGGCAGACGTGTGTGTGTGTGTGTGTGATGACATACAGGTGTAGATGAGGTCATGTGACCACACGTTCACTTTTACTCAAATGTGCCCGAGGCATCAGGACATGAACACAGCCTCCTGCCCACCAACCGCCGTCTCCACAGTAACCAGTCGTCAAGGTGAACAGAGGGTTAGTGTTAAAGATGAATGCAGCAGTGTTTCACATCGCTCGCACACACACACACACACACACACACACGTGAACAAAAGCAGTGTGGATGTGTGTTAGTTGCAGGAACTAACTGATCAACAGCTTCACATCTGAACTGTGTGTGTGTGTGTGTGTCAGTAACATTAACTTGAGCTTTATCATTAAAAGTTTTTTTCCTGCTCCACATCAGACTAAATCTGTCCTGTGCCCAGACATCCATCAGAACAGAATCTTTTGTCAACATCTCCAGCTGTACAGTATGTGTTGTGATGTGTGTGTTGTGCAGCTGTTGGAAAGACAGCGTGGAGTGGACAGTATGGTGGATCTTCTGCAGTTGTACTCCGAGCAGGATGAAGCTTACGGTGATCTGGTGGAGGCCACCACTGAACTCTACCATTACCTACTGCAACCCTTCAGAGACATGAGAGAACTCGCCATGCTGCGCAGACAACAGATCAAGGTAACGCACACACACACACACACACACACAGCTGTATGCAAATTTCTGTTTCTTCAGTTCACCTGACAAACCGTCCATTCACCTGTGTGTGTGTGCGTGTGTGCGTGCGTGCGTGCGTGCGACATTTGCATGTGTGTTATACTGTCAATAGACACACACACACAGTGAGTGCTGTAGATGAACATATGGCCACTGATGGTAACATGAATGAATGTATGAAGGCATGAATGATTGACTGAGGCATTATGGGATGTCAAGATTAAATGTCAGGTGAGTAGAAAGGTGCAGTGTATCATCTTTCATACATAAATAACACATGTGCTTCCTGTTCATATTAAAGTTAAAGGAACGGCACACAAATAAATACACATCTCACATTATAAAGCACACAAACACTGTGACATCACAGATATATGTGCTGCTGGACCACGCTGAACACTAGAAATGAGACGACACCTTTAAATTTGTGCATGTGCACAGTGAGCCACAGCAACATCTGGTTCACATTAGCTTGTCAAGTGTGTGTGTGTGTGTGTGTGTGTGTGTGTGTGTGTGTGAACATTCTGTTCCAGAAACTGTTGCTCCCTCCCTCCCTCGCTCGCGCACACACACACACACACACACACACACGATCGCACACAAACACACGCGCACAGAGAGACAGAAACAGGGTGTTTCTAGCATACACACAGGCAGATGTGTAGTGTTACACAGGAAACTGGATGTTTAGTGACAATTAAACACACAGCGGTGTGTACTTCAGAAATCACACACTTCATCATCAGCTGTGCAGTTTCATACAGAAGAGCCATAATAAGACGTCACACATCCTCTTTTCAGATGCCACACCATCCAAAACACATGCGCATGCGGTTTATGATACTTACATTTTTGTTGTTGTCTTGTTTATCTTCAGTGTTGTGAGGTCATCATGATACAGTTGTTGAAATGAGATGTCTGGTGTCCTGATGATGTGTTGTTGGGTTTTTCTCAAATGCAAGGATGCATCCTAGTGAGGCTGTGTCCTTCCTAGATCGGTCCTTCTAAGGTTAAATGTTTTGAGTTCTCCCTAGAATGAGACATGGTGACATCATTACTGTTTCTGCCTCCACGGTTACTTAAAAAAAGTCACGTGTAACCACAGAAAAATAACTAAAATCATAGACGGAGCACCCCGTACTGTTCATTTTATTTTCAGTTGTGCAAAATAATGTTGTGTATTACAACGCAACAGTTCATTTTTAGCTTGTGTTAGGGCCATTAAACAATATCAACAGATACAACTTTTCATTTTAATAATGTCATATATTATATATCATAATACATATTTAATTACTAATTTTTCGCTATTTATGTTTTTTGTTTTATTAAAAGATGATGTGAAGAAAGTGCTGACTGGATTCTTGCAATGATTTAGGAATGTGTGCAAAGAATTGTGGGTGATTTGAGTCCGTGAACAAGGGTAAATGAAGGACACAAAACGAAGCGCTTGATGACGTGGTAGTTGAGATATGCAGCCTTCAGTTTGAGGAAACACCCAATCAGTGTTTGAATCATCAATAATGTCAAGAGAACCTTGATGTTTTGTGATGTGTCAGATCTCTCTGGAGACGGAGCGTCTGGGTCCGCGTCGTGTGGATTCTCTGAGGAGAGAGGATGAGGACTGGCAGAGGAAAGCGCATACAGCCGTTCTGTCCATACAGGATCTGACCGTCAAATATTTCGAAACCACTGCACGAGCGCAGAAAGGTAAAACAAACCCGCTGCAGTATAGCAAACGTGTCACGTTTCTTCTGTTGACTCGGAGCTGTAATGCCGCTGTGTGTGTGTCAGTGATGTACGAGCGCATGCGCGCTGACCAGAAGAAGTTCGGTAAAGCTGCGTGGGCCGCAGCAGTGGAGCGCATGGAGAAACTACAGTACGCCGTCTCCAAGGAAACACTGCAACTGATGCGTGCCAAAGAGATCTGCTTAGAACAGAGAAAACA
Organism: Oreonectes daqikongensis; assembly: GCA_026939265.1. Classification (NCBI taxonomy): domain Eukaryota; kingdom Metazoa; phylum Chordata; class Actinopteri; order Cypriniformes; family Nemacheilidae; genus Oreonectes; species Oreonectes daqikongensis. The sequence continues at coordinate 20,934 of JAOTQM010000582.1, forward strand.
CCGACTCAGAGAGGAGGTACGGCGCACACGCACACACTGTATCGGTCCGTTGAAGAATGTAATGAGTGCTCATGTCTCTCCTCATGATTTTTCAGATGCAGGGTCTGCAGGGCGGTGAGGATGCAGTGCTGCGTTTGGATCAGTTAGAGTCGCTGTACTATGAGCTGCAGTTGCAACTCTATGAGATTCAGTTTGAGATACTCAAGTATGAAGAGCTGCTGTTGACTGCGCAGCTGCAGAGTCTGCGCAGACAGATGAGTGGTGAGAGTCAGGCGTGGTGTGTTTCAGGTCTGTCTCACCTGTGCCGCAGCCCCTCACATCTGTGTGTGTGTTCAGAGAGACAGGAGGAGGTGGTTTACTATGACACCTATGAGAGCCCAGACGCCATGAGAGCCACGGACGACCCCGTGACCCCTCTGAGCCCTCCCACTGATGATGTCACCAAATTACAGCAGAGAACTCGTCAGCTGGAGGCCAGAAGAGGTCGTATCACTGCCAAGAAAGTCTACCTCAAAAACAAGAAGGTAACAGCCAATCAGAATCCAGCTTTTCATAAGAATACGAGCAGCCAGTTAATAATCAGATTCATGTATGATGATGTGACGCAGGAGATCTGCATCATCAATCACAGTCAGAAACTAGAGCAGCGTCAGAGCGGCCCGGAGGTGTTTTCCCAGCAGGCTTTGCAGCAGGTACGTGTCCAGAGAGCTCATGCATCTCACGTTATATTCCGTCTGCTGATTTATCTGTGATGTTTGTCTCAGGAGGAAGAGGAGGAAGAGGAGCAGAGAATCTCCAGAGTCGGTCAGGAGAGACAGAGAACTCTGGACCGTCTGCGCACATTTAAACAGGTGTGATGTTCCTCTGCTACACACGTGTCTTCTGCTGCGTGTCTGTTGTATTTCATTCATCTAACACTTGTCATGTACACAGCGGTACCCGGGTCAGGTGACTCTCAAGTCCACGCGTCTGCGACTGGCGTATTCCAGGAAGAAAAGCGCCTCCCCCGCTGCGAGAGCCGACCAGCCGCAGATGCAGGCCGCCAGCGTGCAGACAGATGACGCTCCGGCTCCTCTCGAGCATTCCTCAGGAGTCCCGGAGCTCTGCAGACCTGACAGTTTTCTCTCTCTGCCTCCGCCAGGCACCGAGCTCCTTCCTCCCGCGGCCAGGCACACGTCGCTGCCTCCTGCCAGAGAACTCCTGATGCTCGACTCATCCACGTCACTCATCTCTCCGCCTCCTCCGCCACCTCCTCCACCTCCTCCACCCCCCTCTCTGGAGCACATGCCTGCAGAGGGTCAGGGCCCAGCGGGCAGCCCGGTGCGGCAGCACACGGAGAGCCCCCTCGCCCCGTTCTCCGGCCGCTTCTTTGACAGCAGTCAGCTGGAGAACGCCCGGAAGAGGCTGAAGAAGACGGCATCCCTGGAGTCCAACCATTGGAGGAGAGGTGAGACTCAAACCCAGTTAAACATGACGCCTGCATGCGCTCTGAATGTACACAGCGAGAGGATTAATGCCGTGTCATCTCTCTCTCATGCAGCCAGTTCTCCCATGGATGAAGTTCTGGCCAGTCTGAAGCGCGGCAGCTTTCACCTGCGGAAGGCCGAGCTGCGCGTTCTGGCTCCGGATCCGGACGAAGACGATGGGAATAATATCCTGGCACAGATCCGCAAGGGCGTGAAGCTGCGTAAAGTCCGGAGACAAGAACGCGATCCGAAGGGCGGCGAGCCGTCCGACCCCCTGACGCGGAGCATCCACGAGGCACTGAGGCGCATTAAAGAGGCGTCGCCTGAGTCCGACTCTGAGGATGAGATGCTGCCGTCCACTGAGTGGGAAAGCTGAACCTGTGTGTGTGTGTGTGTGTGCCTCACAATCCATCCAAAGACACACACAGCTGAACAACTACACAACAACCTCCAAACCATCACCCCCTCTCTCACTGACTCATTTTGTTATTTTTATGTATTACTCATGAATTCCATTAACGTGTGCAGGAGATTTGAGCTTCGTTGAAGGTTGTTTTACTGTAGTAAAAGCTGGTAAACAGGTTGATAATATCGCAAGTGAAATGAAGCGGTTTTAAGAACTGTTCTGATTGTTTCATTATGACAGAAAATCACAGTATTTCTGCTGTCAATAAGTGTTTTGACTGAAAGAAATGTGCTGAAAACAGACTTCATGTTCTGGATAAACATCATCACATTAGCGTCTGCTCACCCACGGTTTCATTTTTATTGTCTTGATTTTTTTAGAAGAATCTGCTTCTACCTTCATTTATCTTCACTGTCTGAATTTCTTCACGTTATTCATCATGTTCATAAATCGGTAGATGGCCGAACTTCATTATGGCTGGTGAGGGCTCCTCTGCATCTGATTGGTCAGTCAGTCGTTTATGTGCTGTTTACACTTGTCCTATGAAAACTGCAGGTGTACAACTGAAAAAAAAAAACTGAATCGTGACACACTGTTTACCCATAATGCTGTTCAGCACGGTCTCGTGTCAGTGGAGGTCCGTTTTAGTCATGAAGATTCTGATCTCGGATCAGCCGACTCTTTTACGTGACCCTGCGGTTTGTCCATCACATGTACTGTATTTAGCTTTTTTATATGAATTACTTTATCATATTAACTCTTGTGTATGTTCTATGCATTCTTATGTCAATCAGATGTTTGATTTTCTTTTTAGCAGCGTTGAAACAACACTAAAGTCATTTTAAGCGATTAAAATGTGACTGACAGTCACCAGACACGTGCAATATTATATTAGAAACTGAACACTGATATTTTTCATGTGTATGATATTGTAATAGACAACAAATCCATCTGCATGTTTGCCTAAAGGACACATGTATTTATTGAGTTCAACTAAATATTTAAAAATGTAAAGCAATATCATAAAAATGTAAAACTACTTTTTTTTTAAACTCCAAGTTTGCTTTTACTCTGCTTTTCCAGTCACTGTACTCTTAATAAATATTTTCAATTTGCCTTTTGCCCCTTGCATAAATAAAGTATTTAAAACAAACTCGTGCTGGGTTGTGTGTTTTCTTTGACTGCAGTGTGTACAGCACTTGACTCTCTGAATACTCTGCACTATATTCTATATGTCGAACAGTATATGTGCATCACAAACAGCTTTAGTATCTGACCGCTGAGCGGCGCCAGTGAGTAACACAGGTCACGTGATAAGCTCATAATGGGCGGGGCTAATCATGCACGTACATTTAGAGGCCAAACTTTTACCTTCAATCAAACTGAAACATTAAAGAAATTAAGTGAAACTTTTACTTCAATGTGCAGTTTGTCATCAGATAAAATCTCTAATGGAATCTATGCATATGTAAGGTATTATAAAATATAACTTAAAAACAGCCTTAACAGGTGATAAAAATGATTTAAAAAACACTTCATTCATAAAGTCATTTTTGGCCATTGTTTTAAATTATTCTTCCATTAAGTCTAATATAATAAATTATCAGAAGTTTTGTCATGCAGACCAAACTAAAGCGGAAAATAAAACTCTTGTCATTCACTTACCTGCACGCGCGCGTCTCTTCAGTGGATGATGTTCAGCAGAATGTGAGGAGAAAAACATCACGAATCCACACGTTTCTTCAGAAGTTAACGTCTTTGCGTGCGCGACAAACTTAATTTCACTTATATAATAATATTTCGCTTTATTTCAATGATAAATGTGTCACACACCGCTCGTTCTTAATTCAACACAACCGGAGAACTTCCTCAGCACCATATAAGGAAGAGGAGGAACTAAACGCGCGTGCACATGATTATTTCTTTATCTGAAAGTTTAAGGTTTTTATATCCCGACCATAACAAATAAAAGATTTTAACAACGAATCAGTTTTCAATTTTATAAGTAAATATATATACACTACCAGTCAAACGTTTGGAAACACTCTTTCTTTCTTTCTTTCTTTCTTTCTTTCTTTCTTTCTTTCTTTCTTTCTTTCTTTCTTTCACCTGTTAGAATAATAGTAAACCCATTAAAACCATTGAATAACACAGTTGTAACTGAAGGAATTACATTGTGACTAAAAGCATTAGAAATACATGAACTCTACCTTCTGTTTTAGCATCTTTAAAGTAGTCAAGTCCTTTGGCTAGAATGTGCAGAATCATACATTTACATTCAGCTTCTTGAGATCTAAACCTGAGAAGCTTTTTAAACATTATTGAAGGAATTTCCATCTATGCTGCAATCTTATTGGCTGCTTTTAATTCATTATTTGATTCAAGTAATCCATAAAAAAATAAAAAATAAATAAAAATGTAGTTTCCTAATAAAATAAATTAATATGTTGGCACAAAACATATTTGTCTACACGAGTAATTTCAAACATTTTTGTCAAGTGTTTTCAAACTTTTGACTTGTAGTGTATATATTATAGATTTGTGACAATTATACGAACAAGGTGATGAATGATATTTGTTCTACAAAAGTTGCAGTAAAACGTGAGTTTTAATGTCTGTTCACAAGCTTAAAAGTTATAGAGAAAAACGACACTGCAGAAATAAATCATTTTTCCTCTTTAATTTTACTAAAAACTCTGAATTACAATTATGTGTTTCAGCACGTCGTATCGTCAAGATTTGAAATGATTGAGCCTCTCAAATGTTTCATATCACGTCATGATGATAATAAAGTCGCCCAGTGTGTGAAAAACCACCTGCTGCAAAGCCCTTAAAGTTCTTCACATAAACATGAATAATCCTTATCACACACACACACGACATCACTGGACTTTGGCAATAATGTCCCAGTAACAAAGGCGACTTCAGCTGTACACGCGAGGAAAATATTCTCCCTTTGAAATTCTGTTCAAAAATATTGCCGCCCCCCATAATAAAAAACAACCGTATGTCCACATAGTAAATAATAAAAACAAGAGAAGAGGAAAAGAGAGAACAAAACATGTTTGTACCTGAAATAACTAGAATAAATGCAACCACTGTGATTAAATATATATTTCTTTACAATAAATAACCAGAACTCGTACAGTATCAAGTAAACCATTGCACCAAAAAAACCCAACAAAACAAACCGCAAATTCACCTCAATGTCTCATAACGGCCCTTTAAACAAGTGCACTAAAAAGTGTCATATTTAGTTTGAAAAAGTGTTTAGAAAGGAAAGACAATTATATGCACTGAAGAATCCTTGCAATGTGTGTGTGTGTGTGTGTGTGTGTGTGTCAGAAAAGAGTTGTGTAAAATACCTGATAGTGTGACTGAAGTTCATAGTTTCTCTTGTATTGCTCAGATTGTGGAAGTTTATTAATGGAAGAGTTACAGGATGTTCTTTTTCCAGTTGATGTAAATAAAGTTCCACATGTTTGTTGATCAATCCAGCAGGATTTTATGTGTTGAGATGTTTGGACGTCGCTCCACACCTGATCTGTCAATCAAACCTCTCATTTATAGTTCCTTCTTTATTTTTTTATCAAGACTGATTCGACTCTGTCGTCTTTTTTTTGAACTTCTGTGAGCCAAACAGAGCAGGAGTTAAAGAACAACATCAGTTTCTGCTGCTGCTGAAAATAAGAAACACAACAACAAAACTTCCACAACTGCTGTGGTTCAGTGTTTCCTTCATGGCAGACGCAGTAAAACCTGCCTCAGATCGTTGTGTCAGTGTGTGTTTGTGTGTCTGTACAGTTCAGTGTGTGTTTGTGTGTCTGTACAGTTCAGTGTGTGTTTGTGTGTCTGTACAGTTTAGTGTGTGTTTGCAGGCATGTAAACAAATAAACAAATACACCTGTAGGTGTGTGCAAGTTTACACGCTGTTCTAATGTGTGTGTTTATGTGCTGCTGTGGTGTGTGTGTGTGTGTTTAACATGCATGTGGAATGTGAGATGCTCACAGCAGCTCACTCTCTATATAATATTTGTGACAGTTGAAGTGTGTGTGTGTGTTTGTGTTTAACTGCTGCCGCTCTCAATGAGTTTGGCCAGAGCGTCTCGCAGTTCCGTCAGCTCAAAGATTTTTCCGTCCAGCAGGTCGAGCAGCGAGCGCAGACTCTTGCGGAAGCTCTCTCCCTCCAGCTGGCTGTTCTCCAGACGCTGCTCCAGATCGGACAGCTGAGTTTCTAACTCGGCGTTCCTCAGCTCTTTCTCCTGAGCATGACACACACACACACACACACACACACACGAGTCAAACTCTCGCTCGCACGCTTTACTCTGCCGTGTACACCGGAGCTCTCAGGTGCGTTTACCTGTAACTTCTGAGCGAGCAAATCTTTCTGTTCTTGCAGCTGGTTGGCGTTTTCCACCTCTTCCTTCAGTTTCTCGAGTTCCTGTGGGATTGAAATGAAGTCAAAGCTCAGACGTTTCACAATCAAACAGCAGAAGATGTTGGAGTCTCACCTGCTCTTTAGCTTTGAGTTCGGCCTCCAGCTCCTCGATGGTTTGATTCAGTTCTGTTTTCTGAGTTTTTATGATGCTGGTTTGTGCACTAACACACTCCAGCTCTGTCACCTGATGTAACACACAACCACACAACAACACAACATGAGCTGCTTTCATGCCGTTGCATGTCACACATTTCACAGAAAGACTTCCGGTAGGATTTGATTGGGTAGTGAGCGATTGATGACATCATTAATCATTCAGTCATTTTATCCAGCCGTTACAGAGGCCGTCTCACGCGTTTGTGGAGTCTCTCGGCCTCGTCCTGATACGCCGCCAGCTGCTGTTTCCACTGTTTGACGTTGGCGGTGGATTCGAGCAGCGCCGCCGTCAGTTTGGCGTTGTTTCCTTTCAGAGCAGCAAGCTCGGCCTCCCAGTGTTTGGTGATGGACGTGGAGCTGCAGGAAGGAAATAACATTTTAAAAGATGAGAAACACCGGAGAGAACCTAAAGAAACCTGTTTTATCATCATTAATTTCCTGTAATCTTAGTCAAACGTGATAAACTTCAGCCATACAGGCAAACACAAACTCACTGTAAGTGTGTTTCACCAGAAATGATTTAAGTGCATTTTCATCCATATTTCATGTCTGTCTAACAGTGTTTTAATGTAATGCTGCTGTGGCGTCCAGAGAAGCTGGCAAAATATAAAAAATGGATAAATAAATTCATTGACACATAAAGAATGAAATATTTCACACTTTTCAAAAACTAGAAAACGGTGAAATCATATATGTGACCCTGGATTAAGTAGAACAAGAACATTAGTAGTCATGGGTCAAAATGATCGATTTTTTTATTATGCCAAAAATCATAAGGACATTAAGTAAAGATCATGTTCCATGAAGATATTGTGTAAATTTCCTACCGTAAATATATTAAAATTATTTTTGTGAGTGGATGCAGCAAAATCACTAACAAAAATGGCCGGAAACACGTCTACAAACTTCACTCGCTGCTGTCGCTCTTTGAGAATAACTCAAGTTTAGTATCAATGTAGTTAAGAATTTTAGCTTTCAGGTTCATTTATTCTCCACAACATCATTACAGCGATAAGATAATAGAGAGCGTTTAAACAAACCTGTTTCTTCTTCTTCCTCTTATTAACAACTCTCTCAACTCTCAACATTTCTCAATGTTTTGATTTTTTGCACCCTCAGATTCCAGAGTTTTAAATGGTTTAAAAAGTTAAAAATATTATCCCTATCCTAACCAATAGAAAGCCTATTTATTCAGCTTTCAGGTAATGTTAAAATCTCAGTTGACTCGAGGGACCCATATATAAAGACAATGTGAGTGTGTGTTGATGTTGTTTATGGTCACCTGTGAGGGAAGGGTACAGCGTTGGGCTCCGGGCGACTCTCAGCGTTAAACACGGCGTCAGGCGTCCCTCGCTCGTCTGTTCCGTTGATGCTCTCAGGAGTCACAGGAGACTGAAGATCTGTGGCTGATTCCTGTCACAAACATTCACATTCACTCTCAAGAACAACAACACAGTGAAGATCTGACACAAATGAGAGGAGAACCTGATTGAAAACATGTGATTGTTGTGTGATTGTAAGAAAGACAATAAAGAGTGAAGACATCACAGATCAACGTCACGCTCCAACGCAGCACGTGGCTATAATCTTTTGTCTTTGATGGTTAGTTTGACATTCTGTCAGTGTCAGAGAGAGTCAGTCCTACAGTGAGGTTTGACCTAAAACGTTTTGACACAACACACATCCGCCTTTACTCGTAGAAAAGAGTTCTTCAGAAGTGGAAGGGCTGTAGTGAACACTTTTACCTCGTGAATAAAAAAAACAGATATAACCCCACAGAGATATCTGAACATTCATTCTTACCTTTGCTGTGATCCGAGTCTGTTTGTGTTTCACAGCATTAAATGACATCATAAGAGAAATAAAAACATCATCATCATCATCATCACAGCTGTTACTGTCTGGCCGTCTCCAGGGGTTAATTGAGGTGAGAGAGAAACACTCACGTTCGGTAAATTGGGGAAGGTTCAGATGGATTCTGGGTAAGAGATTCAAGTGAATCTGAGTTTTTGTGGCAATCACTTCTTACCTTTAAACGTGGAAAACACGAAACAGACTTGCGCTTGAGAAACAATGTGAACGAGGATGTAAATGCGGTTTCAAAAGGAAAACAGAACTGAGAACTGAAGAAGAATGAAGACTGTAATGTGTAATGTTTTATTAAAGCACCTGTGATGGTGTGCTGGTTAACTCCATCTTCTCCTGAGATTTTTCCTTCGCTAACCGCGCCGCTTCTTTAAATTCCACAAACTTTTCAGCAAACTACAGAGAACAGACACAGGGATTTAAAAGGCTGACGGAATATCAGGAAGCGAACAGAAATAAGAAAGAGTCTCACTTTACTCAGATGAGCCTCAGAGGAGAAGCCCAGACCGTACACCGTATTCGCTCGACTGTCGGCCCACTGACCAAACTTATGTGAGGTTTTGGTGAAGGTCATGTTAGGAGTGATGGTGCTGTTGATGATGGCCTGTACAAAACAAAACATCACAATTACACAAACACACCTGAACACTACTTGCTGCAATCATGATGGATTGTGGGAAATTTATTTTTATTTGTGTTTTTACAGTCTATAAAGGGAGGTTTAGCTCAGATTTGTCTGTTGTTTTGGGTACTTTTTCTCTCTCCACAATATAGTTAAGTGGGTACTGCACACGCACGCACGCACGCACGCACACACACACAGACACTGTGTTAGACTGAAAGACAAACATTATCTGGTTGATTTGTAAGTCTGTATCAGTGAGGAGCATATTTCACTATTTATATTTACACATTCGGCAGACACTTTTATCCAAAGCAACTTACATTGCATTATACACTTTTTCTAAGTATACGCAATCCCTGGGATCAAACCCATGACCTTGGCGTTGCTAGCGTTATGCTCTAACTACTGAGCTACAGGAAAGCACTAGTGTGACGAAAATTTGACCCATGCGCACGCACGCACGCACGCACGCACGCACACACACACCACATGTCCCCACAAATATAGTTTTAGCAGTAATTTTTGATCAGTAACTTTATTTGGCACCCATGAAGTAAATGGTGTTTATTTGAAAATGCAGAAAGGTTTGTGTGATGCTTTGGTTTAGAGTTAGAGTGAAAGTTACAGGATAAAATATACAGTTTGTACAGAATAAAAATCATAATGACTATATAAGTCCCCACAGTATATAAGCAGCGAAAGAGGTTTGACAGATGTTGTGACCTTTGTGCCATCCAGACTGATGATGCGGTAGACGTTACGTGTGCTGTCATAGAAGTATGACACCGTAACAGCATGTTTGCTGGTGGGCACCCAGTTCTTTTTGGTGTTGGGGTCGATCTGGAAGACATGAGCTCTCGTGCTGAAGATCGGCTGCTCTCTGGAAAACACAATGTTTGGAAAACATTTCATCACAACTCTGACAACATTACAGTTTTTATTACAGCCGCTACAGTAAAACACATTTCTTAACACTTACTAGTCAATTCATTTTTGGGGTAACACTTCAGTATATGGGGCAATTCTCACTATTAACTAGTTGTTATTAGGATGCCTATTATTAGCATATTGGCTGTTGATTAGCACATATTCTGCAAGACTAAACTCTACATCCCTAACCCTACCCATACCTAAAGCTAACAACTACCTTACTAACTAAATTAAGAGTTTATTGGGGGAAAAGTCGTAGTTATTGGTTTGTTAATAGTAAGAATGCCCCCTATACTGAAGTGTGGCCATTTTTTTTAAGTGAGCTGTTCTGATCATGTATATTTCATGTACAATAAATTATATTACATTGAAATCGGTTGAGAAATGTAAACATTATTGTGTTTTTATTCTACAAAACTCCTCTGTTCACTTCTGGACATTGTTGACCTCCTCAACCATAAACCATCAACCCACGATTCAATGCTCAACAGAACAGAGAAATCAGCACACACCACAGCTACTGTTACCCACAATCCCTGTGTAATGAGAGCTCAATAAGAACAGTGGAGAGCTTTAGTCCAGGACTGCATACAGTATCACTATCTGACGGATGCTCTTTACAATCATTTATGAAAATCCCAGCAAGCAAAGCATATTTCCCTGTTCCTCCACTGTACGGAACATTTCTACAGTTACACACATTTGCATTGTGCTCAACAGTTAAACACGTCTGTAGTGAAGCAGCAGAAACAGTATTATATTGCGTTTCTGTCAATCAAGCCTCCAAAAAACTACACACTGGTCCTTTAATACATCTTAATTTGAGTTCATTTTCAAGGTTCAAGGTTAATGCTTGTGGACAAAAATTATTATACAATCAAAAAGACAAGCGTTGTAGAACGTGTGGAGTTTGTTTGATGTGTGTCTGAGTTCAGATCTGTAACACCTCTTGAACATCTGCTATGTCACAGATCTGACTTCTCAAAATAATTAATACTGCATTTATAAAGCATTAAAAAGCAATTATACTCACACTCGGTACTGTATACCAGCTTCCATGGCTATTTTCATGGCAAAAAAAATGTTTGTCTATATTATATCAGGTTTTTATGCTTTCCTGTAGCTCAGTGGTTAGATGATGGCACTAGCAATGCCAAGGTCATGGGTTCGATCCCAGGGACTGCACATTCTCAAAAACAAATGTATAATATAAATGCAATGTAAGTCGCTTTGGATAAAAGGCTTAGGCTATTAAAAAATTCTTCAAAAGATTTAACTGTATAAAAACATTTTTTCACAGGGTTAAAACCAGCACAATCTATTAAAACATGCTTCAAGGACAGAGGGCTTTTGACAATGAAAACATGTTGGAAGGTCTTTTTCTAGTATTATAAACTTGTGTGTCATCGGGTGTAGACAATTTGGTCCAATCAGTTTAAAAAAAGATAAAAAATCTTTTGTTTCCAACACTAGGGTTGATTTCATGTAGTTTATTCATAGTATACAGGTCTCACTCTGTCTGCCATTTGTTATAAATATAGGAAGTTATTAAAGGTTTTATGTCCATAGAAGAAAGTGCAATTCTTGAGGTCTGCTGATAAGTCTGCTTCCTCATTTCTTTTAATTTCACAGTGTCCTGGTACCCAACAAAACCCAGGGGTAAACATCTTTGAATTTGTAATTAAGAGAAAATTCTGCTGTTCCAAAGTCTTTATGTGGTCCAAGGCCAGGATGATAGCGTTTGCTGTTTAAAGATGGACATTTTCATCGTTTTTGGTGATTGATCACAAATGCAGATGATCCTCAGTTTTGGATCTATCAGTATATACAGAACTATGTGTTGGATATTGGAGTCTGCGGACCACTGACTGACACACACAATGTAACTGAGGTTACTATCCTCCATCTCAGGTTTTACTATCCTCATGGGGACAGGCTACATGCACGCACGCACGCACGCACACACACACACACACACACACACACACACACACACACGGAAATCAGCTCTTATCATACAACTGAGGCTAAATTTGACATTTGAATACAACACAAAGACACATTGTTCATACACACACAAGCTGTTAATGAACTCACACACACACACACACACACACACACACACACAGGCCAAGGGTGAGATTGTCCATCTGGTCACAGTGCAGTCATCATCCAACCAATCACAAATCACAGAGCTGTAACACATCATCATCTTCATCAGTACACATAAATACACACGTGTGTGGAGCAGATTAAAGCTGCTATAAGAACTGTTGTGTATTTAATGTTTACTTTTATGTTCTTCATTCACTCTAAGAATACAATGGTTAAATGATTGACATCTGCCAATCATAAAAGCACTCATTGCTGTATTTTTGATTGTTAATACTAATTCCTATTTTATGTAGCATGATCAACAAAACGATCATAGATTTGACTGATCAAATGTGCAGAACCATGAATAACAAATCAATACTGTAAAATGTATCTCATAAAAAAATGTTTTCTAATGTTCTCTGTATTCTTGCTTATACTATCTTGACGTTGTATCTGAAACTTTGTATTACTAGCACTTCACGTGAATATTGCTTACTTGGACAAATCGCTTGCTGTTTTCCTCAATTGTAAGTCGCTTTGGATAAAAGCGTCTGCCAAATGAATAAATGTAAATGATGCGCTCGAGTATAACTTAAAATATTTCTTTATTGTTATCATTTAATGTAACAAATGTTTTACACACACACACACACAGAGAGAGAGAAAAAAATTGTGTCTTCAGTTCTTCTCCAGAAAATAAAATCAAACCTGATGGTTACATAAGAGCTGATAGAAACTCTCTCTCTCTCTCTCTCTCTCTCTCTCTCTCTCTCTCTCTGTCTCTCTCTCTCTCTCTCTCTCTCTCTCTCTCTCTCTCTCTCTCTCTGGTGATTTCCTTGACATCCAAACTATTTCACCGTGACATCACACATGATAACGTTGTGACATCATATCAGACTGAGCCAATCAGCGAGCTCTGCTCTGTAACTCTATCAGCTGCTTCACATGCATGTGTTCTGTCCAGCTCAGCTGTTTTAAGATAAGGCGGTGTTATTTATTTCTGGAGCTGTTCCAAGAACAGTGTCTTCTTTTAGAAAGAGTGAAAGGAATTTTGTTTGCTATGATCAACCTGCATTTAACAGACGCGCTTTAAAACAGCAAACCGCAACTCATCAACTCAACGTAAGAACAAATAAATACATGTAAACCATTGACATGCCACTCATACTGTCAAACTGTCACACAATAATCAATGTAATCATTATAACGGAATAAACCACACGGCTTTGATGTCACAGCCTTGCCAACCTGCGCTTATGATGTCACAAGCCACTGATGACATCATTCCTATAGAACTGAACTGAATGCTGATCAATGAATGCACTTCTGTCACCAACAGAATCAAATGGTGTTGATGCCTTCAAAATAAAGGCCCGTTAATTCGGCGCATTATTAAAGAGAAACACGCGGATGAATATTTGCTGAAAATTGTTTTTAAGCAGATCATCGCAAAAGTGCTACAGATGCCACGACACGGATAGGACATCACGTAACCGTCATCCGGAGTATTCGGTTATCACACGGTATCGTGATATCGAACTAGGCAGCGTGCAGTACATTATTTTGACAAACGTTGCAATTATATATAAATATATATCGTGGAACACGGTGACACCGCGCACAGCTCACCATCGCGGTATTCTCCTCAGAAACAGCCCGTGCTACACGAATATGTCAACCATTGATATGATGCTAATATATATATACACAGATTACAGTAAACGCGAGTTTATATTCATGACACATTCATCCATCAGCTGAAGTAAATCACGGTAACGTACCCCATTTTGCTGGCGCTTGCTCGGCTCCTCTGTGAATGCGTCCGTGTTAATGTCGCTGTTTTCTAGCGCGTGTTTTTAGTCCGACATGATGCGCGCGTGATTCTGACAGATTCCTGCACAAATCCTCAAACACATCCACCCGTCGTCCGATACATCCACACTGAGAATCACATCCACTCGTGGGTGATGTACTGCAGAGACATCATGTCCGCCTCCATCAGCTCACACAGATTTCAGCTGATCAATGATAGAAATCCACACCGATCGATCAGATGTGAAGCGGAGATGTCGACGAGTCTGCTGTCATCTGCCTCCCTCTGTCATCTCATTCATTATCTGCCTCGCCGCACGACGTCATCGCGCTCTCACGTCAAGCCTCCGAGCTCGCGACTCTGACGTCATGGACAGTACGCCGTGTACTTACTTCCGGCGGCGGCCGCTGCAAAATATGGACGCGTGTACAGAGCGTTACACGGATACACAATATTATTATTATGAGCTGCATGGGCCGTGATCTAATTATAGATGTGACACGCACGCACGCACGCACAGTCTGTGGTTTTATCGCTTGTGTGTGGAATTTATTGGTCAGGATTCTCCTGAACATGGTCTCACAAACATGTTTCACAGTGTTTTTGAAATCAGCTGTGTCAAAGATCTTGTCACACATCTAGTGGACACACTGTGAAATCACCACCACATAATACACTGGACACGGATAGAAGAACACTGACACTCATCTCTTCTTGTCCATGAAGTGCCACGTGCTCTATCTCTCTCTATATCATGCTCTTAAAGTCTATATGTGTGATTATCAATAATAAAGACACACTGCTCTTCCTGTGGTTACATGCTGTTTTCTGATGAACGTCATGAAATATTCACATGCTGTTTACTGCATCAACACAACAATGTTTAATACACGTTTATTAGAAGCTCATTTACTTACGCATGCACACACACACAGGTTTTATAGGGATATTTCATAGACTTCCATTGATTTTATATCAGGTTTACGATGTATTCTATCCTCTAGTCAAAGTCAAAGTCAGCTTTATTGTCAATTCTGCCACATGTACAGTACATACAAGTGGAGGATTGAAATTGCGTTACTCTCAGACCCTATAGGTGCATACAGATAACATAGAATAACATATATCAAAAAAAATATATCAAATTACAGATAAATACAAAATCTATATATGTACACAAAACAACTTTACAAGCAAGGGATATGTAACCGAAATAATTGTGCAAACCAAAGAAATAATCAACAGTGCAGATGAGATAAACAGCAGCGTAGATGAAATAAACAACCGTGCAGATGAAATAAACTCTACCCCAAAATCTAACCCTCTCACAAACCTTTCTGCATTTTTAATAAATATTAATCTGTATTTATAAACTGTTTTTCCCCACAAGGTCAAAATCTATTGGTATTACTATCTTTGTGGGGACACACTGTACACACACACACACACACACACACACACACACACACACACACACACAGGTTCTCATTTCATTGGGCTCTTGTATGACACAGTGACAGACATCAGCAGGTGACTCAGACATCTGATAATTCTCCTCCATCAAACATGTTTTTGACTTTCACACCTTACAGAACAACACATCATGATCTCTCCTGAAATCTCATCATTCATCATTTACTAAATCTGCCTTTCAAAACTCAATTTTGTACAAAGTTGAGCACATAACTTTTTTTCACAGCGTAAAGTCTCTCAGATTCTTCTCTTGAATCTCTATTTTATAACAATTTGTTATTTTTAGGTTTATGATTGTATGACAATGTTTTGACATGAAACGGTTCGAACGTTTGGCGTTTAAATTTGTTGTATTTTTCTCTCTCAACTCAACGTGACCTGCAGCACCTCAAACGTCACGTGTCTGAAGTATTTTTAGTTTTGGCAAACAGAAGCAGAAAATCAATCCGTTGCTTTTCTGTGATGCCAGCATACAGATGTTAAAGGTACAGAAGCACACAGTCTCTGATTGTTAAAAATCACCAGGCACAATTCAAACTTCAACTTTCACACATGTCCGACAACTATGAGCTAACGTATTGTGTTTTGTGTGCTTCGCACCATTCGCAGCGAGTGCTGGCAGAAAATGTGACGCCTGTCAGGCTATTTACAGAAAATGCTGAGCAAGAGAAAGTTTCCATGACTGCGATGACACGAAGAGAGCGACCGCACGCCTGCACAGCACCTCGGATTAATGCAACCTGCAATGGAAACAATGGAAATAATCGACGCAGAGAGTCAGATGATGGTACTGCAGGACATGCTGGCAGAGGAACAGATGAATGATGAAGAAGAAGATCTAAACAACAGGTCTGAGACATTAGTTTGTGCTCTTTAACATGAAAACCATAGACATATATTACACAGATGCCTGATTAACACTTGTTTGAAAGGGTCTGTGAACAGTCGACTGTGTGTCTAAATGTTAAATGGAGTTTTGTAGACACAAACATTATGATTACTAAACTAACACAACACACCAAGAGGAAAAAAGTGACCATGATTTATTTATAAAAGCACATTACAACATTCTCATCTTTAAAGGGTTTTAAAAGAGTTTAAATCTCTGCACAATATTGCAGCATTTTAGAAAACCAAGACGCCACATCCGCTTATACAAATTAATGGTGCAAACAGTTATGTTTATTATTTAATATCTTTTTTCAACAGTCATTTAGAAAAGTGTGAAAATGTATACATAAATCAGAAATGTAGCCGTTATTACTTACGGTTTGTGAGGAATTAAATTGTTTCTTCTCCCCACAGTCTGAGAGAAGCTGTTCAGGACGAAGCCGTGAAGCCAAAACTTCAGTGCCTGATGATGGACCCATCCTTCTCAATGGTGACGGTTCAGAGCGAAGACAGCGGGATTGTTTGGGAAACAGCTTCCAGTCGCTGCTCGACCCCCTGGGCTTCAGAGATGAACGTCACGCCTCCAGAACCCGGCTACACTCTCAGCAGTCCCGGCATGGCCGGCAGGATCGTCGTCACGATGGATGAGGAACTCACGACCAGAAGAGAGAGAAAGAAGCAAAGACAAGAGAAAGCTTTTCCTTACATGAGTGATGAGATCATGAGACCCGCCATGGTGGAGGTGTCCCTCCCTAATGTCACACAAACACAAGACAAAACCACAGAAACAAAAGAAGAAAAACATCAACGTCTGTTCAGTCTGGTGTCTGAAGGATCTGAAATTCTGAACATCATCGCTCCACCTAAAGTGTCTACGGTAGATGAGGAGGAGAGTAAAGGTCTGGAAGATTGTTTGTTTTACCTTGAGGAGATACCTGCCATAAAATCCACAAAGATCCCAGATGAACCTGTAAACATTTCTGCTGAGGCTGAAGAGACTCCAGCAGTCGATGTAGTGACATCATTCATAGCGGAACCCATCGTCCCGGTCCCAGCCGTCACAGGATCTAGAAGAGGTGCCACAGCGGAGGATTACTTTGAGAAGTTCACTCTTCTGGATACCCAGACGCCGTCAAGAAAAGCAGGGGTAGAAGAAACTCCCTGGGAAACTGAGACAGAAGACATGATCACGTCGAACAAAAATGACGCACCAGAACCAAGCTCAGGACTGTCACGTGTCCCCTCAGCTATCAGCGTGTTGGATATTCCTGGCGAACATCTGGACGACGTGTTTTATGGTGGCAGCAGTGAACCGCACTCTCACGACAAGAAGAAAGAGGAGAGAGGAGAGCTTTCAAAATCCTTACTGAAGGAAAGCGGCTCAGCCTTGTTCGGAAGTGAGGAGATGGTGCTCACCCCCATATACCTTCCTGAAGGACCTCCAAAAATCATCGACCCCAACCTGCTCGAGGAGCCCAAAGCCATGGCGTTTCTCTACTCTGACCTGTACGCCGATGCTGTGGGGAGCAAAAAGAAGCAGGACGATGACACAGAGAGTCTAACCTCTGAAAAATCTTTCCACAGTCAAGAGTCTGACTCTGAGGACAGAGGCTATCTAGAGAAGTTTGTGCTGAAGGTTGAGACGCTTAACGTCGCAGACGGTGATGGGGACCCCGAGGTGCGTAACGAAGAACGCCAGGACCCGTTCAGACTCGCCGGATACGTGGAACAACCTAAAACAGAAGTAGAGATGAAGACGGATGAGCGGGAGGAGATCACAGATTTCTTTAGAAGCAGTGCATCTTCATCACCGTGTGAAGCTGTTGATCTATATCAAAGTGAGCCGGAGGAAAAACCGAAAGTGGTGAGGACTACACGGGTGAAAGTGAAAAAGAATGAAAGTAATTCTCTTCCATTCACAGATGACATCGAGTCTGCTGAAGCATTTTTACCTGTAGAAATAAGTGAGGATTGCCCAGCATGGGAAGAAAACCTACAGATGTTTAACACAACTACAGTCTCAACCAGGACAGACGAACGTACAAATAAACCAAAGTCTGTAAGTGAAACTCCATCTCCCATAACAAGCCAAACGATAAACATAACCAAACCCGTAATTCCACGCAACAAACCCTTCCTTGATCTGAGCCCGCTGTTGCCCGCCGAACCTGAAGAGGAAGAACAACAAATAGAGGAAGGAACCATGCAAGAGGACAAAAGCGCTACGGTCTCAGAAGAAACAACATCACCTGAAGCTAAAGCAGAGGACGAGATGAATGAATGTCTTCCTCCACCTCCCCCTGATGTGTGATGATGTCACAGCAGCAGATGTGCAGGATTATCTGTATGATGAAGAGACTTAAGACAAAACTCTTAAAGATCTCTGGCTTGATGTTTGTGATGCTAACAGGTCAATAATGCTAAACACAAGATGAACTGAACATCATCTAACAGACATGAACAGATATTTACAACAAACACATTACTGTACAATGTTGGTGAGTGAATGCAAGTTATTTTGCGTTTATAAGGACACATTTTTGTATAACACATGTGTCATCATAGTATACATCATTCTAAATCATGTTTTTTTAATTAAAAAATGGTAAAGGTTTTGTGTGAGGTTGGGGGAGGGGTTTAAAGTGTGATATAAATCATTACATGTATGGAGAGTCCTCATAAAGCACATATGCCAACATGTGTGTGTGTGTGTTCTGGTAAACTGTAAAAGTGTGTACTGTGTAGACAAAATGTCCTCACAAACATATTAATAATAGTATTGTTTGATGTTGTGGGGACAATTTTGGTCTCCACGAGGAAAATAGCTTAAATTAAAAGTAAATGATGTTTATTTGAACATTTAAAAATTCATTTGTGACAGTATAAAAATCATTATGTCTACGGAAAGACCACATACAACATGAAAACACAACGTGTGTGTGTTTGAACACACTGTAAGTTAGTTAGTAACCCACCTCTACAGCACGTTAATGAATAATCTCTAACTATTAAGAAATAAAAGTAACGTTAAAGCTCTCAGATCTTCTGTAACAGTTGACCTGAAACAGAATATTCAATAATATGCGATATATAGTTAATAGAACTAGATGCATTTGCTTTTTGAGAATTAAAATAAACTTAATTCCGACAACTCTGCTAATATTCATTTATGTTCTTTGTGTATTTTTACTTTATAAAAGTTAACGTGAAACGTCTCACCTCAAAAACTCGCGCCATTCCCACACGATCGCTTACGTGCCAGACTCCGAGTTAAAGATGTTAAAACACTTTATATGTATCTCTCTTTAAAACTAATTTAATAAATAAAATTTATTTACTTCATAAATAATCTCCTGAAAATGATAACAAACTAACCATCGACGGTCATCGTAACTCAGAGAAGGCTTTGGCTTTTGATTGGTTCTTGACAGTAACGAAGGCTTCTAATTGGATGTTCTTCGTCCATTGTAGATACAGAAATATTAGGCTTTTACAGAAAGAAAAATGATCAAATACAGAATCTCTTTCACTGAAAGTTTAAAGTAAAAAATGATTTTTTTGATTGAGTCTGATCTCTTTTTAATATAAAAAAATTGCTGATTGAGTCATGATAACAGTTTTTAAACATGTATTTATTAATTATCACATTTTTAACAAAGCGACCCACAAATAAGGAAAACAGTCTATAACGCCCTCATGAGTTCTGCTGTAAATGAAGAAAACCACAAAACTTTAAATATTTGAACTATTGAAAGATGCCTGGAGATTTACATTTTTAAAATTTTGATGATGACGTTTGCTTTTCTACAAAAATAAAAATGATAAAATCACAAAAAGCTGACATACCGAGTACAAAATCATATGAAAAATATGACTGACAGGTGCATGTTATTACCATAACCACCAAATAAATCCATTCACTTCTGATATCTGAAACATTTCTGTAATATCGTGTAGTTCATCATTTTTGTACAAGCGTCCAATAGTTTCTAAATAACAGAATTCCTTTACAAAAACAGGATCTTTGCTCCTCTAACAGTGTACATTACACAAAGCACAAATATTAATAAGTACTCCAACATAAAGAACCTGCGAATGAATTCATAAGATACTTTAGTTGTTTTTATACCTGATATATTATTATTATCATCATACATCATCTAAAAGAAACAAAGACAGCAGCCCAGAGCACTGAAACAGAAAGAATGAGTGTTTGACAGCTAATAGTAGTGACATTCTCTCTTTACACCCAGTGTAGTTAACATCTTACATCAGTACATCTGGTTTTATTGCATTTTCAGATGCGTGTAGAAAAACAGGCTGCGCATTTATCTCATGACATATAAATCATATAAATCAGCAAATAAAAATAAAATAAAAGAATGTTGCTTAGGTGACAGAACTGTGACGGATTCTCACTGCAGATTCCTCAAGCGTGAGGTTTCGCCGTTTACAGGAGTGCTTACAGTGATCGTATGAAAACATTCATACACAACAAAGCGAGAGAACCTTCTTCCCAACATGTACAGAAGAACCGAACCGCTCCAGAACAGCTAGACAAGTCTTTATGACATCATCGCTTTCCAGCATACTGATAGGATCGATTGACCACAGGCGTTGTGATGTCACAGAGGGTGAGAACTGTGGGAGGTTTCGGTGAAGCTTATATTCAAGACACATGCACACACACGCACGCACGCACACACGCACGTTCACTCTAACACAAATAAAATCAGAATGAAACACACACACGGGGTGTGCTCACTGTAGTGTGATGTAACTAACGTGAGTGCTGAGTGACATCCTCCAGCACATCAGTGACAGCGACATGAAGTTCTTGCTCAGATGTTTACCTGCTGGTGTCCATCACATCATCCTTAAAGTTCTCACACTGCTCCATCACTTTACTGCAGAAGAAACACATTCATCAGTTCCATGTGTGTGTGTGTGTGTGTGTGTGTGTGTGTGTGTGTGTGTGCGTGTACGTTACCTTGCCATGTCCTTGGTCTCTTGGTGAGAAGAATCCAGCTCTAGAACTTTCTGCAGCAAAGCGATGCCACCCTCCTTTATCAACAGAGGGCAGTATTTACTCGCTGCAAGAAGAAAGAGTGACACACACACACACACACACACACACACACACACACACACACACACACACACACACACAAAGGAAATGTCAATTAAGCAACTTAAAATATAAAAATTAACAGAAAACAAGAGATTATTTTGTATTTCATCCATTATGAAGTTTACATTTTACATTACATTTATGCATTTGGCAGAAGCTTTCATCAAACATTACATTGCATTATACTATACATTTGTTTCTGAGGATGTGCAATCCCTGGGATCGAACACATGACCTTGGCATTGCTAGCGCCATGAGCTCTAACCACTGAGCTACAAGAAATTTAGAATTGAAAATAGTCAATTTTAGCACCATTGAGATTTTTACCTCTTCACTCCCATCACTGTAATGTGAAACATGTCTAATATTTCTAGTATTATTTATTAATGATAGTAGTATTTGTTGTCTTGAAAAATATAAAAACTGAGGGGAAATGTGGTTAACACAAAATATATTTGTCATTATATGTTCGCGTGAATATTTGTGGTTTTTTTGTGTGTTATTTTTAGGGGAAAACTGGTTGTTTTTCATCATGTGATGATATTTATTTTATTAATGGACTCACGATAAACTGACACCAGGTTATACAGCGCCCATGTGGCCCAATGCTGACTGACCAGAGCTCCACTCTGAGGGAGAAGACGCAGAATGGGCTCAAAGGACCTGCGAGAGATACAGACAGACAAGATTAGCATGAACACTTCTGAACATCAGCCGAGCTGTGTCTAATGTGTTTTGCACCTGTAGTTGATGTTTCGTCGTGAGCTGACGTCCCAGCTTTGAATGGCTGCCCACATTTTGTCCATGACATGTGACCTCCTGGGTTCCTCCATGGTCCACACCTCCGGCCCGTCAAACATGATATGTGACAGAACTCCACAGGCATTATACGACACTTCAATACCGTCCGCTTTACTGTCCAGCAGGTCACTGCGAGGAAAAGATTCACGTCTGAATCAGTGATTCAAACACAGCAAATCATGTGTGAGACGATGATGTGATTCACACCTGAAGACTGTGATGAACTGTTTGGTGAGGAGCTGCGGCCGTAGCGCTCTCACTTCAGCTACATTACCCAGCAGTCCCAGCATGTTTCGATGGAGCTCCTGTTTATCAGGAAACTCCTGCAGAAATGAAACCCTTCAGACATGAATCTTTACTCGTGGTCCACAATACAGTATGTCAAGCAACAATGACAAATGGCTCAAACATCGGCTCAGCTGCATTGTGGGTACTACAGAATAACCCACTGTTTATCCTACAGAATAAAAAGCACACAAAACATACAGCTGTCAGTGACGGACAAACCTTCAGACACTCCAGAAAGAGATTCATTCCATTACATTCCAGAAACATCTGACAGTTATCCGGCGTCTCGTCTGTGATGTTCCACAGAGCGCTCCAGGAGAACTCCATCACCTGATCACACTGACACACATGTGACATCACAGTAAATCACACACACTGGTCAACTGTCATCAATAATCACAGTTCTGTGAGAATCACTCACCATTCTGTCCTGAAGCCTCTTCTGTATCAGATTCAACATCGTCTGTCACACACAAACAGAAATACACGTATACATTTACAGGAAAACATTTGGGTTCTTTAAGCTGTAATTGATAAACACCTGGAGCATATCTTTAGTATCTGACTGCATGAAATCCAAACTCTGTTGTGTAGAAACAACACAATTCTCTTTTCCCCACCTTAACAAATCCCATCTTGCCGACGGCTTCTTTGTGGTCATTGTCGACCTGACAGACCAGTGCATTACACAGATGCACAGCGATGCGCTGGATGGATTCGTCCTGACGCGGAGGCTCCAGAATCTTTAAGAGCAGCAGATTCACCCTGTGATACTGAAACTCCAGTTCTTCAGGAATACTGAAGTTACACAGCGTCAGGCAACAGTTCCTTTGAACCTGCACACATACACAAACACACAACTCAAAAGAAACATATTCACAGAGCTTGCTGCAGTGCATTCTGGGATTGACATAACCATGCAGTGTGTGTGTGTGTGTGTGTGTGTGTGTGTTGGACTCACCGTGACCTCCTGATACTGCTCCATGCCGTTGAGCACCACCTGTATGACCTCCCTGCGCAGACAGACGCTCTGATCATTGCGGTACTCAGTGTTGGTGAGGTAAAAGAGTGCGGCGCTGCCCGTCACCTGAATGCTCTTGTCATATTTATGAGTCTTCAGGGCCATAATAACCAGCTGCACAAACACATGAGTCAGGCTAAAACACTTGTGATGCTTACATTTACACATTTACATTTATTCATTTGGCAGACGCTTTTATCCAAAGCGACTTACAATTGAGAAAAACAGCAAGCGATTCGTCTAAGTAAGCAATAATCATGAGAAGTGCTAGTAATACAAAGTTTCAAATACAACGTCAAGATAGTATAAGCGTATAGATAGTATAGTGATGCTTCTCACAGCAGACATTCATTTCAGCACAACATAATAAAAAGAAAGAAATATCCAGAAGTAAAGAATGTGTGTTACCTTCAGTGCTCTGAGCAGCTGACTGCAGTGCTGGATTCTGGCGATGTCAAACAGCTGGTTAATGGCTCGATGAGCGAGTTCTGGTCTCTGATCTGTGTAGACCTCTATAGCGTTCAGAATCTGATCTTCATTCTTAGAGCCGGTCACCTGCTCACACACACACACACACACACACACACACACACACACACACACACAGTGAGAATGCTGGACGTCATAAGAATAAGAGCCACTCTACATGTGACAGGTGTGTATTGGCTGTGTAGAACCTTGTAAGCAGGTATGTGTGTGACATTGCAGAGCGTGGTGTTGTACAGTCCCAAAAACTGCAGCGGCCTCTTCAGATCCCGAAGCGGGTAGATGCTGCTCTTGCTCGGCTCAATGCTAAAACACACACACACACATAAACACACAGACGAACCAAACACTGATGAGTACATGACGTGGTATTAGAGACGCAATATTCTTCACCTCGGGCGTCCCACCGCGTCCTCAAACGCAGGCACTGTGCAGTTGTCCAGCATGATGTGACCGGAGATGTCCAGAGACACCAGATTGACCAAACCCTGCACCAGACTGCTCAAGATCTTCCCCGTCATCTTAAACTTTGATGTCCGCTGGTTCTCTCGGGAAATATCCAGGTGTCTGCACACAACAAAACATCTCATTAGATTCATGACAAGCTTCTGAGGTCACCAGATCTTAAGGGCTCAACAAAAACAACCTAAAAAAGAACATGTGAATTTTTAAAAGCACCAAGACTGAACGTTCCTAAATGTCATTTGAACTTGAAGATCAATCATTTAAGACACAACACGTGATGCACACCAGTTGTTTCTCTGTCGCTTTTCTATATAAGATTTTTCAGGAACAGTAAGATGAAGATGTGGAGACTGTCTGACCTCAGCATGCTGAACTGCATGAGCGTGTGGATCAGCTCCTCACTCAGCTCCACGTTATACAGCACCAGAGACGTCAGACGCTCCTTCCACTGTGTGAGGAACGCCGGGCGGGGCAGACGGACGCCCGACAGGTCCAGAGAGGTGAGGGCGGGAAGAGGCCTCAGCAGCACCTCGACGTCCACCAAGTCGGGCAGACCGCCCAAATTCAGCAGCCGCAGACGGTTGAAGCCCTGAAAGCTAAAGTCAGAGTCCACCGTGTGCATTTCCAGACGGTCCACCAGATCATCATCGTCTTCGTCGTCGTTGTCCTCGGCGAATCCCAGCGGAGCTCCAGCCTTCCTGAAAATGTTGGAGCAGCCGAACAGACTGAGGGACATCAGCGAGTGTCTGAAGCTCTGCAGGGCTCTGAGGCTACGTGCCGTCAGGCGGTTACAGTAGGTCAGATGAAGCTCCATCAAATCCTAAAAGCAGCAGCAATGAAGAAATCAACATCCTCCATCAAAACACAGAGACTGTTCACAGGTCAAGACACTGCAAAACTTATAATTCACATTTCTGAAGTGATGTGTGCATGTGACAGCAAATGACAACAGGAGTAGATCTAAATGTGGGAGCGGCGTTTTCTTATGGTCTGAGTTTGGTGATTTTGAAAAGATCACTTTAGAGACAAACAGCGTCTCACTTAACACGAGCTGCTGTTCCATTTGAATCACTTTTTTTTGTCTTTAAACTAATTTGGTTACTAATCTGCCACATCACAGACAAAGTGAAAGTTTTTTTTCCAGATGTCTTGATGTCAGAAAGAAGAGAAAGTGAAAGTACTACTTCAATCAAGTGTGATGGAACAAATGCAGTGAAACCTGTTTGTTAATGATTGAACATGTTTCTGGATGACATTCTTCTCACCTGTTTCCCGATGGCTTCCAGGTCTCTGTCCCGAACAAAATCCTCTCTGAGCTGCAGTCGGGTGAGTCTGGTGCTGCGCGGGTCACCGAAGAGCTGGAAGAAGCCGTCCTGCGGCTCATTGTCACTGTCTGTGTGGACCAGATCCATGTACCTGTCAATCAAAAACATCACATTTCACCAGAGGTCAAAGGTCTTTGAGTAAATCTGTGACACCCGTGCGCTCGATCCTCTCTACGTACACGTTCACCAGTTTATCACAGATCTCGCTGGGCAGAAAGATGTCAGGACGCAGACACAGTCTGTTTCTGTCTCCTGTATAACACATGATTTTCTGAAGGTTCTTCAAACAGAAGACGGTACACAGAGACATCAGGCTGTCCGGGTCGTCTCCTACTTTAGCCGCCATGATGACGTCTCTGTCAGCCTCACGAGCGATCAGGGGGTGACAGAGTTCAAGGACGGCTGTCTGATCTCAGACAGCAGACATCGAGAGAGTGAAAAGATCTCCTGCACCTGCTTAACATCAAACAAACAAACAAACAAACATCTTGATTCATGAGAAGCTCTTTTCACTTCAACATCAAACATGTTGACATCACACCGCTTCTTCTGTTTCATCTCTTTATCTGTTCTGTCTTCTGTTGCCCTGTCTGACTGTACGATCTGTTCTGGGATCAGTTTCATTCTGGTCATTGATACCAACAGCAGCAGCAGACTCGTTATATGATTAATGAATAAATGCTGACGTACAGTTTATATCACAAGGCAGGTTGTTGTATTTTGTTGTTTATACTCGTCATAAGTGTGTTCTTGTGATGTTTTGTGATGATGTCGATGTTTATGTGCAGTGTTAGCTGGCTAACCGTTAGCACTCTACGTGCATTCAAGAGAGTTTCTAGTCGCTTATTGATTGACAGCGTCATGAACGCGCGTCTCTGTCTCTCACCTGAC
The DNA here is from genome assembly GCA_026939265.1 of Oreonectes daqikongensis. Classification (NCBI taxonomy): domain Eukaryota; kingdom Metazoa; phylum Chordata; class Actinopteri; order Cypriniformes; family Nemacheilidae; genus Oreonectes; species Oreonectes daqikongensis. The sequence continues at coordinate 47,506 of JAOTQM010000582.1, forward strand.
GCGCCGCGCACCACCTGACGCCCGCACACCGACTGACGCGTCGCTCGAGTCACAAGAAGCACAGAAATATGAACATGATCTGCTGTTGATCGCCGCTGTCTGATGTCAACAAAACCAGCGCCACATCCGGGTCACTGTGCGCAACACACGAGCACTTCCGGCTTAACAAGCACAGGCGGATTAATAAACAAATAATAGTGATTAGAGGGCCTTATTTCAGAGAATGTTACATAAAAATAAACGATCGTTGTAATTTCAACATTGTATTGTTTTATTCGCGCTAATGTAAGTGTAAATGTATTGCATTTGACTATTTCTATTTGTGCGTGCGTGCGTGTGTCGTAAACGCGGAACTAATGCTTGTGAGCGCCGCTAATTCCGGTCGGGCTGTTATTCCTGCAGCACGTGACTAAAGCAGTTAAACATGTCGAGTTCATACAGAAACAGGTAAGATTCATAATACGAACATGTTTATTTCGACTGTTTAAACGTCGGGTATTTTTTTTTTTTTTTTTTACATCAGACTGATTTACATCAGTGTGTGTGTTTCGTGTGATTAGACTGCTGTCATGTCATACAGTGTGTCAGCACATACAGCTGTGTTTGAGTTCATATCTCACCGGTACAGTGACTCTATTAGATGATGGATGATGTTATATTATGGTATGTTTTAGGGTGCACAGTGATGATCGTACTGAACTTAAAATGCTGCTCGTATAGAAATCCATCTGTCAGATTTCTCAGGCTAAGTTTGTATAAAGCAGGTAAATGAGTGACAGGGTGTGTTAAAGTTTAAAGATGTTAACTTGCTGAATCGTGGCAGTTTAACTCATAGGTTATTAATTGTTTTTGTTTTATTAATCCACATTCACAATAATAACAGTGTCATAAATGTGATGTGCACATGAGTATCAGAGCTGTGGGTTCTGCAGAATTCTCAAACCGTCATGTGACTCCGTATGATCATGTGATCAGTTTATGTTCCCTTACAGGAATCAAAAGTTGTTTCTGAAAGGAGACTCACATTCTACACTCACAGACACAAATATCACTTTAAATAGAAGCGTTCATTGACTCAGTTGTACTGCAATATTTGCATTGAACTAAATGAAAGATGTGCTTCTTTTTGTTTGCTGAAAAAATAACGTGCAGGTAAATGAGTATATAAATGTAATTCTTGTGTGAAATAAATGAACTGTCATGAAATATCATATCAAAATCTGAAAACATGCATGTGATCGGTGGGTGAATGTTTTTCATTGTGTTTCAGGATTCAGGAGTTCAAAGCGGCTCTGAGCGAGCAGAAGATTCACTTACAGTCTTTACGTCAACTCTGTTTCAATGGTACGTCAAACATGTGTCGTGTGTTAAATGAGCATTTGCGTTCTCTGTTTAAAGATCTTATAATGTAAGATTACATGTCTCTCTCTCTCTCTCTCTCTCTCTCTCTCTCTCTCTCTCTCTCTCTCTCTCTCTCTCTCTCTCTCTCAGGGATTCCGTGTGAAAGTGGCATTCGTTCGTTGTGTTGGAAGGTGGGTGTTTTGTGTTCACTCACACAATTGTCATCTTTTGTGAGTGATAATAACATTTGTTTGTATTTTCTTCAGATTCTGCTAAATTATCTGCCACTGGATCAGACATTATGGGACTCTTTTCTGAAAAAACAGAGGTCACACACACACACACACACACACACACACACACACACACACACACACACACAGCCTGCTGTTTATTCATTATTACCCATAATTCTGTGAGGGGGTGCTTCTGTAATGCTATGCTGTCACATACTCAACTAAACAAAAGAAATGTTGTAAACGTCTAAAGCGGAGTGATTCTGCTAATGTGGTGTAATGTGATTGGTCAGGGATGTGTACGCTCAGTTTCTGAGAGAGATGATCATTCAGCCGGGAATTGCCAAGGCCAATCTGGGTGTGTCGCGCGAGGATGTGACGCTGGAAGATCACGTGAGTGACGACTCAATGACTTTAAAATGTTCTTATGAAGTTTCGTGTTATTCCTGCTGTGATTCTCTCTGCTGTGTGTGTTCAGCCTCTGAATCCAAACCCAGAGAGCCGGTGGAACACATACTTCAAAGACAATGAAGTTCTGCTGCAGATCGACAAAGACGTCAGGTGCTTCACCAATCAGATCTCAGCTGATCCACCAGTCAGTGTCTGCGGTGAATATTAATGTTTGTGTGATGGTTGTCTTCAGACGGCTCTATCCAGACATGGCCTTCTTCCAGCGGCCCACCGACTTCCCCTGCCAGCTCATCCTGGACCCTCAGAATGAGTACGAGACGTTACGCCGGCGTGTGGAACAGACAACACTGAAAGCTCAGACCGTCAACCGCAACCGCAGCGGCGTCACTAACGTGAGTGCGTTTGTGTGCGTTTTCTGATTTGTGCACGCGTGTGTGTGCGTGTTTACTTTGTTTAGTGCTGCCATGTTCAAGCTCAGGTGAGTAACTCACACATGAAGTCTTTACATGAAGACTTTTGTGTGTCGGCTAGTAACAAAGTTAGAAAGGTTTGGTGGTTTTATAGGCTAGATAACCCAAAATGAAAACTCACAGTGGAATGTTCTTTCTTCTCTCTCATGTGTTTGTAAATCTGTATGTTACTCTTTCTTCAGTGGAAGATATTTTGAGAAATGTGTCAGTGGTTTTGTGTTCATGCAATGGAAGTAAATGTTGTTTGATTATCAACATTCTTCAAAATATCTTTTGTTGTGTTCTGAAGAAGAAAGAAACTCACACAGGTTTGACATGAGTGTGAGTAAATGATTCCTTTCATATTTATTTCTCTAACAGAATCTTGTAGTTATTTTGTTTTGTTGTTCAGGTGAGTTCTCCGGGCAAGGCGTTAAACTTGTATCCCTCCAACGAGTACGAGGTTTTACCGAACGGCTGTGAAGCTCATTGGGAGGTGGTGGAACGGATTCTCTTCATCTATGCTAAACTGAACCCGGGCATCGCTTACGTCCAGGGCATGAATGAGATCGTGGGACCCATATACTACACATTTGCTACGGACCCCAACAGCCCGTGGAAAGGTAACGTGATTTTCTACTCTCAGCTCGGGAGATCACCTGAGAACACCGTAGTTCAGTATGTGTTGATTTTGCTCTGGTAGAACACGCGGAGGCCGACACGTTCTTCTGCTTCACTAACCTGATGTCAGAGAACAGAGATAATTTCATCAAGAGTCTGGACGACTCGCAGTGCGGCATCACATTTAAGATGGAGAGCGTGTTCTCCAAACTGAAGGAGAAAGACACGGAGCTCTACATGAAACTGGTGAAGAACAAAAGCATGCTGCAATTCACACGTATGTTTCAATGCCATCTCGTGCCCTCAACTTCTGTCTGTCTGTCTGTCTGTCTGTCAGCAAGAGCAGAACATCAAGCCTCAGTATTTCACCTTCCGCTGGTTGACACTGCTACTCTCTCAAGAGTTTCTGCTGCCAGACGTCATCAGGATTTGGGATTCGCTGTTTTCAGATCAGGATCGGTTTGAGTTTCTCATCCCCGTCTGCTGTGCCATGCTGATGTACGTCTGCCGTCAGTCACCTGACCCGTGTATCATTTCAGTCTTGTTGATTCTCTGTTTGTGCTTGTTTTTGCAGACTGATTCGGGATCAGTTGCTGTCTGGAGACTTCACAGCGAACATGAGATTACTGCAGGTAACACACACACACGTACGTACACACACGCTGACAGCATGTATCATGAGTTCTTGATGAGTGTGTGTGTGTGTGTGTGTTGTGTTGATGTAGGATTATCCCATCTCTGATGTTCACACCATACTCACTAAAGCTAAAGAGCTGCAGGACGGCTCATAGTGACTCCTGACGAGAGAAACCACAGTAACCACAGCGCCATCTTGCAGCCGGTGGGATCATCGCTTGCCTTTTGTGTGATCGAGTGTTTGAGTCTTGCCGTCTGAACTCTATCAAAGACCAACACATGAATGCTACACACTCCAGAAACACCCCAAACAGTCAAAATGATGAGTCGCTGCTCAGCGTTTGATTTTATACTCCTGTATTTATATCAGCCGTTGTTTACTGCTTTCTATTCTCTCTCTGACTTTGTTTGATTCATTGAATATTTTGTGTTGTCTTTTATTAATGAACAGAAATCCACAGGATTACTGAAGACATTAGATGCTGACGGCTTCTGATCTGTACATTCATTATCTGACTCAGTTTATTTTGATGAATCACAAACTCTGTGCCGTGCTTCGAGCGCTGAAGATGTTTGTTTGTGTCTGATGTTCACAGATCTGCTTTGTTTTGTCTCTTTTATTTATCTGCAGAGATGATTGTTTTCTGACAGCCCCTGTATCCCATCAGCCCTTTCTTTACATACAAATATGATGTCATTACCAAGCGAGTGAGATAAACATTCTGTCTGATGTGCTCAGTCAGTTGAGTTTCAGTGTTCTTTTTTTTTGTTGGTGTTTATGTTGAAGTATTTATGGGCTTGGGTGAAAATATCTGATCAGGCATTAACACTAACATTCTCCTTTTTACCGTAGAACCATGTACCTTTTAAATGTAACTCTGCTGTGTTTTATATATATATTTTTAAGTCAAATGGATTAAGGGAAATGAAGGAATAATGTAGCGGATGATATTCTTCTTTTCTCTGGAATGTGTGACCACGCGTGTCTTTGTGTGTGTGTGTGTGTGTGTGTGCGTGTGTGTGTGCGCGTGTGTGTGTGCGTGCGTGCGTGTGTGTGTGTGTGCGTGCGTGTGTGTGTGCGTGCGTGCGCTGCACATTTGTTTGTTTTTTTGCATGTAAAGATGTTTTTGTATGAGCGCATCTATAGTTCTTGCTGTTCAATATCAATGTTTTTACAGTGCTTGCAGAAGAACAATAAACACTTGGACCTTATAAAGCGTGAGTTTGGGACAATGAAACACCCGGGGGTCAAAGGTCAGTCGCAGCTGATGCAGGTCCTTCACATTGTTGTCACTTATGTAAGTGTTGGTTCAGTTGTTGTGAGTTTGATGTTATTGGAATTTAAAACATGTGAAGAGAATCTGCAATTGTATGTTTTAAACAGAGATGATAAAAAGCAAAAGTTGCAGATTTTATAGTCTTAATGGTAATTCTTAATAGACATGAAGTACACTTAGAAAAATTAATCATAGTTTTACTATAGTAACCATAGTTTATTGGTTTTTATTTGTAGTAAAACTATAATAACCAAAGGTTTACTGTGATTTCACAATAAATATAGTTTAACTATGAAACTGTGGTTATACACATTATTATTAATCTGTCAAAAACATTTTAACTTCGGTTTTACTATAATAAAACCCTGGTATACAAAAACAATAGAAACATTTACATTTAGTAATTTTTTTAGTAATTTAGCAGATGCTTTTGTCCAAAGCATCCCCAAAAGTGTAATGCATTTAATGGTTTTAATGGGAATTGTAATGGCCTCTGATAGTCTGTACTGGTGTTTGCTTCTATTGGTGACTGATGGGAACCAGTAGAACGCCATCAAATCCTACTGGAAATAAGACCCAAAACCCACAAAAGTAACTTCGTAATGGTTTTAATGGTAAACAGCTAATGGTTGATAATGGTTAAAATTGTAATGGAAGACTAGAATTGATGGTTTCTCTTGTTTGTTTAAGCTGGAAATACTTTACAATAATAAAAACAAACATAGCCTAATTAATCAATGCAAAAAAACCTTACATGAACTAAAACAAGGAAATATGGCAGTTTTCGCCAAATTCGGTCACATACTGAACACAGCCCATCTCTCTGTTTCCATGGAAACTGTAGCCGAGGCCACGCAGAGATCTGCCTTCACGTGATCACGGTTGATGTTAATATCAACAAAATCACACACGCGTGTTTGTATGTGTGTGACATTTATTTACACACACGCATATAAACGTGGTTTAAAGAAGCAAAAAGCGCTTCAGTCAGCGTGCTCAACCATCTAAATCAGTCTCGGGCTGCCGAGCACACGCCCTCCGTGTCCCGCGCAGCGCGCGTTCACGCCGCAGACCCACAAACCCAGATCAAAAGATGAGAGTACAGAATGTGTGTCAAGGGCACGAGCGAAAGAAGAACAACACGACATTTAAAGCGCAATACAGGATGATGTGATTGTGACGTGAAAGCCGTTGATCCGGACCAGCGCCGGTTCCGCTGCCGCTGCGGGCTCTGCTACGGGTTCACTTGGAGGTTCGGCTTCTAATGTGAATCTCGGCCTGACTGACTGACTGAGTGACTGAGATATTCTGCGGGCTTTTTCCTCATCTTTGCATCTGAAAGGATCGCGGATCTGCTCCGGATTCGGATGAAACGCCGAGATCGTGTGTCGTGAAATCGGATCAATATGTGCAGTGATATATGAAGATAAACATTTATGATCGTGAATCTGCAGCATCGACTCCATTTTGAATCGGATATCAGATGATGATTCATTCACATTTATTTGTGTTTGTGTAGAGCTGTGGATTTTTATCGTTCACATCTGATCGGTAACATGTCCTGCTTTTTATTTTGCTCAAATAATAATAATAATGATGATGAAAATCTATTATCAGACGTCGTGATGTTCGGGTTTTTCTCTGCTGCAGGTTCTGGTTCAGATCTGTGAATGGGCGAATGAATCAGCCCTGATGAAGATGACTCTGAGCTGATGAAGATGATGATGATGCTGGATACACAGGTAACACCAGTGCTCATGTCATAATATTTACATGATCAACTCACATACATGACATTACGGTGGTACCATCATGTCTAAACAGTCAGGATTGTACAGGTGTGTGTGTGTGTGTGTGTGTGTGTGTGTGTGTGTGTGTGTAATGTCTCATATGCTTAAATATCTCATCAGTGTCATGAACAAAACCATTACAGTTTATGCTGCTTTTTTAATTCTTTAGTTTAGTTTGATGGTTCAGTTTCTTTTTGAGTGGACTGGTGCAGGTGGTTAGTTTGACTGGACCGGTGAGGTCGTGAGCACACTGGTGCTATTTGTTGGCACACACAGGGCTATTGGGGCCGACACGAACAGTTTGTTTGACTGGACCGGTGTATACAGAAACACTTTGAGTTGTTAAAGTGCTGCTGTGATTTTGTGTCATTGAGTGAAATCTGACACAGGAAGTGATGTAATGCTCCTGTATGTCAGACACAGCTGTTCACTGTTTGTGTGTGTGTTCATACAGTTTTTTTCTTCTTGACAGTGACTATTGATATAGATCATGTAATAATGCTTTAGATATGAAGAGAAGAGAAAGTGCAGATGTCTGTATTGTGTCAGTGATGCTCCGGGGTCAGAGGTCAGCAGTTTCTATACATCTGATGCTGAAGCTTTTATTCTTGAGGGAATTTACAGTCACACACATGTGTGATATGATCCGCTCCTGACAGACGTCATTCTTCAAATTAGATTGTTTATGTACTTTAAAGGGGTCAGGATATGACTTTAAATTTCATTTTATTTAATTACCTGAGGTGTAATTATAATATTACTAAAGTTTATTTATGGCCTTTTTGCCAGCCTATTTGAATCCTCTCAGAAAAAGTCTGATTTGTGTGGGTTTTTTTTTTGCTTTTACACAAATGCAATATTAATCTTAGGGGTCCACAGAAGGTGTGTGTGAAGTTTCAGCTTAAAATACACCACAGATCTTTTATCATACCATGCCCTAAATGCCCAGTTTTGAATGTGAGGATAAACGTGCTGTTTTGTGTGTGTGTGTCTCTTTAAGTGCAAATGAGCTGCTAGTCTCCGCCCCCTGTTCAGCTGAACACAGCCAGGGGTCTCTGAGCCTGCGCTTCCAACAACAAAACAAGGGTCACATAAAAGCGAATGAAAAACACTGTGTCTCGTCTTTAAACACCAAACACATTTTCTTTATACAAGCATACCTGTTTCCCCCTGGGGCCATTGACGAACATGCTCCGGTCCCGCTTCTGCTTGCGAAAACTATAATTGCGGCAGCGCCATAGGTGGAAACGTGCAGAGTAAGGGGCGGTAATATTACAATAAGATCCCCCTGCCACATCACAAGAAGAGCATAATCTGAAGTGCTCATTTTCTCACATGCTTTCAGAGAAAGGTGTAACAAAGCTAAGTTCCTGGGTTGTACTTTTTCACGTTTTCTGGGTTGGTAGATGCACAGGGGACCCGATTATAGCACTTAAACACAGAAAAAGTCGGATTTTCATGAAATGTCACCTTTAAGAGCTTTCGGGTGCCTTTGGTGTAATTGACAGCTGCTGCTGAAAGATATGCTCTGCTAGGATAACTGCAGCTTCTCTTTTACATCATGCCACAGACACTTAAACAATCACGTCAAAGTCAGCTTTATTGTCAAATCTGCCACATGTACAGTGCATACATATTAGGGCTGCGCAATTAATCGTAATCAATTTTTGCTTCCAACAATTATGAAAACAAAATAATCGGAAAACAATTATTGTGTCGCATTCCACATTTAGCAAGAATGGTCTTATTTATGTTTTTTATTTTTGTATTATTTATTTGATTTATACTTTATTTAATTGTTTTTACATTTCAGTTATTTTTTTATTAAGTTGAATTCAGTGTTAAATTGACACGTTATTTATTTATTAATAATGTATCTATTTATTAAGTTAGTTTCCAAAGTAATCGTGTTAAATAATCGCGATCTCAACACTGGGCAAAATAATTGTGATTATTATTTTTGTCATAATCGAGCAGCCCTAATACATATAAGAGGATTGAAATTGCGTTACTTTCAGACCCTAGGTGCATACAGATAACAAACACTAACACAGAATAAAAAATATACCAAAAAATATTGGTTTATGGGTGGATGGGGTCAGAGTTCAGTTCAGTGGGGCAAGAGAGGGTAGGGGAGGCAGTTTAGCTTCCTGACTGTGTGCTGGTCCTGGCCTGGAGACTCCGAAGCCTCCTCCCTGATGGCAGCAGACTGAAGAAGCTGTGTGTCGGGTGGGTGGGATCACTTGCAATGCAGAGGGTTTTGCGGGTGAGACGGGTACCAAAAATGTCCTGGAGGGAGGAGAGAGAGACACCAATGATCTTTTCAGCTGCTGTCACTATACGTTGGAGGCTCTTGCGGCAGGATGCGTTGCAGGCGCCATAGCACACTGCAGCTGGTCAGGATGCTCTCAATGGTGCCGCTGTAGAAGGTGCACATGATGGGAGTTGGGGCTCTGGCTCTTCTCAGATGTTGCTGTGCTTTCTGTTTTGTTGGTCCTGAAGAGGTCCTCAGTGATGTCCACACCCAGGAACTTGGTGCTGCTCACTCTCTCCACAGTCGCACCATTGACTGGAGCATGCTGACTATAATAATTATAGTTATTACAGCTAAAGAAAACATATAAATGAATCGCTAGTCATAGCAGACACAGCTTTCCCCATTGTGTGCACAGAAACAGTGCATCATGTTTACTCATTAAATCAGAATCAGAATAAAATGGATGTTTGCATCCAAAATAGTGCACGCACTGCAAAAAACAACGATTAGCACAGATAATCGACACTATACCAAGATGTTTATAACACATGCTGGTGTACATAAAGTGTTATAAGTTCTCAGAGAGACGCGCTGCTGCACAACCACAATTTCAATCCTACACAGCTTTACAGTCTTTCTAAGCACATTATGTGTTTATTCATGTCACAGACGCTCAAACAATCACACAAATACAGCCTTTAAAGCTTTTGACTCTAAAGAAAACATATAAATGAATTGCTAGTGATAGCAGCCAGGAACAGCACAATGTCTGTGTGCCATCGTGATCTTTTTGGTACAGTATCACAAGCTTTTGGTGAATGTAAACAAGTCCTGCTTTAGATCCACACACTCCCCAGAGTCAGAATGAATGCCGGTGGGCAGAGCTAATGATGCAATAATGTAAAACTATAGTAGGTGTTGTTATCTGGCTGTAGGCAGGTCTTATAAATACTAATCTCCTCAATGACATCACCTGTCCAGCCATTTCTACTTCGGATTTCTTCTGAAAGCTATCATATATATACTTTCGTTATTGATGATAATAACCAAACGTTTTGAGATATGACATCTGCTTGGATGTTCTAAAATATACCTCTTATATAGGGGTGTAACGATACTTAAACCGAACTAAATGATCCATGGCGTTCCGCGAACCCTCGCATCCCCGGCACGGCCCCCACTTTTAAGTGATGTCTTATGTGTTTAAAGGATTTATAATACGAGTATAAGATTCTGATTCTCAGTGTGATGATAAACCAGGATACAAAACTGAGGACATCATGATGATTGACAGGAGATCCCTGACAAACACATCTAGTTATTTATTACTTTATTTCACTGCTTTGGTCTTCATAATGGATTAATCTGCCCCTCCTCAGCACATTCCTCTCTCTCTCTCTCTCTCTCTCTCTCTCTCTCTCTTTGTGAGTGCGTGCGTGTGTTTGCGCGCGCGCGCGCGGTTTCTGGCAGTGATATGGTCTCTTGTGGCTCTTTTAACACACACCAGATGTGAAGTGGAACTCATAGAAGTCATGAAGGCTCTTTAAGAGTCTGAACCACTACTAAATGTTTTTTATTCGTTTCTTGCAGAAGTGTGTCACAGAAGAGATTCATCTCTCTCACACTCACTGTCTCTCGCGCGTCCTGTAGGCGGCGCTGTCAGTCCGCTCAGAGAGTTCTGTTCTAATCTCAGCTCCTTTATTTTCTGGATGAGATTGAGAAACCAAACATAAGCGGCGCCTCATCGTACATACACGAAAGAAAAGCTCTGGACCGCTGAGCAACCCCCACTTTAGATCACGTGTCACGTTGATCGACATTTCACTCACTTCTATTTGTGTGGTTCTGATCTGAGAATGACGTCATGGTGCCGAGCGGAGCGGAGGCGGAGCCGAACACACACACACAGAGACACAGTGATGGTGATCGGGCCGTTGTTCGGTACTGATGGTGTTTGTGTCGCGCTGTAAGTTCGGATCGGGTTCGGTCATGTTTGACGCCAGTGTTTGGCGGATCCGAAGCATCCGGGATTCAGTGAGACTCGAGATCTGCGACGAACCGAGTCCTGCGGTGCTGAACCGATTCACACAACTGGATCCGGACACGCCTCATCTGGAGGTATTTACACATGAGCACAATAACAAACATCAACATGACAGTGATGATATTATTGACTTTGTGCTGTAACGCTTGTACTCTTTACACACATCAACAACAAATCACATGCTGGTGTACATAAAGTGTTTAGTGTACATCAACAAATGATGTACAGGTGTGTTATAAAATATAAATGTATTCAATCACAGATGCTTCTGATTCCAGGGGATGTTTTTATGTTCAGTTTATTAAATATTGTATATGTGTGTTGATGTGATTTAATGTGAGCTGTTTTTTTTTACCAACACTGTGTATGACAATTATAAACAACTGTGTTGATGTTTGGCTTGTTGACTTTGTGATAAACACAACAGTTTAAGGACGCTCTGATCAGCTAATACTGTCATTATAATCGTTCGATCCCAGATAAGTTTGTGTCAATATTCTGCGTGCGTGTGTGATGACGACGATGACATCATCAGTCACAGCTCTGGTGAACAGAATCACAGTCTCTCAAACATTCAGAACAGTGATGGGTTTATTCTCCCTTTGAGAAATACACACAGAAATAAGTTCTGGGGATAATGTAGAGTCATCCGGTTATTACAGCAGAATAAACCTGACAGTGTGAGTTACCTCAGATCAGCCTGCTTGTCTCATGAGTAAAAGAATAGATATGAAATATTCATTCAAAATATTTGATTAGCTCATTTGTAATGAAAATCATTGGACGTATTGTTTTGGGTGTATTTTCAGTTAAAGAGAAACAGCAGGTGTGCACAGTGATCGTGTAATGATGGAGGATTGTATGAAGAGAGACTGACATGTGTTTGACTTCAGATCTTTATGAACAGCTGAAGTCGTGTGTGTCATCTACACAGACTGGAGAAAGTATGAATATGTATTTTTCTCTCGATTATTCAGCTGGTTGTTTTTCATGTTTCAGGTCAGTCGTGTTGACGTGTATTTTGAGAAGAGATGCATTGTTTGGTGTTAAGATTCTATAACCTGAAACCACACAGACAGAGTGAGATTATAGAATGTGTTTCTGTGTGTCTTTGTTAGTCAGTTATTGATCTGTGTGAATCACTGATACTTCCTGAAACTCAACACACCTCTCTTTCTCTCTCTCTCTCTCTCTCTCTCTCTCTCCCCGTGTGTCTGTCTGTGTTCAGAATGCGAGTCAGGAGATCGGTGAGGAGGTGGAGGAGGGTGCAGTGTTCAGCATCACGCTGAGAAAGGTTCAGATGTATCAGTCGTCCAGTAAGAGTCAGCGCTGGTTGGGTGTGGACTCGGACGCGTCTCTCAGTCTCTATGAGACGTGTAAACTGCGCAGTATTAAAGCGGGAACGCTGGAGCGATTGGTGGAGTACATGGTGA
>JAOTQM010000582.1:65000-80000 GCA_026939265.1 Oreonectes daqikongensis
ACCGTTCGTAAAACATTCCAATTCTACATTAGGAAAGTGCGGCCCCACGGGAGACCTGATACCCACGGTACTCTCTCACTCTCTCTCACTCTCTCTCTCTCTCACTCTCTCTCTCGCTCTCTCTCTCTCTCTCACTCTCTCTCTCTCGCTCTCTCTCTCTCTCTCGCTCGCTCTCTCACTCTCTCTCTCTCTCGCTCTCTCTCTCCGCTGCTCTCCTCTCTCTCTCTCTCTCTCTCTCTCTCTCTCTCTGCAGGCTCTCGGTCACTCTCTCTCTCTCTCTCTCTCGTACTCTCATCCTCCATCTCCTCTCTCTCTCTCTCTCTCTCTCTCTCTGTTCTCTCTCTCTCTCTCTCTCTCTCTCTCTCTCTCTCTCTCTCCTCTCGCTCTCTCTCTCATCAATAGCACATATTAATGAATATAACTGAAGTATCACAATATAGAGTAATATCATTTCATGTACATATGCTGGAAAAATCAGGGCTCTCATTTATAAAACTTGATTCTTAGAGTGTGCGCATGCATAAAAGGAAGATTTTGCATACGCACAAACTGTATATACCCTGTGCATATATCCCTTTATAGATCCCTGTCAGTGGAATAGTGTGCGTACATGTATCGCCACCCATTTACATTTACATTTATGCATTTGGCAGACGCTTTTATCCAAAGCGACTTACATTACATTGTACTATACATTTGTACATTTTGTATAGTAAGCAAGTGGGGGTTAGGTGCCTTGCTCAAGGGCATCTCAGCTGTTACCCACCAGCCCTGAGAATTGAACCAACAACCTTCTGGTCATGAGTCCAACTCTCTAACCACTGGACCACGACTGCCACCCCAGTATAACCAGTTTATACTATGCATAATAAACTGCCCCTCTTGGTTCTTGCTGGAAATGTTTTATATACATTACATGAGTTTAGTTAATTTTTTAGTTTAAGGGGAATTATTCGCACTCTTCCCTGTCATTTAAAAATTGCTTCAGGAAAGTGCAGTGCATGCACTAGAAATATATCTATACTTTTTGTTTAACTTTCAGATATCACTTTAGTTCTTAACGCCATTAAAAGTGAAATATATAATTAAATGTAGTATAAAAGAGAAAACGTGTGTTCACATATGGCGTGTTTTGGTAAATTAAAATGAACTCTGGTGCGATTGCTCTGTTGGTATATTTGTGTAAGTGTGAACGCTAACACCTGAACCCTGGTGTTGCACCAAACAAGCGGTTCGCTTTCAAACGAACTCTGGCACAGTTCAACTGAAGTATGAACACAACACAGACCAAAGGCATCTAGCCGAACCAAAAACAGGAAGTGATAACAAGATACGACCCAAAAATCAAGTGATTTGGTAATATAAAAGGAGTGTTTATTAGATTCCTGCCGCCGTTTTGACTGCTTTAAATACTTCACGAGGTCTTTGCGAGTTACTGGCTTGCTAAAAACACCATCATATGCGCAGGCATACACTGAGCATATATAACCCAGCACACAGCATTGTTTTGGATGTCCGGTAAGATATGTTTTAAAATATAAATCATAAAAGCTGTCCAATCACGTTGCGACTTTATAAATGAGACCTCAGGTCAGATTCAGTGTTTTCTCTTCTGTTGTTGCAGCAGCAGATACGGCAGTTTCTCATCTCTCTCTCTCTCTCTCTCTCTCAGTTCTGGGAGTCCACTTCTCTTTCGTCTCTGGATGCGTCAGGTCTGGGTTCGGGTTCGGGCTCCAGCAGTGCGTCCTCGTCTTCGGTGTCATCCACGCCGGTGGTGACGTCTCGTTCACACAAGCGCTCTGTGTCCGGCGTGTCGAGTTACTCGTCGCTCTCTCTGCCACTCTATAACCAGCAGGTGGACGACTGCTGCATCATCAGAGTCAGTCTGGACGTGGACAACGGAAACATGTACAAGAGCATTCTGGTAAGATAACCCTGCTGTGTCTCATGATGCTTTCAATGTGACATGGCACAAGTACTTCCTGTGGTTGTTGTTAGTGGCGTTAACATTTCCTAACTACACATGTGAACAGCGGATAAGATCTGAGCCTGAAACACATCTGTATTTGAGTTTGAAGGTGATTTTTGTCTCCCAGACTTTCATTTTACTACCAGTGACAACAGCGCACGTGTGTGTGTTTGTGTTTCAGGTGACCAGTCAGGATAAAACTCCAGCAGTGGTCAGGAAGGCGATGGTCAAACACAACTTGGACCGTGAGAGAGCTGAAGATTATGAGCTGGTTCAGAAAATCAGTGAGGAGAAGGGTCAGTTCCATGTAAAGTGCAGTTTAAACCTCAGCTTTGTCTTTGAGTTTCTAATCGTTTTCATTTTCCACGCAGAACTGAAGATTCCTGATAATGCCAATGTTTTTTACGCCATGAACTCCACCGCCAACTATGACTTCGTCCTGAAGAAGAGAGGCTTCCCCAGAGCAGGCCGAAGCAAACACGTGTCGAGCTCCACGCTGCCTCGAATGAAACAGAAAGGTCTGAAAATCGCAAAGGGGATCTTCTGAATTGTCAAAGCGCTGCCATGACGGTACAGCGCCGACTGGGGTCTGACGGGGACAGCAGAACTAGACGTCAGCCTTCGTCTGCGATGCCTCTGATGTCACTGTCAGCCGTAGGCCGAAAACAAAGAAGGTTGAAAGCAACGTGTTTTTCATGATGGTGCGATGACCTCACTGATCACATGACATCCCGGACTGAGGACACACGCCTATCAGAATGTCACACATTTTGTGTTTAGTAACCAAAGCGGTGCTCAGGCCACCGTTTTCATCACTTTCATTGGATTTCATGGACGACGATAAACCGCAACACGCATATCGAACCTTTTCTGACATTGTACAAGTGCTGTACAGATTACACAGCGTCACTGCTAATTTCATGAACTTTTATTAAGCACATCCGGTGTCCTGACACGTCCTGTGACTGACTTACTGACTGAACAGAGACACCGTGTCAAAGTGCAGAACAGTGAAGGTGACTTAATTGTGATGTTTTGGTACATGACACAAACCATGACTTCTTTTCACACTTTTTTACGCGATCTTCTATGCGTACGTACGGGAATGCGCGTTCACGTGTCCTGTTTTATGACTGAAGGGCCAAAGATCAGTCCCGTGACGTCAGCACTGCCCGAGCAGATCCGACTACCACAGATATCTGGTGCCATTTGTTTTTTTCACTGACTTTATTATATCACGCTCTGGTTTTGTATGTTCTTTTGTAATCTTTGTACAATATGAGATGTCCTTTGTACTTTTGCTTTTCATTTTGCTTGTGTACGCGTCTCTGTGTCAGTCTGTATTTATTGATTTGTATATATTTTTGTAACGTTGTACGTTTAGTTTCTCCTTCCATGTAATTATAAATTAATGTGTAAATATTAATATAGTTATGCGAAGTTTATACCACTGCAGTTATTTTCAGTGCTGTTTTTTATGTTTGTCCTGTCTTTTAAATTGATATTATTTTCTCTGTGTCGCACTGTGTGTTATAACGGAGAAAGTTAATAAACACGTGCAGTGCGCCCCATCATACTCGGACACGCGCTCTGTCCTTTTAAAACACGCCGCAATCCTCATTTGTAATAAATACATGAAAGCGTTTGTCTGCTAAATGTAAATGGAATCGCGTGACCAGCAGGTGGCGCGAAACGATCAGAAATTACTGCTGCGATGAGAAAGCTGCTGAGTCACGTGACACTCGGTACTTTACAACGCGCCGCTGTGAACCGATCAGTTAAAGTGAAATATACAGCCATCATATATGTCAATATATGTATCATGTTTTATTATGTTAAACGACGGTTTAATATAGAAATACTTCCGATGGAGCTGACCTCTGCACACAATGGCCAATGAGATCCGAGAGTGAGAGCTGGAGCCAATGAGAGGTGACATCGCAGCTGCGCGGGTGACGTGCTGAGACGTCGTTGCGTGCGTACGCAAAGCTCGCGTGCCCTTGGAGTTTATTAATCAAGCTCGAGCAGCAGTCAAGTTTCATTTAAACAAACACAGGTATGATTCATATTCATGTGTGTTAATAGTGTTCTGTGCGTGAGAGGCTGTTTACAGTTTGATCAACCGAAACATCACATCATAACATTGAACTCCACGTGATTTATGTCAAAGTTTATATGTTACACACCTAACTGACGTAATGATTCTATGCATCGCTTGAAATAGATACCTGAGAGAGACGGTATTTATATTAAAATTCTTCCCCTAAACTTATTTTTTACTCAACACAATGATATATTTAAACTGCAGATCATTTACGTGACGCCATGTGTACTTGTGGTGTGTTTTTTTAATCGTGTGTGTGTGTGTGTGTGTGTGTGTGTGTGTGTGTGTTTGATTGTTTGTTTGTTTGTTTGTTTGTTTTAATGCAGGATGGGTTTTCTGCTCTCTAAATCAATGGAGCAGAACTTCCAGAAACAGCAGGAGTTCATGCTGCTTAACGCTCGGCTGCAGGTACACAAGAAATCATCACATGTCATGTGTATTAACATCACTGTGTTATTTGTGTGTTCGGCCGGAAAGAGACGCAAGGGTTTTATTGAGATCATTATGCAGAATTATTGTCCTCCACAAACATATTTTTGTTGTTGTGATTGTGTGCGTTTGATGAATGTTTGCCTGTAAGGCGGTCAGCACCTTAGAAAAATCTCCAGCAGCTGAGAGATTATGAAGGTTTGTGTTGAATATGCTCGTGTTTGCCCTCATAACACCCCGCTAAAATAAATGAATCACCACACACGATGTTTCAGTTCCGTTGCTTCTCTTCTCTTTGAGCTTCAAAAAAAGCAGATCTATATTCCAGATATTATATATTTTTTACTAAGGTTCACTTCACACGTTACCTTATCTTGAATTTCTTGTGTCGCTCTATTTTTCTACATGTCGGGTTTTTGAAGGCATATAAATGTACTGTATGACACACTCTCTCTCTCTCTCTCTCTCTCTCTCTCTCTCTCTCTCTCTCTGTGCCAACGGTGCATTTAAATGATCATAAACATCGCTACAATCTAATAAACGTTCACAAGCCCCTCGAGCTCATACACAAATCTGTAATCATCTTTCTGAATATCGTTATTACTCATTGAATATCATCGATTTAAAAAAAAAAATCCTAAACCTTCTTTCTTGTTCTTTCCTAAATCTTGTGAAATGGTGAAATGTCAGAGATGTTAGAAACCTGTGAGGTCATAGCAGGAGAAAGATATAATCTTAAAAAATATTTGACAGATGGCTTCTACTGCTGTCACAGAATAAAGTCACATAAGATCTATAAGAATTCATTTCTGTTCAAATGACATAAAATGATGTCAGAATATTAATTTAGCAGTAAATATGAGGCGTGTTTCGATCATGTGACCCTGATGATGTCACACACACACTATTAAACTGTCAGACTAAGTGTTTCTCAGTGAGATCTCTCGTGACCTCTGTCACATCTCTTTGTTAAACATGGATCTGTGTGTCTGTTTTCATATTAAAATGGAAACCAGTGACTTTTTAATTGTGTTGTAAATTGCAGGTTATGTGAGTGCTGTCGCTCAGTGAGGAGAAAGAGAATATTGTATTTTTAATATTTTCTCTCTTTGTTTATTTGCACTATTTGTATGCAGCCTAGCTTCAAATGCTTTGGCAAAGCAAATGTAAATTTTTCATCATGAAATTGAGGGAGAGAGATAGAGATGTCATACTTTTTACTTTTAGATAAAATAAATATGTGTTTCACTACAGAAAACTTTAATAATAGAAAATCCTAATATTTTATTGGCGAGTCAAAGAAAATTCAAATGAGCTTTATTGGCATGACTGTGAAATAACACCAATATTGCCAAAGCAGTAATAACATAGTATGGACATTCTAAACAAAAAGAATCTCTTTCTCTGGCATATGAATACTTAAATAAGATTGTGATGTTGAGATGTTGCTAAATGTGCAGCTAAAGTTTGCTGTTTGTGAGAGAATCAATGACTAAACAAGTTGTTGTTGTTTAAATGAGTGTTGTGTGTGAGATATCGTGATGAAATTTGATGTGTTTTTACAGTCAGTGTTGTGTGTTTGTATTGGTCACTGGACCCAACTTTGATCACTGTTAACACACCTGTCCAGAAATCTTCACACATAGACTTTGAAGAAAATGTCAATGAACTTTGCGTGTGCATGTGTGCGTGTGGAACTTGCTCTGTACTAGACAGAGACAAACGTCTGTCACATGAATTTTGTTTGATTAAGAATGACAGTAGAAATATATTATAGAATCAGATTTCTGTTAGTTTATTCACAATAATGATGCGCTTTTATTATGTACAGCTTATGTTACATTTTCATTTAGCAGCTGCTGTTAGTCCGCTGCGTAGCGTGAGTTGAGGTTTAAGGGTTCTTATAGGCAAAAATCAGAAACTTGAATTTAACATCAGTGGCTGTCAGGATCCAGTAGAACCTGATGAAAAGAAGTGTGATGTGTGCTGTCATTCTGGATTATGAGGCTCAAACATACAGACATGAACTCTTGTTTTATAGCTCAGATATGTTTGAGATTTAGGGTTAGAAAGTCTTTCAGGTCACAGTAAAATGAAGCCGTTTGCTTGATGAGCACTTAAATCAGCTGATGAACGACACGAGCTGATTGGTTAATCATAATTGATACCTTTGTATCCCTGAAGTGATGCTTTAACGTGATTGGACCCTGGAGGATGTTTACTTCTCATTAGTCACTCATTTGTCAACTTGACGTACGTCACTTTGTACGGCTGAAAGCTGTAATCTCACAGCACGATGTGTCTGGAATCATACCACTGAACTTCCTCTCACACACAGGAAGTGCTTTTGTGTAGTAATGAAGCTGCGTGTGACCCGATGATCAATGCTCCTAATGCGAGCTGTTCGTAGGTCACACGTGTGTTTTCAGCATGAATAAACTCTCACCTTTATGCTAATAAAGAACTTTTGAATAATCTACCACCAAATGAGTCATTTGCATATCGTCTGTGACAGATAAGAGCTCATTAACAAACAAAAAAATGAAACGTGCGTGTGTGTGTGTGTGTGTCCATGTGCGTGTGTGTGTGCGTGTGTGTGTGCATGTGTGTGTGCATGTGCGTGTGCATGTGTGTGCGTGCGTGCGTGTTGTGCGCAGCTGGAGCGTCAGTTACAGATGCAGAATCAGATGCGTGAGCGTCAGATGGCGATGCAGACGGCGTGGTCCAGAGAGTTTCTCAAGTACTTCGGTTCTTTCTTTGGTTTGGTGACGCTGGGTCTCAGCATTGGGTCGGTCTCACTCACGTTTTCTCACATGTCAAAAAACGTATTATTTACTTTTGTAATGAGACATTATTTTCATCTCTGTAATCTGTGTGTGTGTGTGTGTGTGTGTGTGTGTGTGTGTGTGTGTGTGTGTGTGTGTGTGTGTGTGTGTGTGTGTGTGTGTGTGTGATCTTCACAGAGCCATGAAGAAGAGGAAAGCTGCATTACTTGCTCCTGTCATTCCTCTGAGTTTTATTATGGCCTATCAGATGGACATGGCGTACGGCTCACTGATTCATCGCATGAGAGGTACAAAAGCTGCCCAGTCGACACAATGTCTAATGTTTCTGGATCATTAATGATCATTCAGATCAGTTTACAAAATATGTGTTCGTATAAATGTCCTCATAACTGAGAGCAGATGAAAATCATGTGTAATGTCCATGAAATCCATCTGAAAAGTCCTGAATCCAGTTCTCTTTGTCTCATCACTGATTCTTTTTAACAAGCCGTTAAAAGACTTTTATTTAGTAAAACTGGCCATGAGTAATAATCCCACAGGATTTCTTATTCGTTTGTTTAATGTCCATGCAGAGGAGGCAGAGAGCATCATGGGATCTGAGAGCGAGCGTCTGGAAATGCCTAATGGGATGCCGACGTTTGAGAGTATTGAGAAATGTCGTCGAGCAAAATCTCCGCTCTCATCTGTGCTGGAGAAATGATCCTGACCTCCGGAAAACTTCAGCTTGTCGTCACATTTCTCAGTCATGAAAACTGTTTTTGTAGTTAAATGAAGAATGTCACACATACACACGTCATCCATCTGTTGGATCGGTCATGTGTATTACTGTAATACTCGACACATATACGGGCAAACTTTTTTCGTGCTTTTTTTTATTATAAAGAACCGATAAACAATATTCAAGCTGATTTAGTAGCCTATTGTAATTCAGTCCAATGTTGTTTCTCATTATTATGTTTGAAATCGTGGATTCGTTTTTGTGAGATATTATTAAAGCATTGTGATTTTACTAAAAGCTCTTTTGTAATGATCATGATGTGATATTTGACATCAGCTGTCATCTGTAATTCAAGATATAAATCCGTATGAGAAAGAACTTGTGCTCGTGCCTTACGTGTGTGTGTGTGTGTGACGTCAGTGAGTGTTTGTATAAAAGTGTGTGTGAACTGATGGACGCTCATCGTCACTTTCAGCAGCAGCAGCAGCTCGTGCATCTTCACACACTTCTGACTTTATTATTATTCTTTATGTTCTTTGTGAAAATGTCTCGTGTGTTTTCTGCGCTTCTGCTGGTTTGTGTGTGCGCGTGCAGTGTGTGTGTGAGCGCGAGCCAGGCCGATTTACCGAGAGATTTCGGAGTGAAACTTTGCGGTCGCGAGTTCATCCGAGCAGTTATCTTCACGTGCGGAGGATCCCGGTGGAGAAGAGCAACACACAGCGGTATGACCAACCATCACATGTCTTCATCATCATCATCATCATCATACAATAATGTTTATATGATCATCTGCACACGTCTTATGAAAAATGTTTTTAATATGTGACCTAGCTGGAACACAAAACCAGTCTTAAGTAGCACGAGAACATTTGTAGTAAAAGCCAAAAATATATCGTATGGGTCAAAATTAGCAATTTTTTATGCCAAAAATCATTAGGATATGAAGTAAAGATCATGTTTCATGAAGATATTTTGTAAATTTCCTACCGTAAATATATCAAAACATTATTTTTGTGAGTAATATGCTATGCTAAGGACTTCATTTGAAAAACTTTAAGGCCATTTTCTCAATATTTAGATTTTTTTGCACCCTTAGATTTCTGAGTTTTAAATAGTTGTATCTCTATATTGTCCCAACAAACCATACATCAATAGAAAGCTTATTTATTGTTATACAGCTTTTAGATGATTTAAAAATCTCAATTAAAAAAAATTACCCATAAGACTCGTTTTGTGATCCAGGGTCACATATATATCTCATAATTTTCACTAATATCTGTTTAATGTGTTTACTATACAACAATGCAAAACAAGAAAGATCGCGCTATAGAATTTATATTGAATTTGTATCATATCACACAAACAAGAAAATCAAAGATTTGACAGCATATTGCAGATGTTTCCATTTCAACAATTATATTCTGTGAATAATGACCACAAAAAATACCGTTTCTGCTTTGATGTTATGTTAATATGGTTTAGTTTATTGTGTTTACAATATTATTTCGTTTCTCTCTTGGTCTCAGGTGAGATCGCACTGGATAGACGCGATGAGTTCAGCGCAGGTGAAGACGCACCGCTACTCTCAGACCTGCTGCGGCTAAAGGCAGACGCGCGCGTCACGACGCTCTTCTCCTCGCGCCCGGAGCGGCGAAAGCGGAACTTCTCGCTCGGACTGGCGGGATTGTGCTGCAACCAGGGCTGCACGAAACACGACATCGGCCGCCTGTGCTGAGTGCGACTCTCTTCGATTATTTCTATATTTCTTTCAGCTCTTCCACTTGAACACGTGAATAAATGTTGACGTTCCTATTGCAGCTTTCACATGTGACTGATTGTTCACAGGAGGTCATCTGTTCTTAAATCACTGTAACAATAATAACTAATAAAGTGAATAAAATCATTGTGAGAATTACTACATTAAAGTCGTCTGGTTAAAGCCATCATTTAATTTGTTGAATTTCGGCGTCTTTCATAAATCAGTATAAGTGTCCAAAACGCCAGAAGCATCCGATTCAGAACGTGAACATGACGTAAAATAAAACGATCTTTGATGATCTGCTCGCCTCTACATATCAGCCAAAGCTTCTCGGTCGCTGCTATGGAGTCCACATCATCTTGGGCTACAGAAGACGTGAAGTGCTTGTTGTTGTTGTTTTACATGAAATAAAGTACGTTCTGATGGTGGCTTTCAACTTTTTTTATAATAATGAAAACCCTTCGAGAGTAGCAGAAGCCCTGTAAGGATCATTTTCTTTCAGTTTTTGTGTAAATAAAGATATTCAGTGTCACTTTCAAATCAAAATAAAAAGAGAGACTAAAGAACACAAACTCAGAAATTGTACCTTTTCTCTTCAAAATGTTTTTAATTTATTCACTTTATCTTATTTAAAAAAAAAAAAGGATCAGTTTTACAGAACATCAGTCCTCCTCGCAAAAATACACAAGCGCAAAACAATGATTTGCATTTCATTTATAGAAACATTAGAAGTAACATTAGAAGGGACCACATGATCTCATAGGAATTTGAATTGGATCAGGAAGACAAATAGATGAAAGATCTATACGTCTGTCCTTTAGGTCTGAAATCAACATGTTTAAAAGCATTTTACACATCACTTGGACAAAATTTGTCCTAATGAACATTATTTCACATTAATCCTGTATTATTTCAAAGCATTTAAAATCTGCACTGCTGGATTTTTTTACCTCCTTACATTTAAAGTTGATACCTCAATAGAAATGCAGGAACTAAACAGAAATCTCTGTATTCGATTACGTTAAATGTAAAGATCGTGTTGCGTTGTGTTTGACCAACACTACCGGATGGAAGATCTCCATGTAGATTTGGCACCTTCACTAAAACCGCTCACCACTTCCTTTGGTTTTTCACATTTCTGTAGTTCACGGTCGTGTAGCAAGACTTTTTAAAAGTTTAAATATTCAACACAAAGTTCACACAGCATGCCAGACAGTCAATATAATCATTTGAGATGCAGCAAGACGTGTAAAGTGGTTTGTCTGAAGAGTCTGAATCTGAGAGTTTCATTGCGATTGTTGTGGTTTTGTCATCTTACAGAAAACATCTCCGGTTACTGTCGTAACCTCGGTTCCCTGAGAGGAGGGAACGACACATTGCGTTAACAGGTTTGTAGAAGAGATATACCCCTAGCGTTGTTAATGTGGAGAGACCTCTCTCGAAAGGGAACATATGTGACCCTGCATCACAAAACCAGTCTTATGGGTCAATTTTTTGAAATGGAGATTTTTACATTATCTAAAAGCTGAATAAATAAGCTTTCTATTGATGTATGATTTGTTGGGACAATATTTGGCCGAGATACAACTATTTAAAACTCAAGAATCTGAGGGTGCAAAAAAATCTAAATATTGAGAAAACCACATTTAAAGTTGTCCAAATGAAGTCCTTAGCATAACATATTGCTCACAAAAATAATGTTTTGATATATTTACGATAGGAAATGTACAAAATATCTTCATGAAACATGATCTTTACTTCATATTCTAATGATTTTTGGCATAAAAGAAAAATGGCTCATTTTGACCCATACGATGTATTTTTGGCTTTTACTACAAATGTTGTCGAGCTACTTAAGACTGGTTTTGTGGTCCAGGATCACAAATTTGATACAACGGACTTCTTTATATAAACGTCTCGAGAACTAGTGACTGTTAACCAGCAGGTGTTTTAGAATTCTGCTGCAGTTCCTACAGTAAGAGAAAATACGACATCCCAGAATATTCCAAAAGATATCTATAAAAGAAGAGTATAAAATAAAGTCAGGCATCAGCTGCTCCTACTGTCCTGGATGGCGTTTATTCGTTGTGTGAGATCTTTGAATGTGGGACGTCTGCTCGGCTCTGACGCCCAACATTCTGTCATTAACATGTGAATCTGAAAGAGAGACACAAGACAGATTGATGGAACATCCTGACTGAGCGCAGAACAACTTTCACCTGCGAGTGAGTTTACCTCAGCTGGGCATCTGCTTGGAGACGGCAAACGATAGTTTCTCTTGAGCAGATCGATCAAGTGGTAAACAATCATCTGACCCTGTTTATCTTCACCCATCTGCTCCATAAACACCTGACACAGAAACACATGCTGCATGAATTCTACTAAACAAAACATGGAAACATCATTGTATATCTTTGCCTTTATTTTGACACAAAATAGGCATTTCTGTCGAAGCACATGCGTTATTCAAACACTGATTCAGATCTGATCAGAAAATCAATATTAGACCAAACTTCTGACTCGCGTCCTTATGAACACGAGTCTGACGAAGAGACGCACAGACACTTACGGTGGGAGGGCTGCAGGTTTTGTCGCTGTAGGTAAAAAGTTCGTACAGAACGACTCCAAAACTCCAGACATCAGACGCAACACTGAATTTACTTTCGGTCAGAGATTCTGGTGCGTACCTTTACGACAACACAATATTATCATTCAAACACAAACAGAAAGACATCATGTTCACAAATCATTGTCAAGAATCATCACATATCTGACTTTTAACAAAAAAATAAAGCCTGAAGCATACAGAAAATCTTTACTTTTACTTTGGCGATTTTTATGATCAATGTCTACATGTTGTACAATGCTATCTTCATTCGAACAACCTCAGGCCAGAAGATCTCACCAGAATATGGGGCTTTCACCCGGCTCGCGCACAGTGTAATATTCTTTATCCTGAGGAAGAACTTTAGTGAGTCCAAAGTCTCCGATCTTTACTCGATATTCACTCTCCACCAGAATGTTCCGAGTAGCCAAATCTCTGTGGACGTAACGCTTTGATGCAAGATAGTCCATTCCCTAAACACACACAAACGCAAAGAGAACGAAGCACACACACAGTCAGTTGAATCTGGTTTTGTTTTGTAATTATTCAAATGTTTGTGTGTGTTATTGTGAAAAGATACCTTACAGATCTGAGATGCGTACATCAGGAGTTTTGTGTGGTCAAAAAACACTTTATTTTTGAAAAGATAATCTCTTAAACTACCATATGGCAAATATTCCATGATGAGACGCAAATTCTTACGACCTGCAGACAGACAGAGACACAGACATGCCATCAAACATATACGTCCTATAGAGATTAGGATCATAAATCATGTCTTCTATGGCTGTGAGGTGTAGGATCCACCAGCACACAATCAAGAATAAATGCATGCAGGGCAGAATCAGGCAAATATCCACCAATCAGAAACAATACTGACAAACTTATTACATTCCACCAAATTACAGCAGAAATGAAACAAAACAACAAAGTAAAATGCAATATTATTTGGCCCTACTATCTGTACACAGTGACAAGTAAAAGAACAGATACAGACTCAGTAAACATAAGACCATTATAGACACAAACAAACATGACTGGCACAGGACCAGAGAGAGACAGGGTTTCTGCAGGTTTCACCAAGTCATATTTAAGACTTTTTAAGACCTTTTTAAGACCATTATAAATGAAATTTAAGACCTGTATTACAACATAAAAAACGCACACCCAACGCTTCCATATTAATTTCTTTCTTGCACAGTATGCTTCAAAAATGTTGTTAGCAACTGGCTAGCCAAGCCTTATATTCTGTTTTTTTAAAGCCAGGTATCACTAAACTTACACTTCCCCATAGTTAAACAGCAAATAACAAAACATATGGTTCTGATCATATCAAGGATTTTGACTCACGATTCTGATCATTCTTTCGGATTAGCAAAGAAGTGGGGAATTACCTTGTGTATGAAATGTGCTATATAAATAAACTTGCCTTGCCATTTACCTTTCAAAAACCTTTCCTTTAACAATAGTAAATGAATAAATAGTGTTTACATTAAGTGTTTCTAACAATGTGTTTGGGGAGAATTTCATTAGATTTACAAAGAATAATTCCTTTTTAAATTTATATTGTTGTTTCTTTAAGATACTTGCCATTCATAACTTAATTATATGCAGTTTTAAGAAGTGAATGTTGTGAAAATGCCCAGATATCAGATGATCAAGTCCTGATACTGAGAACCTTAATGTTTCTAAAACATTATTTATCTTCCAGGCTACATCATATATGCATATTTCAAAGACAGACAATATATAATCAAAAAGTATGGCACAAACGTGAAGTGACAGTAAATCTCTGTAAATACGGACGGATCTCTTGAAATGAGATTGACAGGTATAAAGTTTTAGTAGCTTCACCTTCTATTACACAGTACACACACACACACACACACACACACACACACACACACACACACACACACACACACACACACACACACACACCTGCAGATCTTTCCAAATGTGTTCCTGTATGATCGATCAGCGCATTAAACAACCGCAATAAAGTTTTGTCGCGTGCTCTCTCACATCGTATATGTATCGCTTATAGTGCAGATGCAATCAAATTCCGTGTCGACCCCGCCATACCCAACAGATTATGTCAAATATGCAACGATGCACTTTTATACTGAACTCACAGACAGAGAGCGCGCGCATGCCCATAAACGTCTTTCGTCGTTCATTTGTCTTTCGTCAATAATCTGCAGTTCACATGCATTCCGAGACGCGATCCGTACAGATCAACTAAGACCCATTTAACCAATAGTGAATAATAAAATCTGTGGTACAATGTGAAAGAAACTCACGCCAATAACACGAAGCTGATTGGCTGCAATCTACGCTGCATGATGTTCTCATTTGTCTTTGTAGTCCCAATGAAGCGAATGCTCATTGAAATGCTCCTGTTTGTTAAAAGAAAGAACTACAATACCACGTTTTGATAAAAGATATCAAACGGAAGCATTTCAATGAGCATTAGAGGTAGCGTTACATGGCAGTAAGAAAATTAAGACCCGTTTAAAATTATTTAAGACCTAGAACACAATAGTTCAGTGAATTTAAGACGTTTTAAGGCCTAAAATTTAGATTTTGGAAATTAAGACCTTTTTAGACTTTTTAAGACCCCGCGGAAA
>JAOTQM010000582.1:82500-167724 GCA_026939265.1 Oreonectes daqikongensis
ATACACACTTGCCTCAATGACGAATGACAGAAAGTATTTGTCATAATCTTTTGGGCTGCATCTGAGGATATAAACACCTGTCTGATTTTCACAGCGCCGCAGACGACTGATGGCAAACTCGGTCCTGACAACACACAGTTTCTCATGACTAACTGAGTAAACTCTTTAAACTAAAGGCAATTTTGGGAATTAGGCTTACACTAAAAAAAACTAGTAAAATGTGTGTGTCAGTTCTTACGACACAGGGCCGTGACAGTTTATCTGTATGGCCTCCAGGAGTCGAGGGGACGCCACCTCTTTACACAGATAATGATGAGCGTCCGTGGTGAGTCTGTAGTAGCTGTCAATCAAAGACACAAACGACAACGCCTCTGACAGAGAATGAAACTCCAACTCCTGTCACACACACCAAATCTGTTGTCAGCACACCAGAAACATGATTTACTAGAACACTTTGTGTGTGTGTGTGTGTGTTCAGTACCAGTGTCTGTCCGTCTTGTCTGTTAATGGAGACGATTCGATTCTCAATGGATCCGTCTTTAGTCCCCTGCTTGATACTGATGTCAATGACATCAGAGAAATCACAGTATACCTGCAGTTCCTGACAGACAGACAGACACATCTGTCATCTCCTTCAGTGACATCATTAACACCTGATACAGAGGCGCTTTATAGAACCTTCAGATGCCGCTTTAATAATCCAGAAGCATAAAGATAAATAAAACCAAAGTACCTCTCCATCTCTCTCTTCTTTTCCTCTGGACCATTGGATGCCGCGGTTGCCGCTGACAGCAATGGCGACGTGTCCCGTGGACAGTTGCTGGACGTGAAAGCGTTCGGTGTAGAAGGCCGTCTGCAGCGTCTCCAAACTGACCACATACTTCAGTTTGAGATCTCTCACCGTGGCTTTACACGAGCTGAACTCCTGAATGAACTTCCTGAAACGGAACCGAATCCGCTTCCGTGTCACAAAGTGCTGATTCTCAATGTACGCTCGCATGTTCTTCGGAAGGAATGACTTATAACTGCAAAACAACATCAACGTTTACTTCGATCTGTCAGATCCTGAGGTAAATGATCAAATCTCTGAGGCAGGTCAAAGGTCAGGAATGTGCTCTTACCTGTTGTGGTTGTAAATGTCAACAGGTGATTTGCCTTTTTCTTTGGCCAATTGCATGATATCAAGAACAGCTAATCCCAAACATTCTTCCTGAAACTCCAAACTGATGGGGACGCTCACCGCACCGCTAAGAAAATCACATCTCCACTGACACACACATCAGAAGTTCATTTAGCAGTTTTGAAAAAGGTTTGTGAGCAGTGTGTGTGTATATGTGTTGAAGTGAATTCCTCCTCACCTGTGCATACAGGTAAGCCATAGTGATGTCATCGAGCACAGGTGCCTCAGAACTTTTTGTGACCCCGCACCTGCGAGCACAGTTTGAACCACTGGCGTACCAGCCTGGAAAATAAAACCTAAAGACAGAGAAAGAATAATATTTTATATTTATTATTATTGTACTTTCTGTTTGTATACATACTTGCACTATTTGTACGCAACCCAGCTGCAAATGCTTTGGCAATACAATATACAATTCATGCCAATAAAGCACACTTACATTGAAACTGAGAGAGAGAATCAGTGTGTGTGTGTGTGTGTGTGTGTGTGTGTGTGCACCTGATTCTGAACAGAAGCTTCTCATTGGTGGATGAGTCAATCTTAAAAACATGATTGGGTGGAAGCCAAACACGATCTGTTTCTCTCATCAGTCCAAACAGATTGCAGTACATGGGACTGATTCCTGTAAAAACACACTCACAGTTTTGAACTTATCCACAGAGCGATACATCATGACAATCATCACTGATCTCCTGAGTGACCTTCGACCTGTGATCACGAACAGAGGCATTCTAAAGCTGTGTGTGTGTGTGTGTGTGTGTGTGTGTGTGTGTGTGTGTGTGATGAGGTGAGACAAATGGATCGGTGACAGCTGTGTAAAAACTGAATAGAGGAAGTCAGACAGGGTGTGCCCTAAAGAAACATAAATGTGAGGACTCATGAACCCTAAAACTCACACACTCATGCCAAAATAAATGCTATACACTCACACGGGTAAACAGGAAGTGGTGAAAATGGGAACAGGAAGTTAACCAGTCACAGAAATACAAAGAGGGAAAATGTCTCTCTGTTTTACACATGCCCAAAACATAGAAATGATTCACACACACTGACCGCACTGTTCGGCTGCAGTGATGCAGATCTCTTCAGTGATGTATTCTCCCGGGGGGTACGACAGCACGTTTGACTCTTTCTCTCTGCAGCAGAGCAGATGAACCTGCAGGGCGGCGCTACACAACTCTTTACCTGAATGCCCATCACCATTCACATTCACACATGAGGGCGTCTGCATGGTAACGAACGTCAAAGCCATGTACCATTCACCTGAAAACACACACACACACACACACACACACATCATTACTGTCACACCGCTATCATGAAAACATCACCAGAAAACACAGATGAACTTTATTCTCTTGTCAGATGACGTAATGGAACAGATGAACCCTTCTGTTAATATAAACATTAATATAAAAACTAAATTGTAAACCTTAAGGTCTCCCTTCAGAAGGAAAATTGCAGAAGTTTAACCGAATGATCTTACAGAAACATAAATAGCATCATGTTTACATTTATTCAAAGTGAACAGTTCCTTCCAACAAGACATTTAATCATTGTGTGTTTGTTTACTAGGAATCATACCTGTGCTTTGTGTTGCTAACACAATGCTTCAAAAATGTTGGATTATTATTTGGGTCAAAAAGAAACAAACCCAACCATCAGGTTAAATTAACCCAGAAAATGTTTATATTTGACCCAACCATGGGTTAAAACAACCCAGCACAAGTTAACTTATAACCCAATGACTGAGTTTATCCCATCCAAAAAAACAACCCAGCATTTCTTAGAGTGAATGCTCTAAATTAAAGGAAACATCATTTACACATCATCTGAACAAAACAGAAAAATCACTTTACAAGTCCCAGTACTTCAGGATCAAGAAAATAACAGATGTATGACTAGCAATATGTATGTGTATGTGCTTAATATCAGTCCATCAAAAGAATAATTATGTCCTTGGCTTTAAAAAGTCATTTAAAATTAAACATGAACATAACTGTCGGATTAAATAAACAGTACAATTAAAACATGTTTTTTAATTCATCTTAATGGATATAACTGTGTGCTGTTTTTGTCTATTGCTCTAGTACTGACACACAGAAATGTAGACCCTTTTTTTCACTCTGTGGATCCTGTGGTGACACAAACACTCCAGAAACCGGAAATAAAAATGTCACTCAGTGTGTAAAGTTAATAATAATACTCACTTCACTCTCTGATGGTGGATTTGCATCATTCAGACACATTTAGTGCATGTTTCTTATTCTCCTGCTCACAACAACATGAGCGTCACAAACTGAAACATGAAGTTTGCATTAGTTTGTGTTATCAGTGTTCATGCAGACACACACAGCAGTGCTGTTATCTGCTGCGAAAAACCTGCAGAAACATCCCAGATATCACACAACAGCTCACAGAAAATAAGAACCACATCCTAACCACTAGAACCGAATCAAAACCGCTAGAACTAGAGTTAGCTCAGCTGTCTGTCTGGTGCCTACGAAGACCTACGAAGACTACAACAGACACTTCTTAGTGCTGAGAAGATTATTGGTGCTCCGTTGCCCACACTTCAGGACCTGTGAGATTCCAGAATGAAGAACAGGTCAAGAAAAATCATCCCAGACTCTACTCACCCTGTTTGCCCTCTGGCCGACACTTCAGAACACTAAACACCAGGACTTCCAGACACAAATGCAGTTTTTTCCCCAGGCCCCATCTCCCTCCTAAACAGTTAACTGCTCCTAAAGAGCAAAATCCCATTTATTTTTTACTACTCATGGAGCATATATTATAATGCCTTACTACATGTCAATTTATTTCTACATGCACATAACACTACTTCGGCACACAACATTATACATTTTCACAAGTGTACATATCATCTGTAAATACACTATATTGCCATAAGTATTGGGTCAGCCTTTCTAATAATAAACAGGTTTGATGACTTTAGTAATTTCCATGAGTACAAATCTTAATACTGCAGCATATCATGATATTCTATGGAACTGTGTGCTTCTAATTTAATAGCAATAGTTTGTGAAGAACCCTTTTCTATCCCATCATGACAATGTTCCTGTGTATGAGACAAGATTCAGAAAGAAATAATTGATTCAGTCAGTGTGGAAGAATTTGACTGCATTTAAAAATGACACCAAAAACGTGTTCAGCTGGGTTCAGGACTTGGTTTTATGCAGACCAGTCAAGTTCTTCCAAACTGACTGAATCAATGATTTCATTCTGAATCTTGTCTCATACACAGGAACATTGTCATGATGGGATAGAAAAGGGTTCTTCACAAACTATTGCTATTAAATTAGAAGCACACAGTTCCATAGAACAGGGGTTTTCCAGAATGTTCTAAGACAGTGTTTCTCAACCCTGGTCCTCAGCACCCCTTGACAGAATGTTTTAGATGTCTCCCTATATAAAACACTCTGAAGGAAGTTAGCTTGTTAATTATTCTTCCCAATTAACACACTAACTAGCTGATGAGTTGAATCAAATGTTTTATATAGAGAGACATATAAAACATTCGATCAGGGGGGGCGTTAAGGACCAGGGTTGAGAAACACTGTTCTAAGGGGTCCCCAGACATTTTTTGCAAAAGTTGTAAAACTATACTGAAGGTTATTACGGTTTAATTTCTACAAACACTATGTTCTCTTGATAATATCACACGTACTGTGTATCTAATAGTTTAAATGCTTCTTTATACAAAAATGGATATGTATTTTAGAAAGGGATCCCTCGCAAATGTCTTGTCCATATTTGGGGGTCCTTTTCTCGGCATGAAGTTTGAAAACCCCTGGTCTAGAATATCATGATATGCTGTAAGACTCATGCTCATAGAAATGACTCACGTCATCAAACCTGTTCATTAGATGGGGGTGTCCCAATACTTTTGGCAATATAGTTAGTCTGTCACTGTTAACCTTTCTTTCATTCAGATTCTAAGTAACGGCACAGATGTTTGTTATATGATTTACAGTAATTGTGCTTGTAACTTTAAATTATTATCTTCTGCACTGCTAACCAAAACACATACAGTGCCTGATGAACACATGCCATCTGATCTCAGTACAGTGCCTGATGAACACATGCCATCTGATCTCAGTACAGTGCCTGATGAACACATGCCATCTGATCTCAGTACAGTGCCTGATGAACACATGCCATCTGATCTCAGTACAGTGCCTGATGAACACATGCCATCTGATCTCAGTACAGTGCCTGATGAACACATGACATCTGATCTCAGTACAGTGCCTGATGAACACATGCCATCTGATCTCAGTACAGTGCCTGATGAACACATGACATCTGATCTCAGTACAGTGCCTGATGAACACATGCCATCTGATCTCAGTACAGTGCCTGATGAACACATGCCATCTGATCTCAGTACAGTGCCTGATGAACACATGCCATCTGATCTCAGTACAGTGCCTGATGAACACATGCCATCTGATCTCAGTACAGTGCCTGATGAACACATGCCATCTGATCTCAGTACAGTGCCTGATGAACACATGCCATCTGATCTCAGTACAGTGCCTGATGAACACATGCCATCTGATCTCAGTACAGTGCCTGATGAACACATGCCATCTGATCTCAGTACAGTGCCTGATGAACACATGCCATCTGATCTCAGTACAGTGCCTGATGAACACATGCCATCTGATCTCAGTACAGTGCCTGATGAACACATGCCATCTGATCTCAGTACAGTGCCTGATGAACACATGCCATCTGATCTCAGTACAGTGCCTGATGAACACATGCCATCTGATCTCAGTACAGTCAGTGTGTAAATCTCACATGTTTTCGGCATGAGTGTGTTTGACTGTTTGAAGCCGCAGAAGAGTGTGAACACGGGAAACATTCCGCGAGACCTTTACAACAAACAAACAAACAAACAAAAACAAAAGTGTTGCGGTAACGTTAACTCGGATGAAGCAAAAGCCCTCCACATTCAAATTGAAACAGAAAGCAGAGTTTTCTGTAAACCGACCAAAAAATGAAGCATTTCTTCCCATTTTAGCCTTTCTACATTTCTACCAGTAAAGTCAATAACAAAAACAAACAAACACCAAAACACACGACAGCAAAATTAAAATAGTAAGCAAAACAACACCACATATTTCAAAACATCAACACAGCAAACACGCGTCATTTACATCGCTGCTGTCAGGAAATCTTTGTGCTTTTTCATTAAACGAACTGAATTCGGCCGTTTATTTTCAGTAAAGTGTGTTTATTTATTTAATAAAGTTACTCACAACGCTGGTCTTGTTGTCATGGAGACTTGAACCGAACCTCATTGTCCGAGACCATCAGTCCCGCGAACAGCCGTTAATCTCACATATTCAGACGAACTGAATTATAATCCGGATTCACACAGAGACCGTCTCGACTCAGGAGCTTCGTTTGTGACGATCAGATCAACCCGAGCACGCGCGAGCCAAGCACAGACGAGCAGCGTCTGTAGGCGGAGTTTCCATACACAACGTCATCACGTTGAGCGAGCCCAATAGTTTTCATTACATAAATGATTTTAAACAGTATCTGAAATGAATACAAATCATCTGCAAATTTAGCACTTTTTTTACTTTTTATAACATTTTGGCAATTTTATTAAAATCGTCAAACCTTTCTGTACCTTGAGTATACAGTATATTCAAATAACTTTTGGTGCAAAATATTTTTAATTTGGTGAAAAATAATACACATTACTATAAAAAATTGACATACATTGAACCAAATAGCAGCAGACTAACATATACGTGTTAATGCGTAAATGTTTAATGAATATGCAAATAACTATTTATTGGGTTCAGTGTTCTGCCAAGTGGTGGATTCACTGTGATTTCTTTTCTCACTCAAACCCGTAGCCTTTAATCAGGACGTGAGCTTCATTCAAGACTTTCATCTATATTCATATCTCAAATTCATTGTTGATTCAAAAAATAATCAACTTTCAGTCTTTATCTCTACTGAGAGCTAATCTTTCCATTAGGGCTGGAATGATGTTTTATATAATCACTGCACAGAGATCAGACTGACTGACTGACTGAAAGTCAGATGGCACAGCAGTAATTTAACCCTGAGAAACTACACTTTCAGTGAATAAGTCAAAATCAAAGCGTAGCTTGGTCTCGCTCTTGAAATAGAGAGACTAAACTTTCAGCGCCTGTCTGAGGTCACTGTAAAAATTGATCAGGCCGCTGGCCATCGCTGTGTCCACTGCAGACTGTGGTAACATTCCCCGCAGGTCAGTCTGGATGTAGCCGGTTAATAAACTGTGTGTGCAATTCTCCACTGGCACGCAGAACCAGCCACACGGGTGATTAAACCCTCGTACGAAACCCTGTTTGTGTTCATCACGATCAACGCTTACACCTGAAACGACAAAAGCACCTACAGTCACGTCAGTTCACACATGTTGATATATGTGGTTTCTGAGAACTTTTCATAAAAATAATGATTTTTATTATGTACAAACAGTATATCTTATTTCATCACCCTAACATCACAGAAAACCTAATGAACGCAGAAAAAACCTACTTAGAATATGTGACACATTGCTTCATATGAAACACATGTGAACAGAAATCCCAGAAGAATATTAATGAGGATTTGTTTCTCATAATTATATTGTCTATATTTTAAGGTGATGTTATTAAGCTTAGGGTTACAAGTGAGATTTATGCGATTTAAATCACGAGCAAAACACTCGACTGACCGCAGGACAGCAGACCGTTCTTGTAGTCTGTCGTGTGCGAGAAATCCACAAACTCTCGCGGAGAAATGATGTTCCACAATTGCCCTGCGGTTGTGTATTTCACAGTGCAACTGCCCTGCAAACACAAAATATTATGGGATAGTACAGTTAGGGTTTAATGTGTAAATGTTGAGGCAGAATTCATTCAATCATACTAAGCTTATGTGACAAATCAGAGCAGCTAAATGTTTCTAAAGATTACACGAGATAACATGACGTACTTAAGAAAGCAAATTACATTACTGCTGATAATCACACGTTTGTTTTATCATACAGACCCTCGACCACATGCTGAACACTCATAAAGTAGCTGCACATTAACACACAGATGTACATTCACCTTGTCTAGTGTTTCAACAATCTCCATTGAAGTCATTAGACTGTCCCAGTTCAATCGGTACGGCCCGGGGCGAATATACTCCACAATCCTCTGGGGAGCATCTGATACTGTTCCCTCTGTTTTATATCTGCAAAGAAAGAGAAATCTGCATCTCTCATACAGTTCTTTGTTCAGTTTGCATACTTTACACCAGGGCTGTGAAATCTTCAGTCTTGGAAAACCACGTTTATGAGGTGCTTCAGGTGTGTCTGACTCTGAAGAAAGGTTGATTATTTAGACTCACAGAAAGCCGCCGAATTCTTCTGAACGTTTCCTCCACACCGTCACGTCCTTCTGCGCAAACAAAGTCAAACTGAAAGAGTGAACGAACACACACACACACACACACACACACACACACACACACACACACACACACACACACACACACACACACACACACACACACACACACACACACACACACACACACACACACACACACACACACAGAGAATCGAACCTGCGACCTTCTGGTTACAAGTCTGACTCTCTGACCATTAGGCCAAAACTGCCCCATAAAGATCTTACCGATTTCTTTGCGATATTCCACTCCGTTGCATTCAGATGGTGATAGGACACCAGAGTTTCTTCAAGTTTTAATCTCAGAGAAGTGACGTGTGACAAACTGCACATCTGAAACACAAATTAATAAATATTATAGGTCTAATAATTGTTCAGAGATCAGTAAAATGGTTGTAGTTTTTAAACTCTTCTTTTTTATTAAATACTTGTGTGAGCAGCAAATATTTTCACACAGTATATTGCTGTTGCGTTTCTGTCGTAAAATAGCGTTCAAATATGAAATCCGTGAGACTCATGACACTTTATTATATTACATTAGTCTTATTTACCTCGAGCGTTATGAGCTGTAAACTACATTTACCTTTCTCTAACAAACATGAATATATTATTATAACCGAAATCATTATTATCCTCCGTCATTATTTACTGTCAACAAGACTGCATGTCTTTGTTATTAGGTAGTTTATTACATTTACCTATAACATAAATGTACAGTTTTATTACTGATCCCAACAAACAGATATAAAGGTTTAACGGTAGTCAAATAATCAAAGCGAATAATGTTGTTTTATAGAGGAGAAACGCAACATGAGCTGAAACCTGTCAATAAATCTAACAGTAACGACAAACAGCTGATTCAAGTTCAGGCGTTTTCAGAAATGCACGCAACATGAAATACAAGATTTAAATGTATGACAAAGAACTATTTTAATTCATGCATGAAATCTGAAACCGTGTTTCTATCGTACCGTGTCGACGTCGAGCCGCCCGATGATCTTCGCTTCAGACTCACATTCAACACGTGCGATTGGTCCAACGCAACAAGCGGACTACAGACTCGGATTCTGATTGGCTACTTAGAACTCGGACGTTCTTGAGTCAGAATGTGTGTTTTTAACTTTATGCGGCGAAAGTTTACAACAAAGAGGCGAAACTCAATAGAACGTTACTCTAACCTGCGTTTACGCCATTTTGGGGTGAAAGCGACTCAGAAAAGGGTTAGGGTTTAAAAAAAAAAAAGCTTAAATCCATCCTGAATGATGACAATACATGATGACAAAACCTTTGTTTTGAGTTATTACGTATGTGAAATTATAAACGTATTTTAAACGTATATAACGTAAAAGTTATTACGTATTATCATTATAAACACTTATACTAAAATAAAACACTTTACTAAAAATACCAACAAATAAGGAGATTGGCAATGTTAAACAATAAACGGGTATTGACGAATAAATCGTGTGACATAGCAAATATTAACAAACTGTTAATATTACATTATTTTATATTAAGCTAATGGTTCATAATAATATTGTTTAATGATATTCTTTAGAGTTTTTATTTATAGGACATTGGAGGCAACAGGATGAGGGTAAGAGACAGGGTGCGTGATCATGTATGTGCCTGGAGCGCTGACCACTGCCACTGCTCCGACATAGTATTTTAATGGAAATTTACTGATTACTTAATTTTGAGAAATTTCTATTTTGCTATTCTATTCTGTATGTCCAGCTGGCAGTTTCACCCTAAAATGCGAAGCGACACCTAGTGGCTGTTAACCAAAAAGCACCAGAGTTTCGCCTCTTTGCTGCCTGCTCTCGCGATACTTTGATACCTATCAGTCTGCGCAGCGTCGCAGTCGAACACAACGAGAGGGGCGCTACCAGACATAATGAATGGCCAAAGAGTATTCTATACTATTTGATGGCTGTGTCTCGATCAGCTCCATGTTCAGTAGTCAGGGCACTGATCAGGGGAGCATAATCGAGACAGCCATAATAAATACCTAGACGCCTCATTGGCCCCTGGATCGTACGTCAACGCCACCGCCATATTGGTCAGGGAAAAGCAGACTATAAAGTTTTACACATGTAAGTAAATGGCGGAGCTACGGTTTTCAGGCATAAAAACACAAATCTCAGAAAATTAGAATATTACTTAAGACCAACACAAAGAAAGGATTTTTAGAAATCTGGGCCAACTGAAAAGTACGAACATGAAGAGTATGAACATGTACAGCACTCAATACATTTTGCCTGAATTACTGCAGCAATGCGGCGTCTAATTATATGACCAGCACCTGTATACTGCTATTTCATACTATTTATAATACAGGGCAGGGTTCATTGTTTATCACTACTGTAACCCTTTTACCAGATTTACTTTTTTTTTGCATTTGGCAGACGCTTTTATCCAAAGCGACTTTCATTGCATTACACATTATACTTTTGAGTATGTGCAATCCTTGGGTTGAACCCATGACTTTGGCATTGCTAGCACCATGCTCTAACCACTGAGCTTTTTTATAAGAGAACATCTTTCGCCATTGAAAATGTCTAAAATTATGACCAAAAAAGCAATTTCCCCAGTGAAAACGTAAGATATTATGTCAATTAAATTATATTACCTTGGGTATTTTGTTTGATGATTTAAATAAAACTCAGAAACAATCTCAACATGTCTGTATTCTATTTTCGACTAATACTTCCATGTGGATGTTTTGATCTTTTGGTTGTCCTGCATATCCCTAACATATCACTGAACATGATGTAGTGGATTGTCCTGTAATAACGATTTGAAAGTATAATATGGAGATATTAAGTAACTAAAAATATGATACATTTGTAGCTTGCCTGCATATATCGTAAACCATGTGTTAAGAAATGTAAGCCTGATTGTGCTTTCCATACCGAAAAAGCTCAGGTCTCCCATTCACCTCTATGAGTTTAGTAGGCTTTTGCCCTGACCAATATGGCAGCGCTGTTGACCTGTCGCAACAGTGGAGCAAAGCGGTTAATGCGGCGTCCAATGACCAATAAACATTCTCTTTAATTTTAGTAGCAGAAATAAAATCACAAACATTGATGAACTCGATGAACTGTCCTTATGGCAGCACATGTTAATATTGCTTCAGACTTCAGCAGATGAGAGACATTGTTCCTGTAAAAAAGATGCTGTAGTTTCATTTAGAAAAAGTCTCAGATGTTTTGGTTGCTGATGAGCTTCTGCATCCTGCGAATCTTGCGCTTGTTTTGGGGCAGAATCTTGTTGTACTGTCCGTTTTTAATGAGGTGTTCTTTACTGTGGTGGATCTGAGCGCCGTGCTGAAGCTGAAAGGAGCACAGAGCCTGAAGAGGCTTGAGAAGAACCTGCATGAGAAAACACACACGATCAGATCGGAAACTGATAACATGTGCTTCTGAGGCTGTGAGTAAGAAAGACAAACCTCCTGGATGTTCTGGTTCTTCTCCATTATAGAGAGCGCGACGGCGGCACACTCCAGCGTGGACACGCACATGTTTGTGGGCTGCGTGCGGATCACATACTGACTGGAGGAGATGCTGCGCAGCTGCACCTGTAAACACAAACATCCACATAAACGTCTGTCTTCTCATCATCACTGGTTCAGAAATCCGCTCTTCAGATGTTCATGTAAATTAAGCACAATTTAGTAGAGACACTCCATTAAATCCATTAAGCAATTAAGCCTCAATTTATGTGAATGAAAAAAAAACATCCTTTCTATTCATGTCAAATTTGATTTATAAAGTGCTTTTTACAATTTGATTTTGCATTGCATCAAAGCAGCTTCACAAGAAAAAACAAAACCAAAAAAATACATTGAACACACACAATTTCTACACAATTTCATCTTCTAGCTAGCCTGTATTTCTTGAAACAATTGCTGTCACTTTGCGGTTTGTTGTATCATTTATTGAAAGATGTTTTTCATACTGCTGCAGAAATTCCCACATTTTATTAAACCAAAGAAACAACAACAAGAGGTTGTGTCTGGAGAGCACACAGGACCTGGCGTATGTGTGGATCGGACCTGTTTGGGGAGCCTGAAGAGAGAGTTGCGGAGAAACATGTCTTTCGCTTGACTCCATGTACCATCGATCAGAATGACATTGTGGGCTGTTGTGGCAAAATCTGACGTGAGATCCTCCAGATTATCTGCAGCAGCTCCGGGATACAGAAGCAGAGTGTGTGTGTCCTTACACACGGCGGCCAGCTCAGGATATCTAACACAAGCAAAACACGATGACAACCGGATATGAACAAATGCTCCATATAATGTGAATCAATGTGTTGTGCAAGTTACCTCTCTTCTGTAAATCGCCTTCCAACAAAGACTTTGCATTTCCCGGGAGGAAGACACGCCGCCAGGAGAGGAACCGTACGGAGGACACGACTCTCCTGGAGAAAGCAGAGAGAGCTTTGACTCATCAGAAATCATTACGATTATGATGTGTTTAGACACACACGCACCTCGGCTGGATGCTGGACGATGTAAAGGCATGTGGAGATGTCGAGAGGACGCGCTGGGAGATACGGGCACAGACACACTTTCACTGGACGACTGACCCCAAGAAAACACACAAAACATGATTACATTACATTACATGGATGAAAAACAGCTCACACAACAAACAACCTTTAAGAGCCACAAGCCTGAATGGTCAAAAACATCTCAAATGCATCACAGCTGAAGGATGACAGGTGCTTTTGGTTGTGATACTTTCATTCACCAATATCAAAACAGAATATTTCTGATGTTTTCATTGAGTGTCATCTGTGTTATTTGTTGGTATGGTAGTGCTACTAAGGTACAGAAGAAATCAGTATGGAAAGTGTGTTAACAATGGCAAGTAAATCACAATGTGTCCCTGTTATATATAGCACACAACACTGTGAGTGATAAGAAGCATCCTGCTTTTATTGTATCTCTGGTGTGTAAAACAGGACTAAACTATCCCTTAAAAGTCCTTTATCACTTAAGCGATTGAATGTGTAAATTCATCGATTGATGACAAGCTGCTGTGCTCATTCATAGGTAATCAATGACGTAACAAACGACAGTGAAGTTCCACGAGTAAAAGTCACGCACGCATTGCTATATTGGTGGGGACGATACATAGACTTTCATTGACATTTTATCAGGTTTATGGTATATTCTATCCCCAACACTCACACAAACCCTTTTCTGCATTCTTACATTTTCAATAAATATTATTTCGTGTGATTTATACGCTGTTTTTCTCATGAGGACCTAAAGAATGTCCCCACAAGGTCAAAATCTACTGCTACTATTACTATCTTTGTGGGGGGACACCGTGATGAATACCAGTACGCGCACGCACGCACGCACGCACGCACTATTGTGTCTCACCAGCACGTGTGGCAGGTCGGGCGTCTCTCACTGATCTCAACAGGCAAATCTGAAAGCACAGAGAACCCTTCATCATCACTATCATCTCTGTCCTTTGTTTCGTCCTCATCTTCATCATCCTTCATTTCTTCCGTTTCTCCGGTCATTTCTGAAGTCATTGTGTTTAGACTCTAGATCACTAATTTCTCTTCTGCGTTTAACGGCGATTTGCGATCACAAACTACAGCATTATCTAGTCATTTTAACCCACATTTAAACAACATCGAGTTTGTTAAAAAATATTTCTGCGCTTCTGTTTGTGTGCCTCCTGCGTGTTTGAGACGTCACATC
This sequence comes from Oreonectes daqikongensis, assembly GCA_026939265.1. Taxonomy (NCBI): domain Eukaryota; kingdom Metazoa; phylum Chordata; class Actinopteri; order Cypriniformes; family Nemacheilidae; genus Oreonectes; species Oreonectes daqikongensis. The sequence continues at coordinate 96,884 of JAOTQM010000582.1, forward strand.
CGCTCGTGACGTGTGCGAGGAAGATGGCGGCGCGCGGTAAGAAACGTGTGGCGGAGAGATCATCTGAAATCAAGGCGAAAAGAGCGAAATTAAAGCAAAATAAAACATCACACGCAGTAAAAAACACCAAGAAAGTAACGAGTACAGCGGAGAATGAAGAAAAGACGGAAAATTGTGAACAGAGCAACGTTATCAGTGTACCGCCGCCCGTCAGCGCGGTATGATGAGCTTAAAGAATCTAACATTTGGAACTGTAACGTTACTGTATGGACAATATTATGCATATGACTTCATTCAGTGTATGTATACGATGTAAAATGCCTTCCTATGAAAGGCTCGTGAGTTGAGTTTAGTAGTAACTATGAATGTTCTTTTTTCAGGGTAAATGGAAAAACAAGGAGCGAGTTTTGGTCTTTTCCTCTCGTGGCATCAACTTCAGAACGAGACACCTAATGAAAGATTTAAAAACAATGATGCCTCACAGCAAAGCTGGTAAATCAACATCATACCAGCCAAATGACTAAACTAAAGTTTACAAGACTGATCATGTCTACAAATCTCTGTTTTTTTTTCAGACACCAAAATGGACAGAAAAGACAAACTCTTTGTGGTTAATGAGGTGATTGATGCATGTTTCTCTGGACTGTGATTTATTTTTAAGGGGTTAAAATCAACGTATTTGTATGAGTTGCAGTTGTTGTTTATTCGTTTGTTGCTGATATGTTTCAGGTGTGCGAAATCAAAAATTGCAACAAGTGCATCTTTTTTGAGGCAAAGAAAAAGCAGGATCTCTACATGTGGTGAGAACCCGCTTTATTACTCACCAGACTGTGTCTGCCCATGGTAAAGATCTCAATGTAAGACTGTCATTCTGTTTACAGGATCTCAAATGTTCCTCATGGACCGTCCGCCAAGTTTCTTGTTCAAAACGGTAGAACTTTATTTTCTCAGAATTTCAGCACACTGTTTTAAAGTTATGTGACTGGAAATGTAATGTGTATTTATTTTGATCCGAAAACGTTCAGTTCACACTCTAGCTGAGCTGAAAATGACAGGCAACTGTTTAAAAGGCTCCCGACCGCTGCTGTCTTTCGACCCCGTGAGTAAACAGACATTTTTCATAGGGCTGGTTAAAAAATACTGATTCTTTGATTTTAATCGATCTTCAATTCAAAGAAACAATTTCGATTCAAGAAAAGTAATTCAATTTATGAATTCAAATTAAATTCAATAATTGTGTGGGCTCTAACATTAATGTGAATGTGTATTTCATTAATATTGCAGTTACAAGCATGTATATTTAATTATGGATTTCATGTCTGCAATACTAGAAGGATTTTAAATGAAATACTGATAACTAATCGATATCGAATCAAAACTATATAAATAATAATCAAATCAAATTGGTCTCAAAACCCAGCCCTAATTTTTATATCACTTGAACAAACAGCAGAACAACAACGATGATGATGATGATAATATTTGTTTTTCTCTTTATAGAAATTTGACATGGAGCCACATTACGCTCTGCTGAAGGAGCTTTTCATACAGGTTCATTACAGCATTTCATTCTTATTTACTTACTGCATTATCACAGTATGTCAGTATTCTGTCTATTTTTGCCATTGAAATGTATTACCGTTAATAAACATGTTCATGAAATGATTCTTAAAGATTCCTGCTGCGCAGATCAGATGTCTTTTTTTTTTTTTTTACAGCCTGTTAACAGTTACCTTGTTCTTGTAGATCTTCTCGACACCTCAGTATCACCCGAAGAGTCAGCCGTTTGTAGATCACGTGTTCACATTCACAATCGCAGACAACAGAATCTGGTTCAGAAACTATCAGGTGAGTTTATTGACAAGAAGTTTGACGAAGTTATTCATGATTTTTTTTACCAATAAGTCTACCGTTTGTAGGTAATCGAAGAAGACGCAGCTCTTGTGGAGATTGGCCCTCGTTTTGTCCTGAACCTCATTAAAATGTTCCAGGGGAGTTTCGGTGGTCCCACACTCTATGAAAACCCTCATTTCCAGTCGCCTAACATGGTGAGCTGCTTTCAGTTCTTGTCATGTTAGAAAACACACCTGTGTGATTTATTGACCTTTCTTTTATTCTGTCGTTCAGCATCGGCGAATGATTCGACTGGCGATGGCTGCTAAACAAAAGGAGAAACAGATGGTGAAGGATATTCGCAAGGAGAAGCAGAAAGAGGAACAAGAAGTGCTGATGCCGGACGTCACCGACGACGTGTTTCTAACTCCAGCCGAGCAGAAACCTCTTCACAGTGAACGAGAGGCTCTAAAACCTCAGATGACCAAGAAAAAGCTCAAACTGACTGAGCTAAAGAAGAAAACGCGAATGAAGCGTAAAGGTCTCCGATAATTCTCCAGATTTCATAACATCTCTTTTATTAAGTTGTTGAAATTGGATATCAACGCAGGCTTAATAATCTGATCAGTTGTTGGGCAAGTTTGCCATTCTGTTTATTTGTTGTATGTTTGTATTTTTGCTGAAAACACTGTTAATAAAAGCTTTTTATTAACGTTAAAAGATTTGCGAGTTTCTTTTGTGAGAACATAATTATGCTTTAATCTATTTTGATGTCAATGAAAAACATTATGAAGTAAAAAACAACTGTCATATGAAAGTTTTGGTGAATTATTCGCGTAGCTGAAGGTCTGGGAGCTTTTTTGAGGCGTTTCGTTTTGTGTTGTGTCATGTTAAGAGCCGTGGAAATGTCCCCACAGTGTACATTCACGAACGGGTCAGAAGTTAGTAACTTTGTTACTTTGAAGAATTTAGCGTTTAGTCGATCGTGATGAATTCCTATTGCAACCGATGTAAACAACAGCTTACTACTACGATTAGACGGCTTTATGTTGTTTCCAGGCGGACCGTTATCGTATACAACACGCACGTTTTCAGAAAAGTGTTTCCGGTACAGATCGCGTAGTCACAGCAAGTCACAGTACCAAATGCATCAAACGTTCATTACAACGGTCCGTGAGACTAGATTATTCTATACTCAAAAACACGTATGATTTTAAACGTTAGGTGTTAATCGTATATGTATATTAAACGTTTTTTGCGTTAGTGTACAACAATTTGTTACGCCACTCGGTGAAACTGTGTTTTGAAGAAATTCGGGTTTGTTAGTAGATGTAGGAACCAGTTCAACTGTTTGTGTTTCTGGCCGGCCTGGAACTAATATCCGCGCGGACCGGAAACATGGCGTTCAACTTTGGCGGCCCGTCTAGCAGCGCGAGTGAGTTTCAACATCCTTATTAAATGACTTAATAAATTTGTCAAATTGCCATTTTAAAATACATGTTTACTTTTACGCCGAAAACAAAACATGACCAGTCTGGAGTTATTAGGAGGAGAGCTGCACTGAAGACGAGACACCATCACATTTCTTCATCTGTTCTGCTGTTTAAATTGTTGTTACTATCCACATCGTTTATTTGCTATTTGCTTTCAACACCCAATTCAAACGTAGAATCAGAACTCGGTAATAAATACAGAACCAATAATAACCGTCATTCCGTTATTATTTTATTACGTTAATTATACGTCGTTATTAAAGGTCTTGCTGTTTCTGTGGTCATTGTTACAACCGAGTTTCACGAATCACTGTCGTGATTACAGGAAATTATGAGACAATTGATCGAAACAAAATGTTTAATACAAGCAAGCCTGCCAGTGTTTATATGTAAACGGTTTTACTCGCACCGGGCCTCGAACTGGATCGGTCCAGCATGAGAGGCTGGAGCACCTCTTGAGGTCGGAGAGTGAGGTTTACACGGCACAGCTCTTCACTAACTGGCCTCCATTACACATATTTACATTTTATGTGATCAAGCGCTTTCACAGTGGTCTAATATTTCTTTAAATAGAGCCATTCACATTTCGCCAGAGATGGTTTATTGGTTATGAACCGTTGTCATGGTTACAGGTCTTTCTGCCACGGGGTTTGGAGCCACCACCACAACATCAGCACCCACAGGATTTGGGTTTGGATCAAGTACCACAGGTGAGTCTGAATTCAATTCATATCAAGCTCTTGTCTTAGGGTTAGGGTTAGGGTTACTCTGAATAAATTGTTTGAAGAAATGCTTAGAACGAAAGAATGTGCTAAAAACATGAGGATAATGATGCTGATGAAGGTTCCGGGAGAGCATACGGAGGTTCAGTGGCTGTTGTATTGAAGGACACTGCAGTGATGTCACACGGGACTGATCTGGTTCTTCTTTAGCCTAGTGTTAATGTACTCTTATAATCATGAACACATGAATTCATATGAGAGCATTTGTTAGCAGTATGTCTGTGGTGGAGCAATGTAGTTTTTTCAGACATTAGAAATGTGATTTTGAAAGGGCAGACTGCTGTCACACAACACACACTAAAACATAATTCTACGGTTCCTCATAATGATGTAAAGCAGAGGACCGCAGCCCTACGACGTGTGAATGGAGAGATATCAAACCCAATATATATAATGCCAAATAGTGCCAGAACACAAATGCCTTTCCAGAAGAGTGTCTCTGTGTGTGTGTGTGTGTGTGTGTGTGTGTGTGTGTGTGTGTGTATCTTCATCTTCTTACAGATGCTTGTGTTTCACACTGTAAATCTCCTGTAATCTCTAACAGACGCACTGCTGGTTTCATGTCTGTCTTTCTCCTGTAATCTCTTCTAACTCTCTGCTCATCTGTCTCTCTCTCTTTTTTGACGTCGGTTTGTGCTTCAGGATTTGTGGCTCCGGGTTCGAGCAGCAGTGCCCCCACAGCCGTTAGTTTTGGGGGGTTTGGGTTGGGCCCTGCGGCCCCCGTGTTCAGTTTTGGCAGTAGTCTCAGTGGAGCAGGTAGATGGTGTGCAGAGGTCAAAGGTCTAATCATTTATGATTGGTTCACATCCGCTCCCCATTCATTTTAGTCTGTCTGATCATGATGATGATGATGATGATGATGATGATGATGAATGATGATGATGATGATGATGACGACGACGACGACGACGACGACGACGACTGATGTTTGATATTGAGGCCGGCTGCATGAAGTGTTATGCTTCTGTTCACATCACCTGTGTTTGCTATTTTACATCAGCACATCACCTCCATGACTTCACTGATTATATCATTCTTCCTTTCTATGCTCTGACTCTCTCTGTCTGTCTGCAGGTGCTTTTGGAGGTTTCGGAGGCACGACGGCTCCTGCCAGTAGTGGGACGACCTTCAGCTTCTCCACACCATCTAACACCGGTACCACTGCCACACACACCTGCTGCAGTAAATCTCTCACTGCAGGACAGAGGTTGCGCTAAACTTTTTCATTGTCCGTCTTACGGATGGATCTTGTGTGTCACTGTAGGTGGAGGTCTCTTTGGAAACACTCAGAATAAAGGCTTCGGCTTCTCGACTGGTTTGGCTTCGAGCGGCACTACAGGAACAGGCTTCAGCAGCACTGGATTGGGCTTTGGTGGTTTCGGGGGAATTCAGACCGGCCAGACTCAACAGGGTGAGAAGCGGCGAGCTGTACGATTGGACGGTGCGTGCACTTTTTTCTTGTGTTAAACTGTGTGTGTGTGTGTGTTTGTAGGTGGTCTGTTCAACCAGCAGGGGTCTCAGTCTAGTCATCTTATCAACACCGCCAGCGCTCTGTCCGCTCCGTCTGTGCTCAGCGATGAGCGGGACTCTGTTCTGGCCAAGTGGAACCAGCTGCAGGCCTTCTGGGGAACAGGCAGAGGTTACTTCAACAGCAGCACTCCTCCAGTGGAGTTCACCAAGAGAATCCTTTCTTCACTTCAAGGTACTGTTGATGATGTTATGCCGCAGCACGTTATGATGTTAAGTCACATTTTGGAAAAATTGAGAGTCATCTTATCAACACCGCCAGCGCTCTGTCCGCTCCGTCTGTGCTCAGCGATGAGCGGGACTCTGTTCTGGCCAAGTGGAACCAGCTGCAGGCCTTCTGGGGAACAGGCAGAGGTTACTTCAACAGCAGCACTCCTCCAGTGGAGTTCAGCCAAGAGAATCCCTTCTGTCACTTCAAGGTACTGTTGATGATGTTATGCCGCAGCACGTTATGATGTTAAGTCACATTTTGGAAAAATTGAGCAAATTCTAAGATGGTTACTCAAGTACAAGAAACATTTCGAAACTACATTTCAATTTCTGAAATGATTTTTATGTTGAACTTGTCAGATGTACTCCTGTAACTGTTACCGTACTCTGTGTGATTGTGTCAGGCGGTGGGCTACAGCTGTGTTCCTGAAACAAAGGATGAGGATGGGCTAGTGGCTCTGGCTCTCAGTAAGAAGGAATCAGACGTTCGCTCTCAGCAGCAGCAGTTGGTTGAGACCCTACATAAAGTCCTGGGAGGAAATCAAACTCTCAGCGTGAATGTGGAGGGTGTTCGAGCGTTACCTGATGACCAGTGAGACTTGCATCTTAAGTCACAGGACAGATTAAACATGTCTTGTGTATACTACAGGTGTGTATGTGTGTGTGCGCAGGACGGAGGTGATTATTTATCTGGTTGAACGTTCTCTTAACGGCACATCCAAGCGAGTTCCAGCGTCGACTCTCTATAGTTTCATGGAGCAGATGAATGTGAAATCTCAGCTTCAGCAGCTCGGTGTCGTAATGACCGTCAGCAGAACCGCGTTGACTGCAACACAACTCAAACAACTGCTGCAGAACCCACCCGCAGGTACTCGCTCACACGCTATAGTGATGTATTCTATCCCTAACACCCTAACCATCACACAAAAACGTGCGTGACATTAGATCAAAAGATGATGTCAAATCGATACATGTATATATTTAGGAAATATGTATGAGATATATATTTATACCTAATATAAATTATATATAAATTTAGATTCATATGTATATATTTATGTAAATATTTGTTTTTTACACACACACACACACACACACACACACAGGTCTGTGCATTTATATATACATACAGTATAAATATACACGATGACACACACACATCATGATTAATAAATAAGACATTTTCTTGATATTTTATATCACAAATGTTTATTTTGGAATCCATTAATCGTGATTAATTGATTTGACCATTTTATGAGCCTTTTCATTTAGAGAGGACCAGTCAAATGTCCTCAAAAGTGGGTTGTAAGTGATAATTCACAGTGTTACTGAGGACGCACGCACGCACGCACGCACACACACACACACACACAACACACACACACACACACACACACACACTGAAGATGTGCTTTTGTGTGCAGGTGTGGACCCCATCATCTGGGAACAGGCTAAAGTGGACAATCCTGACCCAGAAAAGTGTGTCTTCAGTTCAATTATTATATATACACATGCAATGCGTCTTGGTGCATGTGATTATCAGTCATGTGATGCTGTGATGTAATGGCTCAGGTTGATTCCAGTACCTATGGTGGGCTTTAAAGAACTCCTGCGAAGATTAAAGATTCAAGACCAGATGACAAAACAGCACCAGACCAGAGTCGATGTGAGGCGCTCTCTCGCACACACGCACACGAGAGATGTTGATGGGTTCTGGCTGGCTCTCATCATTTTCTCTCTTGTGTCTCAGATCATCTCTAATGACATCAGTGAGCTGCAGGTGAATCAGGCCACAACCGCAGCCAAAATCACACAGTACAAGCGCAAGATGATGGATCTGTCACACAGAGCTCTGCAGGTTTAGAAGCTTTTCTTGATTTCACTTTGTGTTTGCTGCTCGGGTCAAACAGACTCAATCACAGAAACGCAACATTCACTGTTGACTGTTTCAGTGCGTCCGGCTCTGATGTAAAGTGTGTTGGTTGTGATGTGTGATGCTCTGCTGTATGTGTGTGTGTTATAGGTGTTGATCAAACAGGAGGTTCAGAGAAAGAGCGGTTATGCCATTCAACTAGATGAAGAGCATTTGAGAGTTCAGTTAGAAACCATACAGTCTGAACTGAACGCACCAACACAGTTCAAGGTGTGAACACGCATCACTTTTAACACAGAAACCCTACAGCTGTGACTGCAGACCTTGTTACCGAGTCATGAAGAATGGTTACACAGCAGTTTGTGTTCTTGAAACACTGCTCATACTGATCAAATATATCCATGAAATACATTTAAGATAAAAAGTATTCTTCTTTTGTGTCCAAACCTAAAGCCACTTTTGCTGCAGTGCAAGTTGAGAAATAAAATAAGAATCTAAAATGAAATGAAACATCTCACACTAATCTCACTGATGTGCGTGTGTATGTTAGGGGCGGTTGAATGAGCTCATGTCTCAGATTCGAATGCAGAATCATTTTGGAGCTGTTCGTTCAGAAGAACGCTATCGAGTGGATGCCGACCTGCTGCGAGAAATTAAACAGGCAAGATATACAACCCGTGTGTGTTTCTCTGACTGTGTTATATTTGTATATTTGTTATATTTGTAAGTTGTCTTTCAGCACTTGAAGCAGCAGCAGGAGGGTCTGAGTCACCTGATCAGTGTCATCAGAGATGATCTGGATGACATCAAGATGATTGAAGATCAGCTGCATGATGGGATTCACACACGCAGCAGCAAACTCAGCTGATACACACAGTAATGGTGTGTGTGTGTGTGTGTGTGTAATGGTGGTGTGTGTGTGTGTGTGTGTGTGTGTGTGTGTGTGTGTGTGTGTGTGGGTGTGTGTGTGTGTGTGGGTGTGTGGTGTGTGTGTGTGTGTGTGTTGGTGTGTGTGTGTGTGGGTGTGTGTGTGTGTGTGTGTGTGTGTGTGTGTGTGTGTGTGTGTGTGTGTGTGTGTGTGTGTGTGTGTAGGGGGCGCTGTAGTTCTCTCTGTTCATATCATTGAAGACGTTTAGTGGATTGTGATAGAGGCACATTTCTCTTTTGTCATGTGAATATCATTGTGTGCCTTTGACAGCTGAAATATTAAACACACGTGTCTCGCGTTGATGAATAAAGTTTGTTTTTGTATCTATTTGAGTTTGCGTGATGAATGAATGGAATAAAAACTGGTTTGGTCAGATCAGATGATTAATGCAGTTTAATGGAGAAATGTGTTGACTAGAATGTCACCTGAATGTTCAGACATGTCATGAGACTGTAGCGGGTGATGTCAGACGGTGACTTTAGTGTTTGTCTGGGGTTTGTTCGGGTGAGTTTGGTGATGGTTTGCTCTCGGCTCTGGATTGTTCCACCAGTCGAAAGGCCTCCATGAACTCATTAATGTCGATGCTTCCGTCTTTGTTGAAGTCGATGCTCTTGGCCAGTTCTGAGATGGCTTTATCAGAGATGTTGGTCTGTAAGTGAGAGCTTAACAGCTTCCACGTCTGATGAAACTCCTCGAATGAAATCAGACCTAAACGCATTAAAACATTCTGTGGTTTTTACTCGTTCGACTTCAGTACAATAAAGCAGGTTTCAAGCGTTTATAAGAGATGACATTTCATTCTGATCTGATTACCTGAATGATCGGTGTCAATCATTCTGAAGACGGTCTCCAGGTTTGAATGATGTTTGTAAAGGGTCTCCAGCAGACTTGTGTTGGCAATCTGTCAGAGCAAAACACACGAGCTCAGTTTTTTTTCTTGCAACGTGATCAAGCCACGAGAGGCCGTAATAAAATCACTGTAATACTCTAAAATGCCTATGATAGAATGAAGGCAGAGCGTTTTTTCAAATTAGGTTTATCGAAGATGTGTGCGAGTATAAGCTATTGTGATGATCTTGTTTAGTTTACGTGCTGTATGGAACTTGTGTTAGCATTACTTTAGCGTTGGGCTGGATTATGGACAGCTGGTTGAACCAGTCGTCATAGTTCAGCATCCCATCCTGAGTGCTGGATACCAGCTGAGATCTCAGAACCCTCCACGGGAGACCCAGACGCAGAACCGTCTCCATGGCAACCGCCCAATTCCTCAAAGAAATCAGACCTTTAAAAACAGAGGTAAGACCTGAAACACCACAAACCATGGACTGTTTTGACCAGTAAAATGTCTTCTGTTAAGGGGCGTTCACATTATAACTATAACTATAATTGCGTCCACACCAGCGGACGATAACAATAACGTTATGTTTATTCTAAGCTCGCGTGCTGCGTTTCAAGTGCGTCTAAACAGTGAATCTTGTATCGTCTTAAGCGTCTGTAAAATGAAAATATTACATAACATTCACTACAACTTGCAGGACGCAAGACAATTCTGCGCTGACAACATTAGCGCTGGTTAGCCTACCTGAGGTGATTTTATTTTACACTTTTACTGGTTACTGTATCTCATACTCGCCATTCATTCCAAGAGTTGGACCAATTGTTTAACAGATATCCATTTTCTTTAAGCTATTTAAAAAAAAGGATTTGGTTTGGTTTGTTTTTCCAGTGTCGTCTGCCATTTTAAATGCGCGAACGCTGAATGGATTTGATTGACTGTCAATGTTTTATCGTTTATCTGCTGGGAAAAAATCGCTCTGAAAGTGACCCAACGATATCGTTCTCTGTATCTTTATCGTTATGGTGTGAACCTCGCTATTCTCCTGAATTAAGAACGATTTTTAAAACTTTATTTTTTTATAGTTATTGTTATAGTTCTCGTTATAATGTGAACGCCCCTTTAAGCTGTGTGTGTGTGCGCGCGCGCACCTGTGTGCTGCGGGTCGTGTTGATGAAACTCTCGCATCAGTTCAGATTTGTGTGTAAACAGCAGCATCCTCAGAGCCTGTAAAGCAGAGCGTTCTGTTCGCCCCACACTACACACACACACACACACACACACACACACACACACACACACACACACACACACACACACACACACACACACACACACACACGTGTTATAAGAAACATTCAGAAGCATTATTTCCAGTGTGTGTGTGTGTGTGTGTGTGTGTGTGTGTGTGTGTGTGTGTGTGTTCTCACCTCTGTCTAAGCGTCAGCTCTCGTGTTGTCCGGCTGGCCTGAAACTGTTTAAAATGAGGAATGTGGTCAGGACCCAAATGTATGTAAGCGCCTCTGTTACTGCCCACGTCATAGTAATTTGAAGCTGAAAATATCGTCAGCACCTGCAAACACACGACAGAAATGAGCCCCTCAGATCCCACAAAAATGTGTCTGGATTCACAGGAGAAATCTCACCCTGCGGTTGTGGCAGAACTCGTAACCCTCTTGTTTGCACTCGTGTGATCTGATCAGCAGCTGCAGTTTGTGTCTGTCCAGCACTTGTTGTGTGACGTCCGGCCCCCAGTAACAGCCTACCCCTCGTACCTCATTCGGGACGCATCCATTCTGAGCCATTGGGTCGCTCCACAGGACGTCTACTATCTAGAGAGTGACAATTGGAGTTAAATAAGCAACGAAAGAAAGAGAAGATCATCTCTCCCAGGTGCACAGCGAAATGGACGAAGTGTGTTGAACATTGTTTAAAAGAAATGCTCTGAGCATTTACTCAATGATGCTCAGTAGTGTGATTGATTTAGGTGATTATAGGGTGTTTGTGTGGTATGGGTTGTATTCTGGAGGACAGATATGATGGTGGCACACACATCACAGTGACATTACTGACAACAAACACAACAGAGTAACGTGGATGCCATCATGCTGTCTGAAGCGAACAGCACATCAATGCCATGACACATGTATGTACCATATTACCATCTGATATCATCATCACATGTTTGTAAAGGTCAGCAGATTCCTTCAGATGATAAACTGTGACATCAAAAACAAAGACACACATTGTGAAAGTGTGTGTGTGTGTGTGTGTGTGTGTTAAACTCTGCAGAACACATCTCTATACATATGTCTGCCTGTTGAAACAGTTTGATCAGATTTTGAGAATCGGTAATGTTTGAAGTGTTCAGTGTTGCTTTGAATGTATTTCTCAAGTAAATGATTTGTGTCACTGCACAGAAGTTTCATAAAGTCTTGTTTATAGGATACATGCACAGTGTTGTTTTAGCTCCCAGGTCCTTCTGTAACAGTGACGTGAATTATCACCTGTTTCCATGTGTCTGTCTGCAGAACTTCAGCAGATTCCGGTTCTGACGTCAGACTGAGACCCGCCAGACGGCGTCTCTCGATCAGTTCCTCCTCCACGGATCGAACCGCTCGTCCAGACGCAGAGTGCAGTGAATGACGTGGGAGGTCTGGTCTGGGTCGCACCGCTGTACCGCCGCAAAAGAGAGACTGAACTCTCCTCCGCCCTCCACTGATGTCATCATCTCTCTCTGCTTCCTTCTGCCTGACAGACGCTTCACCCCTCATGGGTCTGAACGCCGAAACAAACTGACACCAGAGACTGAGTGAAGTGAAATGTCTTCTGTTTGCAGATGATCTGGTGCTGCTGTCACCCACAAAAGAGGGTCTACAGCAACATCTAGACATCCTGCACACTTTCTGTCAAACATGGGCCCTATCAGTTAACCTTAAAAAGACCAAAATCATGACATTCCAAAAAAGGCCCAGTCGTCAAACCCAACATCACAATTTCAAACTAAACAAAATGCCCTTAGAACACATCCAGAACTACACATATCTCGGTATAAACATAAGTAACACTGGGAACTTAAACAAGGCTGTGAACGACCTGAGAGACAAGGCACGAAGAGCTTTTTACGCAATCAAAAAGAATATAAAAACTGACATCCCAGCAGGAATCTGGCTCAAAATAATCCAATCAGTTATAGAACCAATCACACTGTACGGATGAACTAGGACTATACCCTCTAATAATTAAAATACAAAAAAGAGCGATTCAATTCTACACTCACCTTAAAAACAGTGATACCAAGGACTGAACTGCTCCAGGAAAAGCTCTTTTCATGCTGAGCTAATCAAAATGATCACAGCTGAATGTCAAGTGGCTTTGTGGGCCATTTAGTAACATGAAGAGCTACACCTGATTAAGTTTACAAGTCAGTTTTAGGAGGGGGGTGATCCTTTTTCCAACTTAGTGATTCTTGTTTTATATATTTAAATTTTTTTCTGACATTTTGGTGTTAAATCTTTTGCTTGGATGTTATGAGTTGCACTGAGTAAATACAGCTGGATTAAACAAAAACTGTTTTTTTTTAACTGAAATCTTTATTTCAAGCTGCAAAGCAACAAAATGTGACTATTTTGAAGGGGGGGTGATTCTTTTCTATAACCACTGTATATATACTATATTTTATTTTAGTTTGATCTTAACCTGGATTTGTACAGAATGTTTATATTTAATTTTCCTGTGCTTTGGCAATGTAAGATTTATTTTATCATGCCAATAAAACTTCTTTGAATCTTGAATGTTGAATCTTGAGTGAGTGAGTGAGTGAGTGAGTGAGTTACAAGATAGAGGTGGAAAATGTACCCGTTGTCTGTCCAGTTTGGCGATCACTTTAAGATCCGTCTTGTCTGAAATTCCTCCGTGTAAAATCAAAACTTTGTGATCTATTACCGTCACCAGCGGCAACCAGCAGAAGATCTTCTGCAGGAGTCTGAGAATCTGTTTCCCATGAACCTGTGAGGATGATATCAGAACTGCTTATTTTTCATCATGTGATGTCATTATTACTGTAGATGATCTCTGTGGAGTCTCGTGTGTGTGTGTGTGTGTGTGTGTGTGCGTGTGCGTGTGCGTGTGTGCGTGCGTGTGCGTGTGTGTGTGCGCGTGTGTGTGTGCGTGTGCGTGTGTGTGTGTGTGTGTGTGCGGAAGATGAACTCACCCGATATTTGCCCAGAACTTCTTTAGTGAAGCCATATCTGTAGAAAACAAGAGTTTCTATATGAAGAGCACACAAACCTTCATCATCACTAAGTGTGTGTGTTTCACCTCAAGTTAACAATGTGATCTTCATGGTTTCCTTTGTTTAGATGAACATCGTGTGGATACAGCAGCTGGAAGGCAAACAGAACCAGCAGAATCTCGATGGATTCTTTCCCTCGGTCGACAAAGTCTCCATTAAACACATATGGCGTCTCTGCTGAGGGAAAACCGTTCTAGTAATAAAGAGAAAACACACAGCTGTTATTGGCCCATTCTTAAAATCACAGTGCAGAATTGTGGGTTACAAAAATGACATGACACACTTTGTAAAAGATCAACAGCAAATCCTCCAGATGTCCGTGCAGATCTCCTACGTAAGACATATCACAACAAGATGAAACACTTCACTAAACCTCACTGACTGTGTGCGTGTGCGCGTGTGCGTGTGCGTGCGTCTTCTCACCACAGATGGTGATTTCTTTGTATTTGCAGGTGGACACGTGATTGATGTTGGGCAGTAACCGCAGGAACACGAGTGTTTTCTCCAGCAGCTGCAGCACGTAATGAGCGTGAAGCTTCTGAACACACACATCTACAGTTACATACCCGACTCTCACACATTTAGAAACACGCAAACCAACTTCACTTGTATTTACTTGTTTGTTTTTGAAGGCGTCCACGAGCTCTGTGACATTAGAGATGGTCAGTGGGAATGTAAGATGAGGTCCAGAGTAAACATCTGCAACCTCAATGTTCTTATAAGAGAAATATCTCTCCAACTCCATCTCCTGAAACACATCACTCTCATGAAATATATGAGAGATCAACTTTCCTGAGAAGAGACACAAAACAACCACACATAGAGTCATGCTTACTGTATGAGTAAGATCAGAGCTGAAGATGATCTCATGAGATGATTTTTCAGTTTCTTACTTTGGCTGCTAGCGGGTGTGAAATGATCCATCAGACAACCGAAGAAGTTGTAAAGCTGTAAAGACAACCGGCACCAGCAGAAATAATGAATAAAGATAAAGATGCTGATTGAGATCCTGAAGAATGTCCAGATTCTGGGATTAATAATAAATAAGTCTTCTGAGGTTTATTTGTGTCTTGTGTTCACATGAGCATCAGTGTTATTTTCACCTTGATATGATCCTGTTCTCCAGAATATTCTATAGACTGAAAGATGTTCCAGGTACAGCGGCGTCTCATCTCCAGCCGAGCCACATACTGCCGGTACCAGCGCTGGATGAGAAGAGCCGCTCGCATGGCTGCAGAGAAACAGAGCGATTGAACATTTGTTTCATCACATTCACACATACATGTGCGTGCGTGTGCTTAGATCTCACCTGTGACCGCTGTGTGTGACGCTTCAGACACAGACCGAAAACACATTCATTCATATTCACCAGAGTAATAATATACATGTCTACATCAGTTATCTGGAACTGAGACGATGACTACAGACAGATCAACAAGAGAGAGAGAGACGGCTCTTTTAAATCAACATGTTTTTGTGTTTTATAAAGTGGCTGATTTGAAGATTTACACACCTCGCTCATGTTGCTTCGGCTGCTGTTTGTTTGATTTAGTGACTCTGCATCCCATTTCACTGCATGAACGCACAGCGTTCACCAGAGTTCACGGCCCGGCTCGATCTTCCTGACGCTGACGTTACACCTCACAGAGTGAGCCGTCCAGATCCACATCAGCATACACAAACAATTCATTTCAATACGTGCGTGTCTAAGCATATGCAAGTGAACTGTGTTTAAACATGTGAAATGCAACACATTTAAAACAAGAACTCACCACATTAGTTTGTCCAGCAGAGAATCTCAAGAACATTGTGATGTGAAAATAGAAGCAGAGATGTTTTGTCTGTGAACGTGACACAGACTGAGACTGATGGACATATGATTAGAGGTTTTCTCCATCACGTGATCACGGATGGATTAGGATTAATACTGCAGCTCAGCTTTAACTCAGAATACAGATAGGGTCAGAGGTCATTTAGAGTCTGTTCAACCACAGAAACCACTTTTCACTTCTGGATTTTAGATCGACCAGCAGCAATAGAAAAAGCAGTTGTGTGTGAGTTTCGTCAATGACCCAGCAGCTCCATCCCGCTGCCAAATGAACGTAACACGTGAACCGTCGATCATTCTGCTCTTGTTTTTACACCATCATCATGTTCATAATCATTGAAAGGGTTTTATTTCTATGTGGATCTGGACGACCGACACGCTGTGAGGTGTAACGTTAGCGTCAAGAAGATCGAGCCGGGCCGTGAACTCGGGTCAATCGTCTTTAAACTTGCCGTGTGATACGATGCTGCATGGAGTCTTGCCCAGGAGTCTTCATTTCTGTGTGTTATGTAAAAAGAACATTATAAGATTATTCACAGTATCTTTTATAACTGTTTTTTTTAGTAACTATAAAATATGTCATGTGTAATTATTTCATTGATTTATTAGCAAACCCGAGCCATCGAATTGATTTTCTGGTATTGGATACACCATGATGGTGAAATACAGTAGACTATGTATAAAGATCAGCTCGTGAAAGTCTTTATTGAGCAGAAAGTGACGTGCAGACGGGAAGATTCGCTGAGAATAAGCTTCATTCACACACACGACTGCTGGAATTTCTCCTGACAGATGGGAGTCGAGGTCACACACACATGATTCCTTTGATTCACAAGTTCAACTCAGGTCAAAGTAAAGTTTTCTCTTTGTATTTCAGATGAGAGAGAAATGTATTGTGTTGTGTGTCTTCTGTTTACCCGTTTGACGCTTAAACTCTGTTTTAAAGACAAACTGATATGACTGTGATTTACATTCATTTCTACTTAATAAAACTTAGCGTGTAATTTCTGGTGCAGCTGCTACATTTCCTTTATTAAGCATTTTCATGCAGTTTCATGAATTCATTTTTTATTCTTTGGGTCACACTGTTGTTTACATTTCTGTTCCTTTCTGATCTTTCCTTTATTTGTCGTCCATGCACCTGCAGATTTGCTCTTATCACCTTCTTTGCAACTATGTATCTGTACAAAATGAAATGAAGAAGAATTCACTCATGTTTTCCTCAAATGAGTCTTTATTCTCTTCATTTATCTCATCTCCAGTTCAACACCCTCCGTTTGCTCGACGTGAAAACAGTGTAAAGTATTCCAAGGCCAAACCCAGCTAACGTAGATAAATCGCAGCTTTCCCAGGCTGCAACAAACAACATCCATTCCTTCTGTCCGGTCAGAGCATCTTCGCCTCATTCACGTCGAGAGAGACGAGTTTGCCTTCTCCCGCAGACATGTGCGCCATGCTGTGTGCCGTGGTCGTTCTTCTGGCCTTTCCTTTCGGGAACATGTTTGTTTTACATCCGTCACCTGACGCACCTGCAGCCGAAGCTCACAGGTGAGATCTTTCATGATGGTGTCAGTATTCATGAGGAGGTTTTTATGTGAACAGGACGGTGATTCTGAGTAATGCTGAACTTTAAACTGCTGTGAAACCTGAAGCTCAAATCTTATTTTTGGATTCTCATGTGTTGTGCATGAAGGTGATCAGTTACTAACACATACTGTTCTTTCATTTGAGACCCCCCCACACGCGCACACACACACACACACACACACACCGATCGTGTTTCACAGACCTAAACGTTTTCAGAAATCGGGATTTGACGTATGATATTTTGTACACTTTAATGTATATTTCTGCACACAAAGGGAAAAAACGTACCTCGTGTTCTAAATAAATCTGCTGTGTGATCTTTTGTTACACAGGCCGTAAACACACACACACACACACACACACCGTCTGCCAGCCAGACGGCTGCGGTCCACTAAAAGTGTTTTGCTGAAACATGACACACGAGTAGAAACAGAATACAGACACCCTAAAGTAACAGATGATGTCATTGATTGAAATCATTTCTGATGTTGTGTTATTTTTTGCAGATGCAGAAAAGTGGAAATCAGGAAAATTCTTCTGGAATCTCTGAATCTTCAGCAGGAGCCGCGTGTCTCTGTGTCAGGGATGAAACATCTGCGTGAGCAATGGAAAGACAC
Organism: Oreonectes daqikongensis; assembly: GCA_026939265.1. Taxonomy (NCBI): domain Eukaryota; kingdom Metazoa; phylum Chordata; class Actinopteri; order Cypriniformes; family Nemacheilidae; genus Oreonectes; species Oreonectes daqikongensis. Next base: position 114,691 of record JAOTQM010000582.1, read on the forward strand.
CGTCTCATTCACAGCAGGTATTCTAAAGCAGATTCTGTGTAAACTCGCAGTCTTTGGTTCATATTTATGTGTTTGTTGTCTCTTCATCAGTTAACTCAACATTCCCTGAGGATTCTGGAAACACAACACAGCAGAAGTGTTGCAAACATTCCTCGCAGATTTTCATCAAGGGTGAGCATTTCGAAAAGATGCCAGAAGAAGCCTTGCATTGTAAAGATTTACTTAAGATTGATTACATTTCATGAACTAGACAGAAACAAGAGATATTAAGCTTTTATATATGAGGTTTTGCACTGCATTGCTATCGTGAGTCAAGTGAGTCAAACATCTGTTAGTACATGACCATTGACATGTTGAGTCTGGTTTTCACCAGTTGGTTTATTTTTTTTGTTGCTCTTTCTTGTCTCTCTTGTTCTCCTCCAATCATGCATTGACTGTGTATTGTTTATGTTGTTTGTGTAAACATGTCAGATTTGGGCTGGGGTGGCTGGATTGTTTATCCGGAGACGTTTACCTTCACTCAGTGCAAATCATGCGGCCTGAATCACTGTTCTGAGAACAGAAGTTCCTCAGCACAGGTAACACTCACAGAACACAAATGTTCTCAATCCAACCTAGAACGTCACTTTTAAACAATACTTTACATTTCACACAAACATTTTGATGTGTTTTACATGTGGCTAATGTTTCCCTGGAAATCAAACTCATGACCTTGAAGTTTCCTCCTGTGTTATGCTGCCAGTTGATCCATCTTGTTCTCTCTGCCCATGTGTGTGTGTTATACAGAACGATTAAAGCGTCTAGTAAACTGCTTTTTCTCTTTTTGCAGTGCTGTAAACCGACCGCTCATGATATTCTACCGTTCGTCTACGTGGATGACTGGAGCAGTTTGGTCGTGTCTTCTGTGAGTGTGGCCCGTGAGTGTGGCTGTGACCCTGGAGAAGACACACAGAACCCTGAGGTCATGACCCCATCCTAAAACCCTCTGCCTATCTGACAGGTCAAGCTGACCTATGCAAACACCAGCATAGAGCTACTGAGACACAGTTAAAAAAGCTTTTTAGGTTTTTGGCTTGGCTAAAAGAACAGGCTTTATTCAAATGCCTTGACATGTTATATTTGCTGCTGCTGCTGTGGTTTGGAGGTCAGACAGAAACATTATGAATGCAAACTCTTGGCTTTTGTGGGTTTTAAGGGTGGGTGTAATTTAAAATGAAGTGGAAAAATACAATTTTAGCATTCTCAGAAGATCTAAATTGTTTTTTCTCAGAAAGCACAATGAACCTTTTGTCACAAATCAATTCAAGCCCAAATATCTGCTGAATGCAAATCTGTTTCTAACTTGAGAGTTTAATGGTTGGCCTGATTTCATTGGCCAGCAGCTGTGGGTTCTGTGAAAACATCAGAACACAACTCTGCCAAAACTTTCTCAGTGGCAGCGGCATTCAGTCGTCTAAAGGCTTTTATGAAATTCTCATGGAAATAAATCCTATGACATGAACGACTTCGGTCTTGCTCACGTTCTGTTTTTTATTAATACATTTATGCATTTGGCAGACACTTAGATTCTGCTTTCCTGTAGATCATGGGTTTAATCCCAGGGATTGCACATACTTAGAAACAAATGTATAGTGTAATGTAATGTAAGTTGCTTTGGATGAAAGCTTCTGCCAAATGCATAAATGTAAATGTTTTTTTGTAAATGTGGCTGTGTTTCTCTGTGGGACTCGGTGGGATGGTGTGGGAGCATTTTGGCAGTGGGTTACATTTTAAATATTTGCAACATTTTTGCATTTTGTCATGATGTATTTGTCTACTGAATCTCTTCTGTTTCATATTTCACAAATAATTTTTAACCTTGTAAACCATGTAAAGCAGGAATGTGAATGGCTAGCTAACACTTTCACATGCGTGATGTTTTTAGTCAATATGATTTCACATCAGATGTATCCGCAGCATAACGTTTTAGCCTATTAAACAAAGCTTTTGTGAAGTTAACATGTGATCTCCTTATTTCAACGTAAAAGCGTGTGCGCTTTCTGGAAGCTTATGTAGGCTAAGTAAATGCTAAAGAGATTTATTAAAATGAACTCACATGAACTCCAAAGGAAAACACATTTTCTGCTCACTGTGATTGGCTGTTGATTGACTGTGACTGCAGGTTACAGTGTAAAAAACCTGTGCGCGCGAGCGCGCTCCGTGACGGGGGCTGTTGCGCAGTCAGGAAAACAGTGTTTGCAGAAGAGCTCTCTGTGTGCTTCTGGATTTATCCGCGTTTCCACAGATGGACTCGACAGATCCACAGAGCTTCAGACCCTGAACATGTTCATCATGTCACGCGTGGGTTCATTCTGGCTGCTGTGCGGATCTCTGTGTTCTCTCGTGCTCGTGGCTGAAGGGCACAGCGGAGCCGAGTGTTTGGATAAAGATATTCTAACTGAAATGTCCAGAGACGTTGAGCCGCCGTCGGAGTGTGTGTTAACCTGCACTGTGCTCACTTACAGACAGATTCTGATCAGACAACAAAAACTCACTGTCCGATTCAGAGACTCAGACGCAGGTACGTGTGTCTCTAACTCTTCATTGTCGTCGTGTGTAACACAAAACCTTTTGAAATGTTTAGTCACAATATTGCGCGTCGGTAGATGAAAAAAATCTCACACATTCAAAACACAAAATTAACAAGGTGGTACAATAGTACACCCAAAGAAGGTTCTGCACAACTAACCGTAGGCTATTTATTGGCCAGTCAGTGGTCAAGTTTTATTGTAGCCTACATTTTCGTAAACACGCATTGTAGTAGTAATTTAGGCTACTATTGTGAAGCGCCTCATTTGACGTTTGTGTCGCACGTGGGATTAGAACCTCAATTCTTGTTGAGCTCGTGAGTGTCAGACACTCATATTTCTGTTGATTTTGTGCAGGAGAAGCGGGAGAGTTTTGCTGGTTTATCCGCAAGAGGTGCAGTTCGTGGAATGAAGTTTTTGTTTTACTGCCAGTGAATCAATCACTTGTGAATGGAGAAACGGTGGAAATTCACACCACAGAGCCGATTCAGCGTCACACCGCTGGGTCCACACTGCCCGACGACTGCGGCCTGAGATTCGATGTCACTCCGCATCTGACACAGCAGCAGCAGCCACAGACTCTCTGTGTCAGACTGACGTCATTCCTGGAAAACACGTTACAGTGTCCACCTTTCCTGGCCATTATTAAAAACAAACACAAAAGGAGCACAACTCCTCATACCTGAATAAATCCATCAAACATTATAAGACACAAATATAAACATTACTTTTGTATTAATATGCGTTTTTTATATAGAAGAAGCTTTTTTTGTGTATGATTTAAAAAAAAAGATGATAATAGCACTAGAATAGGCTATATATATATATATATATATATATACATAGCCTACACACACATTTTTGAGAAGTTTTATATGACTGTGTTTATGACTAGGGTTAAACTAGCTTATATCTATAGCCATTTAAAAACTTTACACTTAATTAGCAGCCTGTATATAAATAAACAATGTAGCTATTTTGATAATAAAAATTCTGGAAGCGACTGTATGCATCTTCTTCATGTCTTTACACTGAGATACTCAAGTTCATTCCCTTGTGGACAGAGTAAAACTGCATCTGCACTAGTTCTACATCAAACTCAGCTGCCGGGTTTTTCTTAAAAGAATGTAACGCGAGTAAATTACCACAAAATAAGGGTTAGGGTTTTTTTATTATAATTTTTTTATTAAACCAGTATACAAAATAGGTATTAAACAAGCAATACCAACAATTCTCAAAGGCAGACACAGTTGCAACCACAATATGCAACAGCAAAGTTCCACATCAAATGCACAATCATAAAAGGCAATGAAATATGAAATAAAATAATAACAATAATATTTAATAAAAATAAAATAAAAAGAATAACAACACAATTTCTAGAAAAGTAAGTTCCCACAAGGGGCAGCAAGGAGTCACAGGGCACCCACTCATTGAAGAAGTCGGTAACTAAAGTAGCCCTTTTACTTAAAAGGGCATCAAGAGAAGCAGCAAAAATGTTAAGTTCATTGGAAAAGTGAGAAAAGGATGGAGGGTTAGCATTTTATGAATGAAGTATTTAGCAAATTCAAAAAGGTTGTTAACCAAGTAATGTTGTCAACAATCTTTCTTAAGCACACCAAACTTAATTTGTTTGTATTCAAGAGGATTTACACATGTAATTATGCATGACATTTTACTGCACAATTGAGTCCAAAACAACTTTGAGTAATTACAATTAAAAACATATATGTTCAGTGGTTTCAATATCAGTTTCACAGAATTGACAAGAGTTTTCAAATGTTGATTTGAGAAATTCTTTAGATGGGTATATATCATTTATTATTTTAAAGTGAAGTTCTTTCACTTTAGGGAGACTTGAAAAGGTAAGATAATTCATTCTCATTTCATTCACCTCTTTGGGATTAAATTTTTTAAAAATATAATATCTTTTAATTCTATTTGGATGAAGTTTATCAATGAAGACACTTCTAATATATTTGTTGTTACATTTTTTATCTCCGATAAACAATTTACCCAGACAAGGAGATGGGAGAGAGAATGTCACATAATAATGTGAAAGAATCCCTTTTACTAATAATACTATGCTTTTTGGAATAGCATTTACAACATTGTAAAACTCTTTAGGATGACATACAAATACATGTTTTAAACAGAAATCATTGTAATTGAGAATATTACCATATAGCTGTCCAACATGTCCAATAAAGAGAAAATGTTATATTGAAACCAGTTATCATAAAATAAAGATTTGTTATGACGTAAAATAAAACGATTGTTCCAAATACAAGTTTTGTGTGGACTAAAGTTGTGAGAAAATGCTAATTTCCAACACAAGAGAACTTGTTGATGAAAAGCAGACAATTTTAGAGGTAATTTAGACAAATCAAAGTCACATCTAATCAAAAATTACAAGCCACCTATTTTTCTAAATAGGATAACCCACTGATCTATATAATGACTGCTCATGACGTCATTACACTGAAGCCACCGCGCCGCCATGTTGGTATGCCCAACGTCACATATTTATAACAGAAGTTCAGATTTTTCGCGTGTCATGTGATTCATGGAGCCTTCAAATAGTTATGTTTTCTCTTTAAATGCTTTATTTCTTTCATTAATTTATTTTTTAAATGACTTAAATAGCCTTCTTAAATAGCCTACTATAAACAGTAAATGTACATTTGACAATACAATTCTTAGCTAACAAAAGTAAGTTATTAATCAAAAAACCTCCTTGACCTCCTATACATATTTCATTTAAAGTAGCCTGCATGTTAAAATCAACCACATTTTACTAATTTAACCACAATTGCACTTAATATTTCTAAGCTGAGAAAATAAATCATAAAGTTTTCTGGAAATGAGTTACAGAATATTAACAATAATAAATCTAACCTTTAGGAATTCCTTGGGAATTTCTTAAATTTTGGGGATAAAGTGGAATCTTTAAATAGTAGGTTCTAGTATGTTTAAACATTCGTTTGTCAAAGAAAATAGCCTATGTGTTTAAACTCAGTTGGACCAAGGAAAATGCGATAAATGCGATAAAAACCGTGAACGCGATCTCTTCCATTGCTGACGTTTCCAGCCGACTTGACAGTGCGATTTTAAGTGTCCGTCTTGCTTGCGCTGCGTCTTCATTTCAGGCGAGGCAAGGCGCATCTCAAACGAGCCTAAAATCTGAGCGGGCGTCAGCCTCGCGCGTGTTCACGTCAATCAGACAATGAAATCACGCGATAAACGTTGACGTCATGAATGACGAACACCCGCGGCGTCAGGAACAAACCGATAGTAAGCAGAGCAAACAGGTGAGAAAACTCAAACTGGTCAAAAGCTTATTAATACACACTATTGTGTGACTAATCTCCAAACACACACACGCATACACGCTTCATAACAAATACACACTTTTAATATGAAATACACATAAATAAATGCACTAACGTTACTAACCCTAACTTTTTTAGGTTTGCATAGTGTATGATTTATAAGGTTGTTTGCCTGTGGGGTGACATCTTTGTGCATTCAAGTTTAAATCACCACCGCGATATTGAAACATGAAGCACCCACGCACTTTACGATTAGGATTGTAAGGATTAAACAGTTTTTTTGTGTGGGTTGGCAGTATTTTGTGTGTATGTGTTTGTTTTTAACAAGCCATGTTTTTCACTAACTGTAGGATTTTAGCTTTTGTATCTTTTTGTGTTTGGATTATCCTTAAATATGATTGGATGTTGTGAGAGATGTCTTCAGCAGAGCTCTGTGAGCAAGAGACACAGACACCAAAGTGTGGTTGTATCAAGCTCGTTTATTTCCTCAAAGTGAACAGTTCATATAGAGCAGATCAGGGCATTCCTGAAACTTGATTTAATCACAGAGAGCATAAACATCTTTTGTTACAGAGTTCAACAGAACAATCTGAAACTACCTTAAGCAATCAATCTGGGTCGGTTACATCATATGCTACAGAGTTCAGCACATTCTACAACATGCCAACCCTAACAGCAATATAAGCATTAGAGTGGGGAACTGAATAATCTAACAGTTGGCCTATTTAAGTCATTTATGATTTACCAATTAGTTCTACACAAACACACACACACACACTAATGACTGTATTAACCAGGGGTTTATGGCTGGGCTAGACAGACGTTCTACCTCTGTTCACGGAATCCATCTGGATCCACAGTCACCTGTGCTCCTGATCTATCTTATGGGTTAGCAAAATGATAGTCCTTCATAAACGCACCAATGGATGATTTTGATGCGTGGCGAATCATGGCTATAATACAAGGCGGAGTAGAATCAAAATACATGCAATACCTAAAGCAATTAAAATCAGCCAATGTTCAATTTTACTGAACAAGCTGGAAAGACTGAAACTCCATCACTTCCATTCCTCTCTCTGCTTGTCATATAAGCATTTGCTTTGGTAATGTTCTGGATTCCTTCATCAATCAGGTGTCCATCCGGATCATTATCTGGATGCACAACAAGCATCTCCAAAACATCATATGTTACAGAGTTCAGCACGTTCTACAACATGCCAACCTCAACAGCAATATAAGCATTAGAGTGGGGAACTGAATAATCTAACACAATCTTTAAAGCACAACATTATTTGACCATTTCAAGACAGGGATTTTTTACACCAATGTTGTTCACTCATTCTCCCCAATCACCATTTTTTTCGACCCAAAAACAGATAACACAACACGGCATCATCATGGAGATCATCTTTACATCACCTATCATCTCACTGTTCTTTCTTGTGTAATCATTTATTTATTTATGTGTGAACAAATTTTATTTTCTACAGTTGAGTAAAATTCTGAAGTTCCTCCCTGAGACACCACTAGGCGAAAGTGAAGAGAACCCTAACCCCAACTTTGTAATGTATCACAGCCATGGAAAACATTAAGAGGCTACTCTATCTTTTCATTTCAAACCATCATTCTAGATTTATTGGTCATTCCAGTTCAGTGTCTGTTGACCTTTAACAAAATTAAACCTCAAGAGTGACAAAGTCATCCAACAGCAATGTACAAGACACATGATTAGTGATAAAAATCCAGGTTATCACCTAAAAAACTATTTTTGAACTTTCTCTAAATACATGTACAAATATTACTGTTGTATTGCTTAAAAGTGAATGTGAACTTGTTTTATTTGCAGTATTTGAGGTCTCATTTTCTGCAAATACCCTAAATGCAAATAGAAACAAGATTTTATTTGAAATTTGGTAACAGGCCTCTTTCATCTTGATTTTGTCATCTCAATGCTGTGAAAATCATATATTAATTATTTTATAAAGATTAAGTGAGTGACCTATTTTTTGTCAGATATGGTGACCCATACCCGAAATGTGACCTCTGCATTTAACCCAACCAGTGAATAGTGAACACACACACTTTAAATCGTGAACACACATACACCGGGAGCAGTGGGCAGCTAACACTGCAGCGCCCGGGGAGCAAACGGGGGTTAGGTGCCTTGCTCAAGGACACGTCAGTTGTTACCTGCCGGTACTGAGAATCAAACCGGCAACCTTCTGGTTACGAGTCCGACTCTCTAACCATTAGGCCACAACTGCCCTCCATTAACAACCATCAGTGAATATTTAAAGTATTTACATTGACTTTCAATGTGAATGAGCTTAAAGGGAGCACACACTGAGATTTTCCTGGTTGCGTTTGTTCCAGATGCAGGGAAAGCTCTTCTATGATATGCAGGAAGAAAGTACACAGTAACACAGTAACCCTAACCCCTAACCCTAACACAGTATAGAGTAAAACAGCGACATCTAGAGGGGAAATAAAACTACCACTGACAGTCTGTGTGAGTCACGTGTATTTAAAAACGTGAGACCAAACTCTGCACGGAGCAAAATACATCAGATGCAGATTTAAAAGTTTGACAGTGAAAATAGAGCCCGTTGTAGTAGTGGTCTCCAACGTGGTGCCCGGGGGCACCTGGTAGCCCGCATGAACTCTGTAAGGTGCCCGCCAAACACAGGCTCAACAAAAATGCTCAGTATAATCTGTGACTCTGTCGATCAGCCAAGTGCTACATTGTCATGAAATGTTAATATTAGCACTTGTTTATATGGTTTAATATATTCAAGTGCAAAAATATGTGAAGGTAAACTCAATTTGTTCCCGTGATCCGAAAAATAATGCATCACATGTTTAAAGTTTGAAAGAATTTGATCAACAAGTAGCCCTCTAGTTGATTTTATCTCTTCAGGTAGCCCTTGCTTACAAAAAGGTTGGAGACCCCTGTGTTAAAAAGTAATGAATTTGTTGACCGCATGCTGCATTAGTGGAGAACAGCAGTATTTTTGCCGACAAGACTGCGAGCGTGCTAACATTAGTAGCCTATTAGCCCAAGAAGTTATAACAGTGACAAAAATACACACAAAAATGTTGATATTTGTTTGGTACTATGGATGCGCACGCAGATATGACAAAGACAGCACATACAGCTAATGTAAATTACATTGTCTAATGTAAGCACGCACGCAAGTAAACATGACAATATTGTAAATGGATTATGGAATATTACAATGGATCCTTCAGATGTCATTCTTATGCTAATTTGGTGGAGGTCTTTTATAACAAACACATCAATAATTTAAGACATTAAGTAGGATAGTACATCATTTTTTCTTTTCATAATCTGAGATCAAAGATGGAAGCGTGCTTAATGGGTATGTGAGCTTAATAGGGAATCCAGAAAAACCTTTAATCTTTTAATTATTCACGCGGCTGTATATCTATAGGGGCTTTCACACTGCAGGAACGATTTCATAGTTCTGGGAAGATTTGCTGGAAGTACCTGCTTGTTGTTGAGTTCTTTTTGGAGGAACACTTTAGGAACACAGCAGGACAGGAATGATCTGTGATGTAAACAAAAGCTGATTAGCCGAACTTCTGTTGTTGGTTGTTTGTCATTGTTCGATGACACACTTAAATGACGTCGCTGTCGACTGGTTTACGTCCCTAAATTGTTCCTTGTGCCGCTGCGAATGCGATTGGGAAAATGGCCTGAGGGAAAACTTAGTTCACGAACAACAGCCCTCTTTACTTGTGCCTATTTTGTGTTTCACATCATAGTTCACAAGCCCCATAACTAACTGTCAAGGCTGTTTTCCACCTGAAATGCATGAAACTGAAGATTTGTGAAATGGTTTTTTTCTTCCTCTTAAAAATATTCTTGTGCACTAAAGCACAATGTATATTTTTGACCAAATGTCACTTGCAGTGTGCAGAGAGCTAAAGACTGGAGTCCCAGCCTCGATGGCTTTTTTGAACTCGTCATTAAAACAAACTGATAAACGATCTTGTTTGTGTAGTATGTATGTATGTATGTATGTATGTATGTTATATTGTAGAGGACTACTATCCATTACTGAGGTTAAAGGCACTTGGTCAAATTTATTTTTCAGATAAACAAGAGTGACGAGCTCTCCACTCGCATTCAGATGATGCTGGGTAATTTTGAGGATGGAGGTGATGTTGGACCGCAGGAACTTGGCTCTGTGTTTCCATTCAGTGATTCCACACAGCCATCCAGGGCAGACCGATCTCATCTCCAGAGCTTATTGGGGGACACGGATGGCTCCGCACTTGCTTGCGAGACCTCTGAAGGCTCCGTACAGAAGAGCGAAAAGTTACCGCTCCTGTCTCCACCTGTTGAGCCACTGTCCCCCCTCCAGCCCAGCGACGTGGACGACCCGTCTCCCGAAGCCCGTCGAGTGGAGCCGTCACAGATGGAGGCTCCTTCACTGGCTCACACCCTCCCGCTGAATTTGCACCTTAAACCGGGTCTGTTAAACCCCAAGAAGCCCACGGCATACGTGAGGCCGATGGATGGTCAAGACCAGATGACCAGCGGCTATCCCGATTTAAAGACTTCACCGGAGACTTTCGAGCTCTTATCTGATCCGAAGAACAGCGGCAGTCCTTTAGAACGGCTGCCACAGTCTGTTGACGTGAGTACTGACACGCGCACACACACACGTGCACACACACAGCAGTTAAATCATTCCCTGATTCTGTGTGTCTGTTTCAGATTGGGTGTCATGAAGCTCAGCGTGTGGGCGACATACTGAAGGTCAGAGCATAGCAGTGTTGTTGTATTTAAGAGGAGGGAGAGGGAGCTTTTAAATGTCTTTGTGTTACACAGGAAATGACTTCGTGGCCTGAGCTGCTGACAAACATTCATACACCGAGTACAAAAGAGTCGCTCATATTCCTCCTCTCTACTGAGGTCTGAGAGATCCCAGCCATCACAGTTTAGTTTCATTGCTTTTGATCTGCAGGATTTTAACTCATTTATTCCTGTAACAGGAGCCGCACATGTTCCCAACTCACAGTAAGTGTTTCATGTTCAAGAAAACCTCTTCATGTCTCAAACATCCACTGCTCTGAACTCTCATTCCGTGTCAACTCAACCAGACGCCCCCGGCTTGAATTTGTACAGAAAAGTTTTGAGCTGTCACCATTGGCATAAAATGCATTGAGGATTGATGAAAATTATAGTTGAAAATCATAGTTTTTACATCCCTCTACAAATTAATTAATTACTTAATAACTATTCATCTGTGGCATTTAATATTTTGGCTTTCATCACTACTGATGTTGCTCTTGCTTCTGTAAAAATAGAAAAAAAAATCAAAACTAAACCCTAACCCTAAATATTCCAAATTTGGTTCATTTGAAATGGAATGACCCTATTCACACATACATGAGACGAAATATTTTGATTGGGTTTGGCTTACTCCGTGGTATCATTAGCTTTATGAAGCGTGAGATGTGACCTCATTTATGTATGTAAGATTTACTTCATTCTGTTGTTTTTCATTAAAAGATCATGAATCATCAGACACGGTTCAAGATCACCAGTGAGTATCAGACTGATCTGTGTGATGTGTGTAAAGGTTCAGCTGCATGACAAACTGCTTTGACAGTGACATGTTTTTATGTTGCAGATGGTTTTATACAAAGTGACTCTTAATTGTGTGCGTGCGTGTGTGTAGGGTGGGTTCCAGCATCTCCAGTGATTCTGACAGCAGTTCATCAGACAGTGACATCATCAGCGCAGAGGAAGATGCTGCTCATGTGACCTCACACTCACCGCGCACACAGGTAACATTATCAACTGGAAAAAGTGTGTTTTTGTGCCATTTTTGTACAGCAGGAAAGTACAGGGTGGAGGGTAGGGAACGGAACCAGTAAAAGAATCAAACTTGCGTCTCTGTCTGTGTTGTTGTTGTGTGTTGAGCATTAGTCTCTCTGACTAATGCTCTTAGATGCAGTGAGATATAGAAAAAGTGACACATTTTAAAAAGTGTGTAAACCTTCAGAGAAACTAAAGTGTGTTCGGCACAGTAGGGTCACACTTAATTGCCTCTGTGTGAACCAGCAGAACCCAGAGAGTCCGTGTCATGACGTCAGGCCAGACTCCCACGATTCCCCTGGAAGGACCGAGGCTGAAGTTCAGCAGGGTCGCTATCGTAACCCAACCCATGGCGATACCGAGGCCAATCAGGCACATACTGCGAAGAGCACACTTCCACTTGACAGCACATGCCTTAAGAACTCCCAGCACAATAAAAATACATCCACATGCAGAGCGAAAGAAAATGGAAAGAAAACAGACAAAAGGAGAGCGAGAGATCCGTCCGTCTGCGGCACCAAACACACAGACAGAAAATTCACGCATCGCCCTCTGCTGGTCAAGATAGAGCTAAAGCTGCTCTCCAGAATTCCACAGGAGCACGGAACGGCCGCGTCCCACTCAGGGGTCACCAAGAGACCCGACCCTCAAAAAATCCCCCAACACAAGAAACCTGTGAGTAGAATCTCTGAGTCGGATTTCTCTCTATTTATGATCTCAAATGATTTTCTCACAGTTTTGTTTACTGATCATCGGTTTTTATTATTTCAGTTGTGAATGTTTTCAGTATACTTCAGAATGAAATATACACTGTATGTGTGTGTGTTTGCAGGCTGAACGAGATAGAACGTCTCAAAGGAAAAAACAAAGAATAGACAAAGAGGAAAGACAGTCTTTTTCCTCTCAGAACACCACCAGCCAATCAGAGTGAGTCACACGACGCTCGTCCCTAACTCCCAGCTAATAGGAGTCAGAGATTGAATGTCAGTCTTGTGTTTGGTGTGTGGGTTAACTCACTCTGGCCCAGTTTCACAGACGAGGCTTAGCTTAAGCCAGGACTTAGTTAAATTAGGATATTTAAGTCACTTTTATTAAAATGACTTAGAAAACAACATTACTGGTGGGGTTCTTGAGACAAAACAATTGCACTGATATATTTTAAGACATATCAAGGCAAGTTATTTTTAGTGAAGACAGCTCAAACTTCCATTTTAGTCTGGGACTAGTCTTGAGCCTTGTCTATGAAACCAGGCATAATGAAATAACTTCATGGACACACAAGCTTTCAGAAACTGAGTGTGTCAAACTTCTGTGTTGATATGTTTTGTTATAGCACTGTCTGCTGTGTTACACAAAACCAAACTAGTGAATAATAATCAGTGGAAATCACCCGACAGTCCGCGCACGCACACACGCACACGCACACACGCACACGCACACGCACGCACGCACACACACACGCACGCACGCACGCACACACACACACACACGCGCACACACTAAACGCAGACTCTCTTAACATCTCTTAGAGTCACCAGGAGCTGCAGTGCCATGAAGAAGAGAATACAACAGAAGCCCATTTCTCCTGACAGCCAGCAGCAGAAAGCAGAGGCTCATGGGAAGGTTCTGTTTATCTCTAATCACTCATCATCAGACTGTTTGTAAACGCATCAGATTTATTTATTTGTATTAAATAGAAAACCTGCAAGAGTCACGACGTGCCTGCGTGTCCACCTGCAACAAAACCCCGAACCCTGCTGCAGCTGGACCACAGGTGGGCATCTCTCTCTCTCACACACACACACACACACACACACACACACACACACACACTGTTGTGTGATTGACATTTAACCTCTGTTTCCCAGGCAACGTTCTGTCGAGGATCATATGAGGGAAGCCAAGAAACTCAAGCACAATGCAGATGCAATGGTGTTTATAAAGCTCTGTTTAGCCCAACGGTGCAGAAAGAGTTGTGTGTTTCTCATGTCGTGGTGTTTCTTCAGATAAATAAGATGTCTAAAGCTCTCAGTTATCTGGAAGCTGCTCTGTCATTTGTGGAGAGTGGAGTCGTGATGGAGTCAGACCCGCAGACGCCCAGATCGGCATACACCATGTTCTCTGAGACCCTTGAGCTCATCAGGTAAAATGATAACTGCCACCAGTGTAAATGTAATGTGTGGAACAACAGAAAAACTCTTCTGTAGACACACAGAGTCTATCCTGATTAGGGATGGGTATCATTAAGATTAAGATTTGAATGGTATTACTACTCTTAATGGTATGGTACTTAAACGCTATTCTTATTGTTTCTTTTTGTGAGGGTTATTTCAAGAAATTAAGAATCGGATTAACAAATGTTTTATGAAATTCTTTTACTTGGATCAGCAGTAGTAAAAATAGTAGCAACTTTAAAGGTTTAAAATATTTAAATGGGTGACTGAATTTTACTGGACATTATTTTCATGTTTATTTTTTGTAAATCAAGAACTTGGGGTTAGGGTTAATAAAATATGACATATATTTATATATATATATTAATATACATCTATTTATTTTGAGGAGTGTAATTAGCAAACCTGTTAGGTCAGATTTACATTTGTTTTAAATGTGGTACCAGGAGCTTAAACAAGTATTTAGAGACACGCATGAAGGGATTTGCTGTGAAGAGACAGACGGGACACAGACTCACATCAGTCTTACACTAAGTCAGTCAGATGTGTTGTGTGCTGGTGAACATGAAGAGAGTTCTATAGTTTATAAATCAATGGTTTTTGTGTTCTTTGTGAGTTTTGACAGAAGTGAACCACATGTGAAATGTTAGTTTAGTCTCTGCATGAGTGCGAGCGTGTGTGATCTTCGTCATCTCTGTAATTTCATCAGCAAATGTTGCTTATGAGATTCATTTACATACCTGTATTAACAATCGCTGTGACCAGTTTAAGCTCTGTAATAAGTGTTTGTGTGTTTAGGTTTATACTCAAACTGAAGAACTACACAGACCCTACAGCTGCTGCTCATGAGAGAGATTTTTTAGTCCTGTGGTGAGAACAGAAGATGTTTCTTCCTTCATGAACGCCATACGTTCACATTGAGTTTATAATGCGTTGTTTGTTTTTGTCATCAGTTTGCGTTGTGAGTCTATGCTGCAGATGGCCATGTTCCGCTACAGACGTGTTTCAGCCCTTAAACACTCACAAACACTCGCTGAGCATTTCAAAGTGAGTCAATACTTCATTTCTTCTGTGATGTTCGCACATGTCTCTCAGTGTGTGTGTGTGTGTGTGTGTGTGTGTGTGTGTGTGTGTGTGTGTGTGTGTGTGTGTGTGTGTGTGTGTGTGTGTGTGTGTGTGTGTGTGTGTGTGTGTGTGTGTGTGTGTGTGTGTGTGTGTGTGTGTGTAGAACACGTCAGGTTCTGCTTCTCCTGTGAGCTCCAGCGGTACCGTTGTCATTCCTCAGCCCATCCAACAGGTGGCGGCTTCATACGTGGACGTCACAGCTCTGTTTCTGAACGCTCTGGAGAGGTGGGAGCAGGCAGATGAAGTGGCTCTCCGAGGCAGCGGTAAACATCCAACAGGATTTTTCTTTCAGTCCTTTATCTATTCACACACATTAAAACAAATGGCAAATGTAGTTTGTAAACATAGAAATGAGCTTCTTTTAATAATGTATGTGGATGAATGCTCTCTGTATAACCCCACAGCTGCGTTAGCTTCTACAAGCGGTATTCATCTTCTGTCAGTTTACAGCAGTGTTCTTATTTCTGTAGGGTTTTAGGTGTTTATTCTACACCTAAAATACATTTTATATTTATGTATTTGGCAGGGTACTTTGAACTGTTGCCATAAGTCACTTAAGACTCAAAGAGGTAATAACTTGGATGTGAGGAGTCCAGAGTCATTTTTTTTTGTCCTTTTCCTCATTCTTGATGTATACAGTTCTTGAAGGGTGGGCTGAGGAGTACCAATGATGTTCTTAGCAGTCCGAATCGTCCTCTGTAGTCTTCTGATGTCTGAATTTGTATCTGAGCCAAACTGGACAGTTATGGATGTGCAGAAGACTGCAGAGTAAAACTGTTTCAACAGCGTGTGTGTGTTAGGCTGAACTTCTTCAGCTGATGTAAGAAGTACAACTTCTACTGGGCTTTTTTTTAGCAGTGGAGCCAGTGTGATCATCTCACTTCAGGTCCTGAGAGATGGTGGTGCCCAGAAACCTGAATGTCTCCACTGCTGCCACAGTGCTGTTCATGATGGTGAGAGGGGGCAGTACAGGGGAGCGTCTCTCCTGAAGTCCACCATCATCTCCACTGTTCAACCTCCTGTCTGTAAGCAGACTCATCACCATCCTGGATGAGGCTGATGGGTGTGGTGTCATCTGCAAACTTCGGAAGTTTGACAGAGGGGTCTTTGGCAGTACAGTCGTTGGTGTACAGGGAGAAGAACAGTGATGAGAGAACGCACCCCGGGGGGGGGGGGTGGAGGGACCAGTGCTGGATGTGAGTTTTTTCCAATCTCACTAACTGTTGCCTGTCTGTCAGAAAGCTAGTGATCCACTGACAGATAGAGCTAGGAACAGAAAGCTGGGTTGTTAAAAGCGGAGCTGAAGTCCACAAACAGGATCCTTGCATTAGTCTGGTTTATCCTTGCATTAACCAGGAACCTGGTTTGTCCAGATGTTGGAGGATGTAGTGCAGCCCCATGTTGACTGCATTCTCAACACACCTGCTTGCTCTGTAGGCAAACTGCAGGGGGTCCAGTAAGGGTTCTGTGATGTCCTTCAGATAGGCCAGTACCAGTCTTTCAGATGACTTCATGAACACGAATGTGAGAGCGACGGCTCTGTAGTCATTCAGTCCTGTGATTTTATTTTTATTTTTTTGGGGATGGGATTACAGTGGAGCATTTAAAACAAGACGGGACTTTGCACAGCTCCAGTGATCCATTAAAGATCTGTGAGAAAATAGAGGCCAGCTGGTCAGCACAGGTTTTTAGACAAGCTGGGGAGACACCATCTGGGCCTGGTGCTTTCTTTGTCTTCTGTTGTTTTAAGAAAGTTTAAGATTGTTTATGTGTTACACACATTTCTGCATTTGGCAGACGCTTTTATCCAAAGCGACTTACATCGCATTATACTATAATTTTTTGTCTTCATCCTCTTCATTGATTTGAAGTGCAGGAGGTGGAGTGAATGAATGTGATAAGTGTTGTGAAGAGAGAATGTCAGAGTGGACGTGAAACTGGGATTTTCAAATCGGCAGTAAAAATCATTCAGATCGCTGTTAGGTGTTGATTGCCTGCAAAACCGGGGGATAGTGGCTTGTAGTTAGTGATGTCTTTCAGGCCTTTCCACACAGACACAGGGTTGTTGGCTGAAAACCGGTTTTCCAGCTTTTTAAAGTAGTTTCTCTTAGCCACTGTAATCTCCTTGTCAGTATGTGTGTTTCCTGCTAACCCAATGCTCTATACCAGAAACCCTAACCCTAATGATGATGAACATCACATTTTTATATATTTTTTAATTTAAGCGAAGGGATGGAAAGATTGTTTTGATGAATGTTGTTGTTGTGTTTGTTCAGGTTTGCTGCGAGAGCTCGATCGTGTTGTTGGTCCTCTGAGTCTAACATCTTCGATGAGCTCATTAGTGCAGTACGCACGTCACGGCCTTCACTGGATCAGACTCGAGCCTTGAACTCCTCATGATGCCAGCGATGAATTCTGATTCTGGTTGACCTGGACATGCAGTTCTTCTCAGCACTGACAGTGACGTTCATCTCTGTGGGTGTATGAAGCCAAAGACTTTTATCATCTGCTGCGGCACGCTTGCAAGTTTAGCTGTGAGTGAGTTGTGAAGGTCACATGGCCTTTGACCCCAGCAGAACTTCAGAGCTCTGATCAAGCAGTTTTAAACACCTTTTCAGATTATTATGAGAAGGACAGATGTTAATGTAACTGTATTTGTCTTTGTGGCTATTTGTTGTTATTTAAGAGCAAGAACACACTTGATTTGCCACTTTACTGTGAGTCTTTGTTGGAAATCATGGAATATAAAACATAACTTATTTATGTATCTTCTGATTGTGTACTGGGAAATGATATCTCGGCTCGTTTTTTTTTTTTTAAACTACAGTAACAAAGTGTTGCATTCTGTATTTCTTTAAACTGAATACTGAGCAGATTCTGTATTTTGTCAGAATTTATTTTTCATTCATTTGTAAAAAAAAGAAAATCATGTTCAAAGCACAGAAACCCATCTGTGAGAGTGTTTTGTTTTTTTGGCCATTAGGTCTGATGTCATATCTAAGCTGTAACTTGAGTTGTGAAGCTTTTGGTGTTGTGTAGTTTGTGTGTCTGGTGACAGGGAGCAGGTTGTTTTTGCCATCAAAAGCTTTGTTTATTGTTTTGTAAAATCAGTCAAATTTAAGTGCTTATTTATTTCAAATTCATTTCAAGGAGGAACTGTACAAACAATAAACATTATTACATCAAAGCGATTACGTGTATTTTAAAAGTTTACAACAAGCGCATTGCTGATTCTAAGAAGTGTTGATCATGTTATTTTCTGTACAGAAGTGGGTGAATCTCACACATCAGGATTCAGATTCTCCACTGAAATTTGGGTTTGTGAATGCAGGCTGATAAAAGAAAAATAACACAAACCACAAATAAGTTCAGATACAAAAAATTATGCTACATCATCACGTTTGTCAAAGAGCAATTTTCTTTCTGACATTGACAGTTGAGTATTAAAATGATTCAACATACCACATCAATGTTTTTGGTTTCTTGTTTGAATATGCTGATGTCTCCTGGTTTGATGCCCTTCACGCTAAAGATGTAATACATGCCAGCAAGTAGAAGTGCTGCACACACAATCGCTCCGATAACAGCGCCGGCGATCAGACCGTTGTTTACTGACACACAAACAACATTTAGTACAAACACATGTCCACATCTTTATATACAGAATGTCTGGAGATTGTGTGTATGTTATATCTAAACGTACTCTCCGGCGGATCAGTTGGGATTACTATATCTCCATTATCATCTGTTACGTAATCTGGACACAAGAGAAGATAAAGATGCTTTTTGCTGCATTTTTAGCTGATATTTGCTATGAATCGAGGTGAGTAACATAAACGTACATTGACGGTGTCTGCACGCGAAGCCTCTCTTCTGTATGCAGTTGTTGTCGTTCCACCTGCCATCGTGGTACATCTCGACACAATTCTCTTTGCCCACATCGCCATCATGAATGGCCTCATTGGGTTCTCCAGGAGCCCAGTTTGTAAAGGCCAGTGATGTCAGATCCGTCCAACCCCATCCAACTAGTCACAAGCAAAACCCATCTGATTTACTTGAATAAAAGTGAACCAACAACTACTGTATTTACAGAACTAAACGAAATCAACAATTGGATTGTTTCGTTTGAGGCTCGCTTCTTACACGAACGATCTTTGGTCAGCCCAATCCAGATGTTGTGGTATTTGGTGTAATTGATATTCCTGATGAATTCCACCTCAGCTCGACTGTGGATGGAGGCTAAATCTGCTCCCTTTACCTCCTGGCAGTAATGTCGAGCCTCCGGCCAAGAGAAGCCCATTTTCCCATTGTAAACATAATAGCAGTGTCGTCCGTATTGCCACCAGCCTGGCAAACACTTCCCGTCACCGGGAGCAGGTGTCGCTGGAGGCTTTTCTGAAGACAGATTCAAGATGTGTCATTTGTAGTCAATACATAAGAAAGGTTTGTGATGTTTCTGACTTTTACCTGAAGTGATTTTGCAGATGTAAGGCTTGACGGTGTCGCAAGCCGTGTCATTCCAGGTGCCTTGAATAAAGCGTGACGGGGCGTGCATGCTGACACAGCCTTCTCCTTTGTGATTGGTCGGTTCACCTGGACCCCAGTGAGTGAAGAATACGGGCCAACCGTCCGACCATTTGTAAGAATCACTGTCAGGCTGTGGAACGTCATCAATAGCTTTAGCTTTTGTTCTATTCATTCTCCACCCATTAAACCCAGAGCAGAGTTTGATACTTAACCAGTCGTCTGAGTCCGATCCAGGCGTCTGTCTTGCCCTGCTGCACGGCTCCAGAAATAAAGGCCTGGTCGTAACTCATGTCCACGCTAGCCAGATTTCCACCCTCCTTCACACAGGCCTGTTGAGCTTCATCCCACGTTTTGGGCTCGGAAATAAGTTTGTAACAGTTGCTGTACCAGGAGATGTATCCTGACGGACATGGGCTGCGGGTGGGCGGAGGGACAGGAATGCTGCTTGCTGTGGAAAAAAAACAACATCAACGCACATTTGAACTTATTACACGGCTCGTTGGAATGCTTGATTCTGATTGGCCAGTCGCGACATTTGCAGGTTCGTTCTTTTTAAATAATAACCGCTGCAAACTAATAACGCATGACCGGAACTACTTGTATGTTTAATATCCCTCCGCTCCAACAAAGATCACCGTCTGGCGCCATCTTGTGACTGAAACACTGGACAACCACAGTTTGCAATGGATGATTTCAACATTAATTTCAACATGTACAGTAAAAACAAAGCGCTTTAACAGTGAATAGATTCGGACGAATCGAATGACTCCCTAAATAAGATGAAAAAACTGAACAGTCTATATATGCTTATGTTTCATACGTAGTGCTTACAAATGGTTGTACTAAATCGTTTGTTAGGAATGTTAATAGTCGCTTGGAACTATCTTTTCGCAGAAGGTTTGCACTTTCAAATAACAACATTAATAAGCTAATAAAATGTTTTAAATTCATATTTTATGTCCAGTATTTTCCTCATTTGGCAAGTAGCCGTGTAATAAGCAGGATAATGTACAGGCAGCGGTAGTTATTGCAGAAATAAGCCCCTTCAGCGTGAAACAAGACCCTCCGCTTCATGTCGGGTCCTGATCACACTGTTGGGACTTATTTCCGGCTGCCTGTACATTATCCCTTACTTATTCCCTCCTCATGTAGTTGTAAAACCTGTATGTGAGCCTTTCTTCAGTGAAACAAAAGAAGATATTTTGAGAAATGTCTCAGTGGTTTTGTTCATACAGTGGGATTCAATGTTGTTTGGTTCTTAATAATATCTTTCTTTTTGTGTTTTGCAGAAGAAAGTCATACAGATTTGATATGACATAGTGGTGAATAAATGATAAAAGAATTAAAATTTTTGGCTTAACTATGCCTTCAAGCCAGTGGTGTCAAACTCAGTTTAGCTCCAACTCCACTCAAACACACCTGATTCAACAAGTCAACATCTTCAGGATTACTAGAAGCTTCCAAGCAGGTGTGGTTGGAGCTAAACCTATAGGAAATTACACCAGTGCTTTAAGCTACTAATCAGAGTACAAGATGTAATATGTACTAGTTACTAGTTGTTTTTACATTGTAGTGGTGAGGTTGCAAATTTGCAACCAACGGCTCACCCCCCCCCCCCCCCTCTCTCTACCTTTCGTAGAAACAGCATGGGGAATTCCCTGTAAGGTTTATGTAGATAGAAATAGCTCATTCTAAGGTAATAAAAACATAATCGCTTCATCATGTAAGGTTTTTATATTGCCCTACAAAGGCAAAGTGCAGTAACTACGAACATACTGAAACTGAGAAATATGTTATTATATTGCTTTTCTGTCAATAGATCAGGGGTAGGCAACGTCGGTCCTGGAGTGCCGCTGTCCTGCAGATTTTAGCTCCAACTTTGAAAAAAACTCACCTGTCTGTATAGTTTTGGTAATCCTGAAGACACTGATGAGCTTGTTCAGGTGTGTTTGATTAAGGTTAAAGCTAAAATCTGCAGGACAGCAGCACTCCAGGGCCGACGTTGCCTACCCCTGCAATAGATCCTCCTAAGTACACACTGGACCTTTAAGGAACTCAGTTATGACAATTGATTTGTTTCTGCTGTGACACTTACTGGTGTTCAACTTAATACTTGCAAACATGGCAAAATTGAAATGTATACAGTGTTGCTGTCAAATAATTTGGATGTGTTTTTACATTTCTGGAAGAAAATTTTATGGACTCTGGATGTGCATGGACCCATGGATGAAACATGGAGGTGCTGAGGTCAGTCTTCAGAGTGTGACTGATATCTCAGAGACTTTTTTCTCAAAATAAACTTTTTGACTTGACTGAGGTTTTACTTGTCGGCCTGAATTAATAATATTTGACAAATGAAGATTGAAGTACATTTCTTTCTTGAGCACACCCATCCTCGCTCTAGGTTGCATCTCTCATCGTTCCAGCGGCCTGTGATAAGGTGATTGTGGGATATTTCTGTACAGTGTTCCTAAAAAAAAGGGCATACGTCATTCACTGACTATCCACTTTAGAAACAAAGCAGTCACTACAAAATGTGTCCATTTTGTTTTTTAAATTCAGCATTATATTATTGTAACAATGATTTCAGATGTTACATGCATTGTATAGAGAATTTCTTTCTGGCACCCCATAAAATGAAATCAACAGATTTTTACCTGCCCATCGACGTTGTTTGGCTCCTTGTCGGCCCAGTTTGTGTACAGAACCGGACTAAGTCCATCACTCCACGCAAATTTCCCTTCGTGCAGCGTATCAGATAAACCGACCCAAACAGGGTTAAGCAGATCTCTGAGGTAACTAGCAACATAATCTGATGAGAGAAAATGGTCAACACATCACACATGGGTACAGAATCAATAATAATCATATTATTGCATATCAAAGTTCTGAAATGAATAAACAAAGATGAGATAACACCAGACTGTGAGATAACACATTCATATTGAGAGAATACCATTTTCGTTTTGATCGTCGATGACGGCCAGATCTCCTTTCTGCTGTCTGCACCAGTTGCGTGCGAATGTCCAGTTTGCCTTAATCTCTGTCTGATGTTTCTCACTCCCTTTAAAGATGTAGCATTTGTTGCGGAATTTCATCCATCCTGTAACAAAAAGAAATAATTGACTTGAATGATTGACTGAAGCCTGTTTGTTTTTGAGCTCAGAGATTCACGTATGTCGTTGAAGTGTACCTTCAGGGCAGTTTCCCTCCCATGATGCTGTTGGTGGGGGTGGTGTGTGGTCATTTCCTGGATACTTCTTACACACATAACCGCCATTAGCCCGACCACAGTTTGCATCATTCCACGAACCTATTCAGCAACCAAACATGTCAGAGCCTGTTTACTCTAAGCTCTACAGCTGACATCATTAATTTCTCAAACTGGAGGTACATCCGCACCTGGATATCTGTTCATTTCCACACATTGTTCTTCTCCGTTGGCATCATTCGGTTCTCCAGCTCCCCAGTTTACATATGTCACTGGCGAGAGATCCAGCCACCTCCAAACACACACAAAAACAAGTGTGAATCACTGCAATTCTTACGACAGGTGTTTCTGGATAAAAGAAACATCAGATAACTCTCTGGATCCGTTCCACATTGGTGGAATGATCTGCCTGCTGCTACAAGATCAGCAGATTCTGTACCCATCTTTAAAAATCACCTGAAAACACATTTCTTCCATCAACACCTGACCAATAACACTGACTTCTATTCTTTTCTGTCTCTTTTCTACTCTTTCTCAAAAAAACCCTTCCTTAGCTCTGTATACTGTGCTATGCTTATCAGACCAGTTTTACTGCACTTATGCATTTTGTTATCTTATGTTGTTCCAATTGCTTCCATTGTTTACCTCATTTGTAAGTCGCTTTGGATGAAAGCGTCTGCTAAATGACTAAATGTAAATGTAAAAGCATCTATACTTACATATATTCTCCACCTGCAACCCCAAACATTCTCATTCCAATCCACGCTGCAGCCACCTGACCGGTGCCGACCTATAAACACGAGACAAAGTTTTAGGACACAGACATCAATCCGACTGCATTTCTCGGCCGCAGTTTCAGGACAGACGTCACATACCAGACTGACAACGTACGACTGCTCGGCTTCATCAGCAATCGAGACCAGCTGAGCTTTCTCCTCATAACATCTTATGATGGCCATGTGAAAGTCTACAATATCTGTGTCATTATAGTAATAACAGATTCCATTGTTCTTCCTCCAGCCAGGGTTTGAGCCACATTCAGGAGCTGAAAGAGTAAATATTCCTTAAGAAACAAACACCCAAATCAACATTGTACAAACAAAGAATTTTTTTCAAGGGTATTTGCTTCTTGATGTTCTTACACTGATCACACATTTTAAGTAATGTGTCACACACTTAACTGAACGCATGAGATTTTAAATGCATGATAGTTTCTGTAGTTACCTGGTACAGGGGATGGTGGTTCTGGGGGTATAATTGGTTTCTTTCCTTTTGCAATCATGCAAATCCAGTCCTGATGGGCATCACAATTCAGATCGTTCCACCAGGATGTCCCGTTTTCTGTGGTCACCATCTCCACACAGTTTTCTCGCCCACCGTGATTGTTTGGCTCATTGTGACCCCAGTTTGTGTGGCTGACTGGCGTATCGTCGCTCCAGTGGTAACCTTGGAGAGGAATGGTTTAAGATATGGTTGAGAATCAAACATTTTTCTTATCTAGGCATTCAAATCCTCTTGCCAACGTATACGGAACGTCACAGGTCTAAGGATTCTCATTTAGTGACAAACGAACCTCCTTCCACAGGGTTGAGACTTAAACCAATCCACTTAGTTTTTCCCTTTGAATATTTGGACAGAAAAATTTCTTCTTCAGGGTTGTGGATGCTGACCAGATCGGCACCACGGGCACGACAGTCTTCTCGAGCCCCCTGCCAGCCCTTCTTCAGTGCAAAGTCTACAGTGAACAACTACAACACCAAAAACACAAATATCACACGTGAAGGAATGTGTGTAGTGCTCTTGTTCACAGTTCACAGTTTACGCATCATTTCAGAGCAGTTTATCAGTAAATCATAGTGTTGTTTCTTTACTGTCCCTGTCTTTGTCTTGCAGCATGAAACCAAAAACCCCATAAGACCGCAAAACACCTCAAAACAAATCACACACGGGAAGAAATGCATTCTTTCACGAGTATACCGGCGATCCTAATATTCTCACTCGGTAGCAGTTCCTGAAGTGAGGTTCTGCACTCCAACCGCTCTCACATCCTGTGGCTGGAGGCGGAGTCGGAGGTCGCGTGGGCGGAGCCATGCCATTACGAGGAGCTTCGCACACAAACGAGAACGAGTCTTCGCACTCCTTGTTTTTCCAGAATCCTGCCAGTGGTCTTGTCGTCATAGTGACACACGATCCAGCGTGGTTATCTAGAGAACACACCCACAATGAAACAATGAGTTATGAAAGCCTCAGATAGCCTCATGTTTGATCCCTTCAAGCGATTCAAATACCTGGATGGTTTCGGTCCCAGTGGGTGTAAGTTATTAAAGCATCATTGTCCCAGTAATAATCGACACCAGCGATTCCTCCTCTGGCACGCAGGCCGATCCACCAGTCACCAGTGTATTGGCCCATTAGGGCTGTGAAATGAGCCTGTTCGTACCTGCAGAGGTCAACGGAACTGAGTTAGCACACTCTTTGGAACTGTTAGTACAAGATCTTTATTAGCACAAGTCCAGTTTAAATAACATCAAACACACTCACAGGTCCATGATGTGCAGCAGCGTGCCGTTTTTACTCCCACAAAATGCTTTCGCCTCTTCACGAGTTCTAGCCGTCTCTTCAAACCAATAACAAGAATATTCGAACACATCCCATCCCTGCGGAACCAAATGTTTTTAGAATGCATTTATGCAGTCGAGAAGAGACAAGACCCTTAGGTTTGGTGCAGACTGACCTGTAGACAACCATAAATCGTTGGCTCGACTGATGGCAGAGGATAGTGACCTTTAGGCATTTTACAAATATATGTGTTTAACTCTGTGCAAGTCACGTCGTTCCATCGACCCGTCTGCAACAAAACACAGCAAAACATTTGGAATGCTCTTGGGTTTCAATCAAAATGTCTGTCTGCCAGTAACGCTGAGATACCTGATAGAACATTTCCACGCAGTCCTCATTGAAGCCCAGGTGATTGTTGGGTTCTCCGGGAGCCCAGTGTGTGAATGTGACTTCATGATGATTAGACCACGAGAACAAACCTGAGAAGCTCAGATCGTTCAGACCAATCCATATGTCACTGGTGGCTGTTGGACAGGAAATTATTAGAAGAGAATAGACTCTGTATACACGCACGCACGCACGCACGCACGCACACATACACACACACACACACACACACACACACTACCCATGTAGAGGAAGCTCTCCAGCCAGCTCTGTTCTGTAATGGACATGACTGACACCAGATCAGCTCTTAAACTCCTGCAGGCGGTACGAGCTTCATGCCACGTTTTCATTTCTGCAAATGGCTTGTAGCAGAATTCCCCAAACTCATACCAGTCTGGACCAGAACATCTGAGCTCTGAAAAAAGAGAGAGACTGTTATTGTCACAGGAATCATCAGTTATTGCAGTAGTTAACAGTGTTGTTGCCAGTAAAGAAAATTCAGTCTCACCACCATCAGCAAACTGGTAAGACACAGAATAGACCCCATCAAACCTGAGACATGTCAAAAAACACTTCACTCTGAGACACAACACTTTTCATTTGGTTTCCTATCATCTCATAGATTTTAACATGCGAAACGTACTGTCTAGATACTATTCCGTTCTTGGTGGATCCGGTGTAAAAGTTCTGACCCGGAGCTTTGAGCAGGGTGCAGTCGCCTCCAATGTCATTCAGAACCACACCAGCATGAATCGCAGCAGAGCAGATATTAGAATCCTACACAAACATTTTCACGAATGATTCATATGAACAACTCTAAACTAACCTTACTGCGATTCAGGGTCAGTGGTCATGTGTTTTTATTTATTATACTCTTACCCCACGATACATGTCTGTCCCAAACACAGTATATGGCTCTCTGGCACAACCAGCAGGACAGTGAACGCTAAAACAAAACCCAGAAAATATAAACAAGTGTCAAACTAGTTTTGTTCTCTTTATTGACATACATTTTGCACCAACAAATATTTTCCACTGAGCTTAAATATTAAATTTACATTCTTCATATATAAGCATTAATTCAAGATATTCAAAGACCAAATAGTATGTAAAGAATAAAAATGTACATCATTCTGTCTATGGCGTGGTTCAGGTTCGGCTTTGCGCTGCAAGAAACAGCATCTGTGTAAAAAAAACAATAATTTGATTAAAAATATTTAAATTCCCATTTTAAAACAAATATACCAGATTAATTGAAGATGTTTTAAAACTCACAGTCTGGTACGCAACCCAGAACATCCAGTCGCATTCCTACTTGATCATTCCAGTCCAGCGGTAGAAGCCGAATGTACTGCGCTGAGATTGGAGTCCCCAACAGCCGTATTTCTGGAGTATTTCTGTCCACAGAACCTGGATATTCCTGTGACAGAACCATCTGTTTAGTTCATTTCACAGTCATTCTGTGAGTTTCACACACATTCAAGTGTTGAGAAGTAAAGATTGGCCTGTACCTGTGAAGTCTATTGTATAAATGGAACAATGTGCACTGTGAGTGTCTGTAAGTTTCGTAGGACATTAAATATCATTAGTCTGATATATAAACAATTGAAGTCTATGTGCTCACCCCTCCATCACTGGTGTAATCTGTCCACGTGACACCGTCTGTGCTGCTCTGGATCTTAAACTTTATAACCCAGTGATCTGATGATGGGCAGCCCTGAACTACGATACCTGTGATCTTCTTCAACTGCCCCACATTCACCTGAATCCAGGAATTTGCTAAGACATAAAGTGGGAGCTTGAACATTAGGCAGAAGAAAGACTTACAATGCGTCTTTCAATACATTCCCTGGCTGCGATTTTCTCAATTAAACCACTAAATGTCTCTTCATGACCCTCTAACCCTAACCCTAACTAAACCCTAACCATTCTGGGTATTAAACCATGACCATGAAGAGACATTTAGTGGTTTAATTGAAAAAAATGGAAGCAGCTTCAAAAGACAGACCAGAGCTGGAGGGCATCCAGCAGGAGTTTCCATTCAGTCGACATTTATCTGGTCCTTTCCCACTGAGAGATGATGAGGCAGAGAGCATCAAATTAGTGATGTTTCCATCTTCCACTCCTAGACCCCTAACACAAACTAACATTTATACACAAATGTCATTTACAGAATCATCTCAGGCAGTGATGTTGCTTTAAACACAATATGATCATGTGCGGAAAATATCATTCAGTCATTAACCAAAACAACTGATTAAATATTTCAAAAATCACATAAGCATGAATCACACATAAGTGAAATCCTTTTCCAGCATTTCTATCAGGCATGTTGCATCTTTTGTTTTTCTCTTTTGGTCTTAACTTGACATTTTTTGCTCACCGTTTTGTTCACAGCTATAAACCACCTCCAGGTACTTGGAGAGAGTGGGGCAGGGGTCATTGTCAGTGTGTGCAAACAGAAAACAGAAAGCTCGGTTGTCACAGCTCTTCCTGGCCAAAGGCAACGTGCCATCAACAGTGCAAGTACCTGCGAACATCCAGTCAATACATCAGTGATTCAGTATGAAGAATGCAAACGTTCTCTCATCTGGTGTCAGTGTGGGGATTTACCGGAGGCTCCGTCTCCATAGGAACAGATTTCGTCACTGCGGCGACCATAAAAGGCCGACTGGATGTTGATGATGCTGTTAGTGGGGCAGTGAAGGACCATGCTAGAGTCCTGACATGCATACGCTTTGAAGAAACCTGTAGCACGGCACAACACAACTAAACAAGCGCACAGAAATTTCAAGAGCAGAACGTACAGTAAGGTACATGTCAAATGAAACATACCATCATGTGGTGGTGGAGGTTCAGGTGTGTTTCCTGAAAAGATATGAATGGCATTTCTTCAAGACTGTCTAAAACACTGCAGGAAAATGATTTAACAAAGACGCATAGAAATGTACCACGACGCTTGCAGATATATCCTCTTTTATTGTCACAGTTATCGTCATTCCAGGACCCAGAGCTGATTAAAATGGATAGGCAGTCTTCACCAAAGTAATTGTCTGGGTTTCCTTTAAGAATCAATGGGGACATGGTCACGTTTATTCTATTTGATTTCAATGCCGTCGCTCATTTGACAAATATTTTGAGATGTGTTTTTTTTCTCTGATAGCATCACCTGCAGCCCAGTTTATGTAGCGGAACGGAGAGCCATCTGTCCATGTCCACCCCCCCTCTGTGACGGAGTCATGAGCACCCATCCACAGAGAAACTCCAGTGGGAACTGTCTGGATTTGAGCTGTGAGTCAAACAAAAAAATCAACGAGATCCCTGTGTCAATCCTTCAAGAGGTAAGAGAGTGAGTGATCTGTGATACTAGAATTCTAACCCTGTATAAAGCCTTGCTCGAAAGGCTCTGTGATGCTGATTAGATCTCCCCTCTGATGTAAACAATCCGCCCGAGCGTCCGCCCAGTTTCTCATGGACAGAGTGGTGAACAGATAGCAGTAGTCGTTGAATGGGTCAGCAACCCATGAGCCGCACTTTTCATTCCAGCCTGGACCAGCTGTTGGTGGAGCTGGTGGTCCTTGACCTTTTGCTAAAAAAAATGACAATAAATCAAGATTTTACAACCACACCAAGGCAAAGAATGAAATTAATAACTGACATAAAAGAATTGGTTAGTGGATCTGTGAAGAATAAAGATGCTCTTAATCCAACCCTTCTGGCAGACGAAAGGATACGTGGCCGTGCAGGGCAGATCATTGATCTTTCCCGTATCGTGATGTTCTGTTCCTCGAATGTGGATGCAATCTTCATTCCCCTGCCAGTTATCAGGCTGGTTTGGTTCCCAGGGCAGAAAGTCCTACAGACAGAATTCATTTCTCATGAACTGGATGTCTTCACGATGATGTTTAGGGAACGATCAAATGTAAACTTACCGCTTGAGTCCCGTCTGTCCACACAAACGTTCCCTCTCTGTCGATGTCATTGAGACCCACCCAAGAACTTCTGCTCATGTGGGCTGTGAGAAAACACACAATACTTTATCCTTGTACCACACAGCTGTCTATCACTACACCTAGGGCTGCCACAATATATCATTATTGACAATAACTGTGATCTTTAAAAGGACGTTCATTTTGCTCATATTGTAAAATCATAAATAATTCAAGGGCCACAATGGTTACAAACTCTCTCTCTCTCTGCCTCAATACACTCATATTTTGAGTGTGATTCATTGACCAAAAAAGAAAAAAAGATAAAATAAACAAAAACATAAGATAAATCCTTTATGCTGTCTTTTTAAAAAGCAGAATGAGTTTATGTTATGGTTGAGGTGCTTGTGTGTATAGGAATCTGCTGTCTCACCTGTCAAAAAACTGATGGTCTCTTGGTTGTGGATGCTAACCAGATGTCCATTCTGAGCCACACAGTACGTTTCCGCCTCCTGCCACGTCTTGACGGATTCCGACTCAAAGTGATAGCAGTGATCACCAAAGAGCAGATAACCTTCATCACAGTGCGAGTCTGCAAAGAAACATTAACATACATCTTATCTGACACATTCACTTCAGTTAACCAATCCTCTTCCAATGAGCCGTCGACACACAGCCAAGCTTTAACACACGTTCGGAGAGTTTGATGGAAGGTTCACCTGGAGCCGCCGTGGGCTTCACGTTCTGACCACCAAGCATCTTACAGATATAGCCGAGATTTTTAAAGCAGTTTGTGGTTTCCCATTTCCCAGCGTAGTTCCCTGCAGAGAGAAACGACAGGTGGCCTGTAAGAACGTTTGGCACAAACTGTCTCTCTGCATCGAGTAAATCAACTCAACATCTCACCAGTGTAAATCTGGCCACAGTCCCACTGGTTTGCTGTGTTTTGTGGGAAATTTGGGCTCCAGTTTGAAAACGCGACAGCGGTTTTGTCCACCCACCTAAAGGCCCCGTCTTGGTCTTTATCTGATGATGTTACAAATCAAAGTCAGACAAGCAGCTGTTTTATGAGTGTTCAGGTAATTCTGATATCCCATAGAAAGGGAGAAAGTGACTTGATCAGTTTGACAATAGGTAGTCTGAAGAGCATTTATCAAATGTATTTGTTTTAATAATTTGGTGACATTTCTTTTTTTAGTTGTACACTGTTTTTCTTATGTCTTTGTCTAATGCTAAAATGTATTTTCTCTGAATTCTGAAACATGCAAAGGAATACATCTGAATCAAAATTAATGTATGGTGCAGTGTATGTAGCCTACCTGAAACTCCAATCCATAGATCAGGTAAATCTGCCTGGTGAAAATCAGGTAACTGTGCATTGATGAAGAACTGCTCCTCTTCACTACAGATGAAAAACAAACATGTTTAATAAACAAAATAAACATTACAGATTACAGTGCAAAATCAAATACTGTCTCGTACTTCTTGATGGTCAGTAGGTTTGCACCCATGTTAAAGCACTGCGTCTGAGCCAGATACCAGCTGGTCAAGAGGTTGCGATTACTGACCAACCAGTAACAGTTACCAGCAAAACTCAACCATCCAGCAGGACAAATAGCTGAAAAAATAGGAGAGTCACTGATCAATGATTACTGATGAGAAATAAAATGTATCTTCACACAAAAACACTGAGAGGAATAAAACAAAACAAAAAAATGTCATATGTCTCTTACTGTTCAAAGCTCTCTTGCACATGTACGGTCTCTCATAACGGCACACGTGTGTTCTCCATTTCCCATAATCCTCTCCTGCTTCTTTTATAATGGCGGAACACACACCATTCTGTTTGTCACTGTTTTAAAAACATATTTTTATTGTCACACAGAGCAACATCGAAGCCGCGGTTTAATGAAGACAGCACTGCTACAGCTTCATACAGATGGTGTCATACATTACGAATGGATTTCTTACGTCAGGTCTGGTTGTCCTTCTGGCCAGTTTGTGTAAGTAGAAGTACTTGCATCAGACCAGGTGAAGGTGGTGGCATTTGGTTGTATTTGGCAGGACAGAGTTGTGCATTTCTGTGAAAATGAGGCAGGTACAGTGAATGAATGACCTGTTTTACTCTGTTTCTGTCTGGAGAGATACTTTTTATGAATGATAAAGAGAAAAAACTCATATGAACTAATAATGGCTCTCACCATGGTCGAAAATCCCATCCAGAGGTCAAAAGAAGACGGGTCCAGTCGGCCCGTGACATACTGCTCCTCTTCAGAAGATGTGATTGACACTAAGTCTCCGCCCTCTCTGACACAGTCACTGCGGGCTGCCGCCCAGCTCTTTTTAAGCCCCGCCCTCCGCTTGTAGCAGTTAGAGCCGAAGGGTTCCCAGCCATTTCCAGTGTCGCAGAGCGGTGTGGGGTTAGCTGGAAGGACAGAAAATATGATAAAAACATATGATAAGGTAACAAGGTTTATATACTATATATAGAAATAATTTTTTTCTAAAATGCTTTATACGTACGGTTAGGTCGTTTACAAATGTACTGTCGTCTGGCTGTACAGACTTCATCATTCCATCTGCCTTGACTGGAACCCAGAACTTGCCCACAATTTTCATTATCAGCCCAGTTATCAGGTTGACCCTCCTTCCAGTACCTACACACACACACACGCACTCAGTTAGTTAAGTCACACACACACAAATCTGCATTTAAATCCAGAATCTAGTGTGTTGTATAAAAGTAAATTTGTCTTACGACAAGTAGGGGTAGTAAACACTTCCGTCACTCCATTCCCAGTTTCCTTCATATGCCACGTCATTCAGCCCGATCCAGTAGATGGAAGTGCCGACCTGTGTGTGCACCCACGTCTGAACAGAACAGAGACATGATAGATGTCTGTTTTCTCTCCTGCATGCCTGGGTTCAAATGAATGTTTACACTGTGTATACGTCTCACCCGCTCATGAAGGTCCTGGATGTTCATCAGATTACTGCCTTTACTGACACAATCCTCTAAAGCATCCTGCCACGACTTCATATCAGAGGAGAAGAAGTAACATCTCTCTTCATACGGTCTCCAGCCCTCCTCACATTGACCAAAGCCTGAGAATGCGGATCGACACAAAATGCTTGGTTTTTCCTAACTGGGGCATTCTGCACCATGTTTAATATTATGTGTTAGATGCAATCTGCTTGTTCAGTACAAGGATCATAAAAGTCCCATGACAAAGATGTAAAGACGAAACATTGGGGTCACATGAACTGCTAATGTTTGACTGCACACAGCCAATATACCCATGTCATAAACAATCAAACATTGTTTATAGTAGATCAACTTTCAGGAGAAAACATTCTGTCCATTAACTGTATTGTGCATTAATTCAAATATCTCAGAAAGAGCGAATCTCACAAAGCAGATTCTTTTTTTGTTTATGATATTGTGTTTGAGTTCTGTTGTTGTTACTCATGTCATACTTGCAGGCTTATGACTAGGATTCAAGGAACGTTGACATATTCATGTACTTTACATGTCTATTATTGTTATTCTGTCTCCACCAGCAAAAACAAGATGACAAGTTTAAAAAAGACACAAAATTACACTCATCATAACAGTAAAAAAAGAAAAGAAATCAACTCACCAGAGTGGATGAGACCAAAGAGGATAAAGGAAAAGAGAAACATTCTGCGTTGTTCATTCAAATGTACTGTATGTGTGTTAAGATCAAAAATGATCTCTACTTCTGGAGTACTTTAGAGTCGTCCCCAAACGGTTTTAGTTTCCTCTCAGTCCTGCTGTACATACACGATGTCTGTCCTCCAGAAATCTGAGCATCATCCTACACTTGAGTTTCTTTTCTTCACCATCAGAGTCCAAAGATTAAACTATAAAACATCAAATCACCTGATGCTGCAAAACACACCTTTAAAATCTTTTACACAAACATATACTGAATGACAGGCTTTTCTAACTCCAGCCACTTATACAGCAGTGAATAAAGTTATATTGTGTTTATTAGTGAATTCACGAAAAAAAACCCTAAGAAATGTACTAGGCAAACATTTTTTATGAGTGAAACTAATTATGCCCGCAAACCGGAGCCTTCAAATTGTATTAAAAAAAAGCTCACAATTCAAAAGGTATGACTTTGTTATTCGTAAATCTTTCATTATATCATTGTTGATTAAAGTTTGAGCAATTCTCTTTCAATAAATCTTTTCTAAACCCCCAGAACAAACTGAATTTAGCTCACAGACAAGTTGGGAAATATAAGATTGAAAATGCCAAGGTTAAAATGGGTATTATTTGATGGATACGAGTTATGATGGTTAGAGAGTCGGACTTGTCACCCAAAGGTTGCAGGTTGGAGGTCTCTTCCACCTTCAATACCATGACTGAGGTGAGACCCTTGAGCAAGACACTGGCTGCCCACTGCTCTGGGTGTGTGTTCACGGTGTGTGTGTGTGCGCACACTTGGATGGGTTAAATGCAGAGCACAAATTCTGTGTACTTGGCCACATGTCACTTACCCATTTTTAAAACTTCTCTCTTGACTTCAGATGCTATCTGCTTGGATTTGTAATAGATAATAATTACAATGAAAAAATGTAACACTGCAAAAATACTCAAAATTCAAAGTACAATAAATGTTATTTCATTGTGACAGCACATATTTCAGGACAATATATTTTAAATAAGATCTGCTGTTGTCACTCTTTAACCTTTTTTTACAATGACAAAGGGCCAGTAAACAATAAAAAAGCAAATACAAAACTAGTTTAAATTATTCATCACTGTCAGTGGTTTTACACAATTGGCTATATATTCACTTCAAATAATTTAAAAAACGTTTTATATACGTTCAAATGATGTGCGCTGATCTATGTTTGTTATTTACGTTTTTAAGTGACTTCTCAGAGCAAATCTAAAGTATGACAAGGTACTTGTGCTACCTAAGCAAAACAGCAAATGTACAGATGTATGAATGTACCAAATAAAACTTAAAACCCTTTAAAGTGTCATTTCATAAGAAATCTGCTGTATTTACTTAACTCAGCTGGTACAGAAATCAGCGTGTGAATCAGATTTTAAGATTCTGACATTAACAGCATGTGTTTTGTTCCAAAGCAACGTTTCCATCTGTGATGGTCAATATTAACATATTCAGATGTTTACATAAGAAAACAAAACCTACAATATACACATGATTATATTTTTTTATATTTCAATTTTATATGCAGAATTCAGTCCATTTCAAAAAAGACTGATCACACTCAAAGACAACTGCATACATTATTCATTTCAAAAAGAAAAACATATTTGTATTTTTATTTAGAAGGAAATCTTATGTAATCACCCGAAAAAGAGAATCACATGTACGACACTGTTACAAAAGCACACGTCAGAGCTTCTATTTCAGTTTACAGATCTGGTTTGGCAGTGAAAACAGAAGATCATTTCCCCCCCACAAAAATTAAAACCAGTCTAGAACTTATGCAATGTCTTTATATAAAGAAAAGGTTGTGAGTTACCGTGGTGCTCAATCTTTCTATGAAAATCAATCATAGTTTCATAGTTCAGCTGAAAATCACAGGCAGATGTGTTAGATTGTGTTTGAAAACAAACTCTTTAGGAAGCGGATTGATCACCCCTGCATTACCCTAACTGCACACGTCTCTGATTCTGTGACTGTGATTGTACACACGCAAACAAACAGCATCACAAAGTAGTCTTTTTAGCACTTCTATCCGATGTTATCTGCTACATACATGAAAAACAGATTCACACAAGTAGTCTGAAACTTTAAGTCTGAAATAAGTAGTTTTCAAACGAATGTCATTCTGTCAGGAGAATGAAACTTCTGGAAACACCAGTCTAATTTTACAGAACAGAAACGCATTCAGCAGTTCAGCACACACATCACCATAAATGACAATGAACTTCAGCTTCCAGCAAGACTGATGAAAAAACAATAACACAAGATCTTTGAACATCCAGTGTTTGCTGTACATTTAGTTGTTAATGTTAAACTGTGTGATGTGACATTGTGGCTACATGCAGTCGGCGACATTACTGGAGCCCTGGCCGATGTCTCGAATCTGACTGATGTGAGTTGAGCAGACCGCGACGCCCGCGCCGGCCCGACAGTGAGACACAGAGCCCACCAGCTCCCATCTAGAACACACATAGACAACACATTCTTTTTCCATCTGATTCAAATCGCTTCTGATCTTGTTATGAAACTTTTCTGCTTTATCTCTTACCTGTTTGTTCGTGGCTCAAAGGCCTCCACCGTATTCAGGTAGATGTTTCCATTGTGCCCACCCACAGCAAAAACACGGCCCATCACTGTGGCAACACCGACTCCGCCCCTCGGCGTGGTCAACTCTGCCACATACTGCCATCGGTTCATCCTGGGATCGAAGCGCTCCACTGAGCTCAATGGAGAATTATCATCAAAACCACCTTCACAGACACACACACACACACACACACACACACACACACACACTGTTACTCAATTCTGTTTTACAAACACGTACAAGATAACCTACAAGATAAAGATAAAGTATAAATGCAAATGTTTACCAACAACATAGAGGCAACCGTTGAGTTCACTGACGCCGTTTCCAGCGCGCCGCTGCCCCATTTCTCGCACATCTGTCCATTTGTTCAGATGAGGGTCAAAACGCTCGACACTGGACAGTGATGCCACCCCATCATTTCCGCCGACTGCGTACACGTATCCCTGATAGAGGCAAAGTTACTCAAAGAACCTAAACCACACTAATGGACTGGAAGTATTGACACTAAAGAGGGACAGATATTTTTTCTCTTCCTTGCTAGTCAGTATTGTACAAAATCAAATCATACCCATTGTTTAGTGTTACTGTTGTGCGAGTTTCATACCCCGAGAGCCACAGAACCGACGCCTCCTCTGGGTGTGTTCATAGGGGCCACGGCGCTCCAGCGATCCAACTCAATGTCATAACGTTCCACATCATTGAAACATGAGTTATCATCCAGACCACCGATAGCGTAGATGGGACCCCCCAGAGCAGCCAACGCAATCCCCCTTCTGAAGCAACGAAAACAATTGTAGCTCTTAATGAAAAGGATGAATTCAAGTTTCATCTTTAACTGCTTTGACATTGAGCAAATGCACAAATGAACCCTATGAAGACATTAAAGGTGACGTTGTCTGTGATCCAGTGTATCAAACTTTAGTTAGTGTGTAATGTTGCTGTTAGAGCATAAATAATACCTGCAAAATTAAAAAGCTCAAAGTTCAATGCCAAGCGAGATATTGTGTTTAACAGAATTTGCTTTTCAAGGACTACAGAAAACAGCTGGTGTTGGACTACAGCCCTCTACTTCCCGGGTAAATGATGTCACTATTCCAAGCTTTTGAATAACCTCCGCCCACAGGAATAAGACAAAAAATTGACCTTTCCGGATAACGTGCGCTAAGCTGCTGTCGAATCACAACACACTGGACCAGCTACATTATTAGTATTTCTGAAAGAGGGACTTCATAGAACAAGGAAGACATCAGACTGTTTTTATGACAGTAAACAGCGGTACAGAAAAAGGTAAACTGTGTGAAAAATACTGTGTTTTTTCACAAACGAAACATGAACACAAATTATATTGTGTACCGTAAACACAATCAAAGCTCCGAAAACACCAAAAGAAGGGCACCTTTAAAACCACACAGACAGACACACATACATTGACTACTAATATATTCTATCCCCTAACCCTACACCTACACCTAATAATCGCACAAACATTTGCACATTATTAGATTTAAAGAAAAACACTTTTTGACCAAATTATGAGCCATTTTATTTAGTGAGGACCAGGAAAATGTCCTCACAATTGGATTCACAAGTACTTCACTGTTTAACTGAGGACATTTGGCCCTCACAAATATAGTCAAACAAGTACACACACACACACACACACACACACACACACAATCAAACATAAGAGGATTTAGACATTTGTGTGGCACCGTACCGTTTTGTATTCATAGATGCCTTCATCATCCACTTGTTTGTGTGTGGATCGAACACCTCCATGTTCCCAAGATGTTCATTGCCGTCATGACCCCCAACAGCGTAAACCTTCCCTGTGAATTCATTCATGTGTATTTTCAATCAAGATGTTATTTGATAAAATCGTCTGATAGCCAAATGTAAATGTTGGTAACATCTCAGTCAACCCTAAAACCAATAATCTATATAAATCACTGGATTGCTCATGATGTCATTGCACTGAAGCCAAATTACCACATATTAATGATCAAACAGATTTATTTCTACACGTTTACACATGTGCCATTACAACAGTGTGCAACACTCACAGTAATAATTTCTATACATCGACATCGCTATTCTGCCTGAAATAAACGTAAACACCAGAAAAAAAACATTTGAAGTGACAAATATTGGCATACCAATATGGCGGCGCAATCACTTCCGGTGGCTTCACCTCCTGCTATAGGTGTAGTGTTCTATGCGCAATCCAGTCATTTATATAGATCAGAGATTGAAACAGATAAAGCGCTACACAACTAAACTCAAAACATTGATAAAAACATGCTCACAGCATCCACTTTCATTCTGTCAATAAGAGCTCAGAATAGATGTGAACTCCTTTAATATAGATTTTAAAAGCATCTCAGGGTGAGACGTCAAGAAACTGCTTAAAAAAAATGACAAGAGAACATTTCTGCAAATTCACAAAAGATGATCACATATGACAGCTTTCATTTATTTTGAATCATGTTTTGAGTTACATTTATGTCATTTTATAGTTTAGGTCTATTCTTGGACAAAATAATAATAGAGAGTTAGAAGGTTACCCTAAACTTTTTCCTGGTAGTGCATATCTTACTCAATTGAATCTTACACAGCCTTTGTACAATTAAGATCAAAAAGATATTTTCTAGAGATATTATCAAGGTTATTTCAGAGATAAAGAGTCGTCCTTACCTCCCACTGAAATCACTCCAACATGTCTGCGTCTGCTGTTCATTTCAGGGCCAAAGAACCAGCTGTTTTTAGTGATGGAGTAACACTCGATACTGCGGAACGGGTCACCGGAACCACCCCGTCCTCCTACACAGAACAACACGCCTATCAAAGGCACAATGTCTCTGTTAAAGATGACTCTGCAAGCACATGAAACAAACAGAAAAAAAGTAGGTTGTGCAGTAGTTCCTCACCTGCTGTGTGTTTGCGGGGTGTTGTACGGATGGAATACTCAAAGTCAGGAACGCTTTTGTTACTAAGGTGCAGGTGGTAATTGCGAGCTTCATCTAAGAGGTCTCTGCAGTTCAAATTGATCTTGATCATTTCTTCTTTAGCAACAGTGGCTGTGAGGAAATCCACCGAAAGCAGCGGCAGACGAACCTGTGTGACAAAAGACAAGCTAGCAATCGTTGTTGCAGTGAAGATTAGTCCACATAAGGTTGGGCCTGAGGAAAAAACCCAAATAAATTTTCATGAACTAAAATAGGCCAAAGCAAATAATGTACTGTATATTTGATGTACAGTAGGAGCTTGGTGCCAATGTTATTGTTTCTACCAAACGTGTAACGTGTTTATCTCAACATAACTAAGAGGGCGTTTCAACGAATACAGAAAACAAGTGGCCCAAGTAGGGTGTGTACACACTTAAATGCTCAAACATGTTTCTAGAAATCCAACCACATTAAAACCTTTGGATGTTGATGGTCTGGAGGTTTGGTAAGTAAGCAGTTTGATCTAGCATGATCTTTAAACCTACACGCGTGACCATATTCACTGAAGCGCCCTCTTTGCCCTACCAAAAGCTCTGAGTGGCTAACCTGAGAAAGAATCTGATCCAGCCAGAGCTCGTGATGCTTGACGTTGGCTTTCAGCCATTTCACTGCGGCGTTGTACACTTGAGTTTCCGACTGAATGTTCAGGTCACTGGAGGCCAGCAGTGTTTTCAGGTGCTGCGGTGAAACACAGATGAAATCTTCACACTCGACCACTTGGCTAAAATGCTCGCTGGCATAACGGTCGGCCATGTCCATCAGATCCACTCTGTTGTGACTCTCTGCAAACGTTCGTACGGCCAGACAGTTGGAGGGATGGAAATGAGCTTTCATGTACTCGCAACAGGCCCGAGCGATCAACTCCACCTGCAGGATACACGCCGCATACAACAACGGCTGTACGTTATCCACCGTCAGTGTCAGCCGTGAAGAGTACGCGAAGCGCACCAGGTCCTGGATGGCGTCTGCGTCAAAATCGCGTATCTCGATCAGGTCCTGTTTGGCTTCGGCCATGTCTGAGAGGAACATGGCTCGAAAGTATGGAACGACGCATGCAAGAACTAATTTGTGACATGGAATTAGTGTGCTTCCGACCTTCAATGAAAAACACAAGATGCACTTGAGTAAAGAAAACTGTTGATTGTAATAAGTGACAGATGATGACAGACTAGCTATTTCCTTTATTCACTGTGACATACATATACACAACAATGCGAAATAGTGAGAAGAGCTGTAGAAATGCAATTGAATTGAATTAAAAACATTGCAGTGTTAGCCAGTCCTGGTTGGCCACTGCTCTGCAAATTCTTCCTGTCTCTTGTATCTGTCATGCTCAGTTCAGTTTATAAAGATGGCACAGACTGATCGGATCATTTAATCAATGTGTGTTAAATAATGTGCCGTGCAGTGGGTCCACAGGACTGGAGGTGAGAAATCAGATTAAATACCTTTAGTGTGATGTCACAGAGTTCACCGTTCTCATAGAAGTGTTGGAGGGAACTGTGGAAATCCCTCCAGGCCTCGTGAGCTTCAAACACAAAGGATCCGTCCCCGTCGCTGTCGGCCGAAGAACGTTTCTGCTGCTTTCCATGTTCCGGCACCATGTCTTGCTCACACGAGACAACACCTGTGCAACACAAACACACTGCAGCAACAAGTGTATTGACAACAGGCCAAGAGTTACAGTACATCATGGTTACTACACTTTTACTATAAATAAACCATGGGTCATTTTTGTAAGGGAGGCGAATTGACATTCTGTTGATCATCTCTGTGAAACAGCTCTTCTGAATGTACACACACACACACACACACACACACACACACACACACACACACACACACACACACACACACACACACACACACACAGTGTAGTTCTTCTTTATACTTATTCATATACACAGAAACACAAGAAGAGTACAAAAAACTTTCTGCGCAGTTTAAAGGTATATGTGGGATTATACGTGACACTCGAAACATTTCAACAAATACAATAATCATAAACGACACATAGATATCTTTCTCTGTGTTGTTGTTGTGGTGTATTTTTGGACAATAACATTACACAGGCATTCGTGTCAGCGAGACAGCGAGTTTTGAGACGTTCAGAGAAATACATCCTTAAATCCTTTTTTATGTTTATCTGAAAATTGCGTTTGTCTTTAAATCAACAACAACACGAGCTGAAACATTAACACAGCCAAATGAAACAGTTTTATAATACACACCATGGCAACAAATAAATTGTCATTTTATTAGATAAAAACAATAAACATTAATAACAATAAAATGTATGTTTTACCTCATTTTGTACAACAGCACTTTCACTCTGGAAGAACCGACGGCATTTCCGGGTTAGGCTGCGCAATGAATTCTGGAAACTGTAGTTAATAATGCTTGTCGGTAGTAGTGATTCGAAGCACGGTTCATTTTGTATGGTCTTTGCCACAGAAATACTTACTATATAACTAAATTAAACAAGTGTCCTATCGATGTTTGGCCACAAAAAAGTTTTTCAGTTTTTACAAAGGTTTTTCTGTAATGTAACTGTTTCATTTTTTTTATTATGTTACTTTTATTTGAACAATTTACGTGTAGGCTACGCAAGGTAATTGTTTTCTGTGTTAGGGTGTTTGTCCACAGTTGGTGTTTTTGTTTAATGGCTACATACACCTGGTGAAAATGTTGTTGATGTCATTATTTTCTTGTGCAGTAATCTGACCAAATCATTTTTGCATGGCTTTGTTCCCCACCAAGAGCGTTGGAACCATTTCATTGCTGTGCATTTTTGAAGACTAATTTCCATCTCCAAGAATATCTGTCCGTCATTTACAATAATTCAATGGCAAGTATACAAATCCTTAATTTTTTGAACTGTTGGCAAACTTTTGAAAGATCTGGTGTAGAAAAGATTAAGATTATTGCAGGTAGAATAAAATTCTTAGCTAACAAAAGTAAGTTATTATTCAAAGAACCTCCTTGACCTCCTATAGCCAACATATTTAATTTTTTTTATAAAGAACATGTTAAAATCCACCACATTTTACTTTAACCACAATTGCACTTTATTCAGGAATTAATATTTGTAAGCAGAGAAAATATATCTGTTTTCTGGAAATTAGTGACAGAATAAACACGATATTAAATCCAGCCCATAGAAATTTCTTAAATTTTTTGGATAAAATGGAAACTTTAAATAGGAGGTTCTAATATGTTTAAAAATTCGTTTTTTAGTGACCTATTTTTTGTCAGATATGGTGACCCATACCCGAAATGTGACCTCTGCATTTAACCCAACCAGTGAATAGTGAACACACACACTTTAAATCGTGAACACACATACACCGGGGCAGTGGGCAGCTAACACTGCAGCGCCCGGGGAGCAAACGGGGGTTAGGTGCCTTGCTCAAGGACACGTCAGTTGTTACCTGCCGGTACTGAGAATCAAACCGGCAACCTTCTGGTTACGAGTCCGACTCTCTAACCATTAGGCCACAACTGCCCCAGTTTCTTTTTTAAAAGAAAAGAGCCACATTATTTCTTACAGACCTGACATGGTTGAGAGTTTGTCTAATATGAGTGTTTAAATATTTTTTATGTTTAAACTCAGTTGGACCAAGGAAAATGCGATAAAAAACGTGAACGCGATCTCTTCCATTGCTGACGTTCCCAGTCGACTTGAAAGCGCGATTTGGGAAGTGTCCGTCTTGCTTGCGCTATTTTCACTCCTCCTCTTACTACAGCCGCATTCTCGCGTCTTCCTTTCAGGCGCGAGGCGTATCTAAGCCCTATTCGGACGGTAATTGTTTCTCACGAGAGCGTCTTTAAAAATAAATCTGCATGGTTCCTCTGTGATAAATCTCATATGTTCGGACAGAGATAAATTCACAGAGATTGAGTTTGAAATTCTGCGAACCCGGAAAATGCACTTCTTACGTACTCAGTCACATGTTGTTAAATTCACATTTCACAGCTTACAATTTTGCTGCTAAAGAGTAGACTAGATTAGCTTTTTTCATGCAATCTGTTCTTCTAAGAATAATCGCAAACCAAACTGACATCATTCCCTTCCAGGAATCACCAGAGGGTGCAATTATTCCTGCTGGTTTTTGGCTTGCTTGCATCTCCTCATTCACTGTACTAGCTTACACCTTGGTGGTTTGTTTTCCGAAAACTTACCATCTTGTCAGTTTGTTGCCGAAAAGTAGACTAGTCTTAAAGGGGGACCTGTTCTAGTTTTTTGTTTGTTGACTTCAGGTTCGTGGAAGTTTTATTGGCATGAAAAAAATAAATCTTAATAAAGATGTAATAAAGCACAGGAAGGTTAAATATAAACATTCTTTACATTCTAAGATAGAAATCAAATAAAAGTATATAAGAATCTATATATATATCAATACGAGTAGAAAAAGAGCAAAGTATTGATTAAAGTTCTCAGTGAGAGTGACAGGATCCTGCCATATAGTGTCAGTTTGTGTGTGTGTTGTACAGTGTTTTGTTGTGTTGTGCTGGTCGTTCTCTTGTCATGACAGGATTTGACATATCTTGCAGCCAGGGTTGAGTTTTCTCCCAGTATGTATGAAATCTTGTCCTTTTGTTGAAACTGGCTGAAGTCTTTGTGGAAGTTTGTAAACTGGGGGAAGAATGTTTCTCTGATGTGTGTGTAGTTTGGACATGAGGTTAAAAAGTGCAGCTCTGTTTCCACTTGATTCTGTGTGCAGTGTGGACACAGTCGCTCTTCTCTTGGTGTCCATGTCTGTCTGTGTCTGCCCGTCTCTACAGTGAGCTTGTGATCACTGAGTCTGTACATGGTCAACACTTTTCTTTGTTTAGGGTCTGATACGGTTTTGAGGTATTCTGCCAGTTTATATTCTCTGTTTAATGACAGATAGCATTCCAGTTTGCTTTGCTGAGCTGTTGCTTCCGTCCAGCGTGTGAGATATTTTTCTTTTTGTGTTTTTATGATTTGGTTTAGTCGGGCTGGGGTTTGGGGTTCAGTTTGGCATGTTTTGGGTTGTAGAGTTAGTTCTGATATGAGTTGGATGAGTGGGCTTCTCTCTGGGTTCAGCTCTTGATGGCTTAAGGCTTTATGATGGACTGTCTCTGTATCACTGTTTTTAAGGTGAGTGTAGAATTGAATCGCTCTTTTTTGTATTTTAATTATTAGAGGGTATAGTCCTAGCTCATCCATACAGTGTGATTGGTTCTATAACTGATTGGATTATTTTGAGCCAGATTCCTGCTGGGATGTCAATTTTTATATTCTTTTTGATTGCGTAAAAAGCTCTTCGTGCCTTGTCTCTCAGGTCGTTCACAGCCTTGTTTAAGTTCCCAGTGTTACTTATGTTTATACCGAGATATGTGTAGTTCTGGATGTGTTCTAAGGGCATTTTGTTTAGTTTGAAATTGTGATGTTGGGTTTGACGGCTGGGCCTTTTTTGGAATGTCACGATTTTGGTCTTTTTAAGGTTAACTGATAGGGCCCATGTTTGACAGAAAGTGTGCAGGATGTCTAGATGTTGCTGTAGGCCCTCTTTACTCTGTCACATTATTTAATAAGCCTGAATCTTAGTTTAAACAAAGTCATAA
The DNA here is from genome assembly GCA_026939265.1 of Oreonectes daqikongensis. Lineage (NCBI taxonomy): Eukaryota > Metazoa > Chordata > Actinopteri > Cypriniformes > Nemacheilidae > Oreonectes > Oreonectes daqikongensis. Next base: position 159,256 of record JAOTQM010000582.1, read on the forward strand.
GTTAAGGGGTTGCCACTCTTTGGGTTTATTAACCTTGAGCTTTGGTTGGATTAGAGGGTTTTCAAGGTCCTGATTTATGACCAAGAGTAGTGTTTTAACAGTATTAGGCATCCTGAGTTTACTGCCATCCGATGGATTAGAGGAGCTTCAAGGCCCTGGCTTCTGACACAGACCAGTGTTTCAACGGTGTTAGGCATTCTGAGTTCACTGCCATCAGGTGGATCAGAGGCACTTTAAGGCCTTGGCTAATGACAAAGACCCGTGTTTTAACTGTATAGACATTCTGAGTTTACTGCCATAGATGGATTAGAGGCGCTTTGAGGCCCCGACTACCGTCAAAGACTAGAATTTTAATGATGTTAGATATTCTGAGTTTACTGCCATTAGGTGTTAGGCCTTCTAAGTTAACTGACCTTAGGCGTTAGGCTTCCTGCGTTTACTGACCTTAGGTGTTAGACATTTTGGGTTTACTGACTTTAGGTGTTAGATTTGGCTTTAGATAAGGGGACCCTTGATGTCTAGTCCCTCACGTGTATATCTGAGGGAAATATTTGAGACACATCTTCAGCAGTAATTTACCCCAAACTCCTCGGGCGTTTCGGCCTTGAACTGCTACCGGTTCTTGGCTTGCTTGCATCTCCTCATTCACTGTACTAGCTTAGACCTTGGTGGTTTGTTTTCCGAAAACTTACCATCTTGTCAGTTTGTTGCCGAAAAGTAGACTAGTCTTTAAGGGGACTTATTTTGGTTAACTGTTTATCTGCTCACTGGTATCCCGAGATCCTTGGATCTCAGCTTATAGCTTTTGATCGAGATATCCGACCTGCTGGAACCAACCTACAAGTGATGCTCAATCCTGATCTCGATTGTTGTTTCAAAGCATTGCTTGTTGCTGTAGCTGATAGCATTCCCTTAATTAATAAAATGTGGACATTACACCTTGATGGTATATCTTTTTTTGGGAGCTCACCATCTTGCCAGTTTTCTGTTCACTGGCTTCCCGGGTCCCGCGAGGGAACCCTTGGATCTCAGCTTATGATCAAGATATCTGATCTGCTGGAGCCAACCTTGGATTTTTTTCATCCAATCTGCTCTTCTAAGAACAATCGCAACCCAAACAGACATCATTCCCTTCCAGGAATCACCGGAGGGTGCAATTATTTCTGCTGTTCCTTGGCTTGCTTGCAGCTCCTCATTCACTGTACTAGCTTACACCTTGGTGGTTTGTTTTCCAAAAACTTACCATCTTGTCAGTTTGTTGCCGAAAAGTAGACTAGTCTTAAAGGGGGACCTGTTCTGGTTTTTTGTTTATTTGCTTACTGGTTTCCTGGGTCTCGTAAGGGACTTCAGGTTCGTTGAAGTTTTATTGGCATGAAAAAAATAAATCTTACGTTGCCAAAGCACAGGAAGGTTAAATATAAACATTCTTTACAATCTAGGTTAAGATAGAAATGAAATAAAAGTATATAAGAATCTATATATATATATATATATATCAATACAAGTAGAAAAAGAGCAAAGTATTGATTAAAGTTCTCAGTGAGAGTGACAGGATCCTGCCATATAGTGTCAGTTTGTGTGTGTTGTACAGTGTTTTGTTGTGTTGTGCTGGTCGTTCTCTTGTCATGACAGGATTTGACATATCTTGCAGCCAGGGTTGAGTTTTCTCCCAGTATGTATGAAACCTTGTCCTTTTGTTGAAACTGGCTGAAGTCTTTGTGGAAGTTTGTAAACTGGGGGAAGAATGTTTCTCTGATGTGTGTGTAGTTTGGACATGAGGTTAAAAAGTGCAGCTCTGTTTCCACTTGATTCTGTGTGCAGTGTGGACACAGTCGCTCTTCTCTTGGTGTCCATGTCTGTCTGTGTCTGCCCGTCTCTACAGTGAGCTTGTGATCACTGAGTCTGTACATGGTCAACACTTTTCTTTGTTTAGGGTCTGATACGGTTTTGAGGTGTTCTGCCAGTTTATATTCTCTGTTTAATGACAGATAGCATTCCAGTTTGCTTTGCTGAGCTGTTGCTTCCGTCCAGCGTGTGAGATATTTTTCTTTTTGTGTTTTTATGATTTGGTTTAGTCGGGCTGGGGTTTGGGGTTCAGTTTGGCATGTTTTGGGTTGTAGAGTTAGTTCTGATATGAGTTGGATGAGTGGGCTTCTCTCTGGGTTCAGCTCTTGATGGCTTAAGGCTTTATGATGGACTGTCTCTGTATCACTGTTTTTAAGGTGAGTGTAGAATTGAATCGCTCTTTTTTGTATTTTAATTATTAGAGGGTATAGTCCTAGTTCATCCGTACAGTGTGATTGGTTCTATAACTGATTGGATTATTTTGAGCCAGATTCCTGCTGGGATGTCAGTTTTTATATTCTTTTTGATTGCGTAAAAAGCTCTTCGTGCCTTGTCTCTCAGGTCGTTCACAGCCTTGTTTAAGTTCCCAGTGTTACTTATGTTTATACCGAGATATGTGTAGTTCTGGGTGTGTTCTAAGGGCATTTTGTTTAGTTTGAAATTGTGATGTTGGGTTTGACGACTGGGCCTTTTTTGGAATGTCATGATTTTGGTCTTTTTAAGGTTAACTGATAGGGCCCATGTTTGACAGAAAGTGTGCAGGATGTCTAGATGTTGCTGTAGGCCCTCTTTACTCTGTCACATTATTTAATAAGCCTGAATCTTAGTTTAAACAAAGTCATAAGTTAAGGGGTTGCCACTCTTTGGGTTTATTAACCTTGAGCTTTGGTTGGATTAGAGGGTTTTCAAGGTCCTGATTTATGACCAAGAGTAGTGTTTTAACAGTATTAGGCATCCTGAGTTTACTGCCATCCGATGGATTAGAGGAGCTTTAAGGCCCTGGCTTCTGACACAGACCAGTGTTTCAACGGTGTTAGGCATTCTGAGTTCACTGCCATCAGGTGGATCAGAGGCACTTTAAGGCCTTGGCTAATGACAAAGACCCGTGTTTTAACTGTATAGACATTCTGAGTTTACTGCCATAGATGGATTAGAGGCGCTTTGAGGCCCCGACTACCGTCAAAGACTAGAATTTTAATGATGTTAGATATTCTGAGTTTACTGCCATTAGGTGTTAGGCCTTCTAAGTTAACTGACCTTAGGCGTTAGGCTTCCTGCGTTTACTGACCTTAGGTGTTAGACATTTTGGGTTTACTGACTTTAGGTGTTAGATTTGGCTTTAGCTAAGGGGACCCTTGATGTCTAGTCCCTCACGTGTATATCTGAGGGAAATATTTGAGACACATCTTCAGCAGTAGTTAACCCCAAACTCCTCGGGTGTTTCGGCCTTGAACTGCTACCGGTTCTTGGCTTGCTTGCATCTCCTCATTCACTGTACTAGCTTAGACCTTGGTGGTTTGTTTTCCGAAAACTTACCATCTTGTCAGTTTGTTGCCGAAAAGTAGACTAGTCTTTAAGGGGACTTATTTTGGCTTTCTGTTTATCTGCTCACTGGTATCCCGAGATCCTTGGATCTCAGCTTATAGCTTTTGATCGAGATATCCGACCTGCTGGAACCAACCTACAAGTGATGCTCAATCCTGATCTCGATTGTTGTTTCAAAGCATTGCTTGTTGCTGTAGCTGATAGCATTCCCTTAATTAATAAAATGTGGACATTACACCTTGATGGTATATCTTTTTTTGGGAGCTCACCATCTTGCCAGTTTTCTGTTCACTGGCTTCCCGGGTCCCGCGAGGGAACCCTTGGATCTCAGCTTATGATCAAGATATCTGATCTGCTGGAGCCAACCTTGGATTTTTTTCATCCAATCTGCTCTTCTAAGAACAATCGCAACCCAAACAGACATCATTCCCTTCCAGGAATCACCGGAGGGTGCAATTATTTCTGCTGTTCCTTGGCTTGCTTGCAGCTCCTCATTCACTGTACTAGCTTACACCTTGGTGGTTTGTTTTCCAAAAACTTACCATCTTGTCAGTTTGTTGCCGAAAAGTAGACTAGTCTTAAAGGGGGACCTGTTCTGGTTTTTTGTTTATTTGCTTACTGGTTTCCTGGGTCTCGTAAGGGACTTCAGGTTCGTTGAAGTTTTATTGGCATGAAAAAAATAAATCTTACGTTGCCAAAGCACAGGAAGGTTAAATATAAACATTCTTTACAATCTAGGTTAAGATAGAAATGAAATAAAAGTATATAAGAATCTATATATATATATATATATCAATACAAGTAGAAAAAGAGCAAAGTATTGATTAAAGTTCTCAGTGAGAGTGACAGGATCCTGCCATATAGTGTCAGTTTGTGTGTGTTGTACAGTGTTTTGTTGTGTTGTGCTGGTCGTTCTCTTGTCATGACAGGATTTGACATATCTTGCAGCCAGGGTTGAGTTTTCTCCCAGTATGTATGAAACCTTGTCCTTTTGTTGAAACTGGCTGAAGTCTTTGTGGAAGTTTGTAAACTGGGGGAAGAATGTTTCTCTGATGTGTGTGTAGTTTGGACATGAGGTTAAAAAGTGCAGCTCTGTTTCCACTTGATTCTGTGTGCAGTGTGGACACAGTCGCTCTTCTCTTGGTGTCCATGTCTGTCTGTGTCTGCCCGTCTCTACAGTGAGCTTGTGATCACTGAGTCTGTACATGGTCAACACTTTTCTTTGTTTAGGGTCTGATACGGTTTTGAGGTGTTCTGCCAGTTTATATTCTCTGTTTAATGACAGATAGCATTCCAGTTTGCTTTGCTGAGCTGTTGCTTCCGTCCAGCGTGTGAGATATTTTTCTTTTTGTGTTTTTATGATTTGGTTTAGTCGGGCTGGGGTTTGGGGTTCAGTTTGGCATGTTTTGGGTTGTAGAGTTAGTTCTGATATGAGTTGGATGAGTGGGCTTCTCTCTGGGTTCAGCTCTTGATGGCTTAAGGCTTTATGATGGACTGTCTCTGTATCACTGTTTTTAAGGTGAGTGTAGAATTGAATCGCTCTTTTTTGTATTTTAATTATTAGAGGGTATAGTCCTAGTTCATCCGTACAGTGTGATTGGTTCTATAACTGATTGGATTATTTTGAGCCAGATTCCTGCTGGGATGTCAGTTTTTATATTCTTTTTGATTGCGTAAAAAGCTCTTCGTGCCTTGTCTCTCAGGTCGTTCACAGCCTTGTTTAAGTTCCCAGTGTTACTTATGTTTATACCGAGATATGTGTAGTTCTGGGTGTGTTCTAAGGGCATTTTGTTTAGTTTGAAATTGTGATGTTGGGTTTGACGACTGGGCCTTTTTTGGAATGTCATGATTTTGGTCTTTTTAAGGTTAACTGATAGGGCCCATGTTTGACAGAAAGTGTGCAGGATGTCTAGATGTTGCTGTAGGCCCTCTTTACTCTGTCACATTATTTAATAAGCCTGAATCTTAGTTTAAACAAAGTCATAAGTTAAGGGGTTGCCACTCTTTGGGTTTATTAACCTTGAGCTTTGGTTGGATTAGAGGGTTTTCAAGGTCCTGATTTATGACCAAGAGTAGTGTTTTAACAGTATTAGGCATCCTGAGTTTACTGCCATCCGATGGATTAGAGGAGCTTTAAGGCCCTGGCTTCTGACACAGACCAGTGTTTCAACGGTGTTAGGCATTCTGAGTTCACTGCCATCAGGTGGATCAGAGGCACTTTAAGGCCTTGGCTAATGACAAAGACCCGTGTTTTAACTGTATAGACATTCTGAGTTTACTGCCATAGATGGATTAGAGGCGCTTTGAGGCCCCGACTACCGTCAAAGACTAGAATTTTAATGATGTTAGATATTCTGAGTTTACTGCCATTAGGTGTTAGGCCTTCTAAGTTAACTGACCTTAGGCGTTAGGCTTCCTGCGTTTACTGACCTTAGGTGTTAGACATTTTGGGTTTACTGACTTTAGGTGTTAGATTTGGCTTTAGCTAAGGGGACCCTTGATGTCTAGTCCCTCACGTGTATATCTGAGGGAAATATTTGAGACACATCTTCAGCAGTAGTTAACCCCAAACTCCTCGGGTGTTTCGGCCTTGAACTGCTACCGGTTCTTGGCTTGCTTGCATCTCCTCATTCACTGTACTAGCTTAGACCTTGGTGGTTTGTTTTCCGAAAACTTACCATCTTGTCAGTTTGTTGCCGAAAAGTAGACTAGTCTTTAAGGGGACTTATTTTGGCTTTCTGTTTATCTGCTCACTGGTATCCCGAGATCCTTGGATCTCAGCTTATAGCTTTTGATCAAGATATCCGACCTGCTGGAACCAACCTACAAGTGATGCTCAATCCTGATCTCGATTGTTGTTTCAAAGCATTGCTTGTTGCTGTAGCTGATAGCATTCCCTTAATTAATAAAATGTGGACATTACACCTTGATGGTATATCTTTTTTTGGGAGCTCACCATCTTGCCAGTTTTCTGTTCACTGGCTTCCCGGGTCCCGCGAGGGAACCCTTGGATCTCAGCTTATGATCAAGATATCTGATCTGCTGGAGCCAACCTTGGATTTTTTTCATCCAATCTGCTCTTCTAAGAACAATCGCAACCCAAACAGACATCATTCCCTTCCAGGAATCACCGGAGGGTGCAATTATTTCTGCTGTTCCTTGGCTTGCTTGCAGCTCCTCATTCACTGTACTAGCTTACACCTTGGTGGTTTGTTTTCCAAAAACTTACCATCTTGTCAGTTTGTTGCCGAAAAGTAGACTAGTCTTAAAGGGGGACCTGTTCTGGTTTTTTGTTTATTTGCTTACTGGTTTCCTGGGTCTCGTAAGGGACTTCAGGTTCGTGGAAGTTTTATTGGCATGAAAAAAATAAATCTTACGTTGCCAAAGCACAGGAAGGTTAAATATAAACATTCTTTACAATCTAGGTTAAGATAGAAATGAAATAAAAGTATATAAGAATCTATATATATATATATATATCAATACAAGTAGAAAAAGAGCAAAGTATTGATTAAAGTTCTCAGTGAGAGTGACAGGATCCTGCCATATAGTGTCAGTTTGTGTGTGTTGTACAGTGTTTTGTTGTGTTGTGCTGGTCGTTCTCTTGTCATGACAGGATTTGACATATCTTGCAGCCAGGGTTGAGTTTTCTCCCAGTATGTATGAAACCTTGTCCTTTTGTTGAAACTGGCTGAAGTCTTTGTGGAAGTTTGTAAACTGGGGGAAGAATGTTTCTCTGATGTGTGTGTAGTTTGGACATGAGGTTAAAAAGTGCAGCTCTGTTTCCACTTGATTCTGTGTGCAGTGTGGACACAGTCGCTCTTCTCTTGGTGTCCATGTCTGTCTGTGTCTGCCCGTCTCTACAGTGAGCTTGTGATCACTGAGTCTGTACATGGTCAACACTTTTCTTTGTTTAGGGTCTGATACGGTTTTGAGGTATTCTGCCAGTTTATATTCTCTGTTTAATGACAGATAGCATTCCAGTTTGCTTTGCTGAGCTGTTGCTTCCGTCCAGCGTGTGAGATATTTTTCTTTTTGTGTTTTTATGATTTGGTTTAGTCGGGCTGGGGTTTGGGGTTCAGTTTGGCATGTTTTGGGTTGTAGAGTTAGTTCTGATATGAGTTGGATGAGTGGGCTTCTCTCTGGGTTCAGCTCTTGATGGCTTAAGGCTTTATGATGGACTGTCTCTGTATCACTGTTTTTAAGGTGAGTGTAGAATTGAATCGCTCTTTTTTGTATTTTAATTATTAGAGGGTATAGTCCTAGTTCATCCGTACAGTGTGATTGGTTCTATAACTGATTGGATTATTTTGAGCCAGATTCCTGCTGGGATGTCAGTTTTTATATTCTTTTTGATTGCGTAAAAAGCTCTTCGTGCCTTGTCTCTCAGGTCGTTCACAGCCTTGTTTAAGTTCCCAGTGTTACTTATGTTTATACCGAGATATGTGTAGTTCTGGATGTGTTCTAAGGGCATTTTGTTTAGTTTGAAATTGTGATGTTGGGTTTGACGACTGGGCCTTTTTTGGAATGTCATGATTTTGGTCTTTTTAAGGTTAACTGATAGGGCCCATGTTTGACAGAAAGTGTGCAGGATGTCTAGATGTTGCTGTAGGCCCTCTTTACTCTGTCACATTATTTAATAAGCCTGAATCTTAGTTTAAACAAAGTCATAAGTTAAGGGGTTGCCACTCTTTGGGTTTATTAACCTTGAGCTTTGGTTGGATTAGAGGGTTTTCAAGGTCCTGATTTATGACCAAGAGTAGTGTTTTAACAGTATTAGGCATCCTGAGTTTACTGCCATCCGATGGATTAGAGGAGCTTCAAGGCCCTGGCTTCTGACACAGACCAGTGTTTCAACGGTGTTAGGCATTCTGAGTTCACTGCCATCAGGTGGATCAGAGGCACTTTAAGGCCTTGGCTAATGACAAAGACCCGTGTTTTAACTGTATAGACATTCTGAGTTTACTGCCATAGATGGATTAGAGGCGCTTTGAGGCCCCGACTACCGTCAAAGACTAGAATTTTAATGATGTTAGATATTCTGAGTTTACTGCCATTAGGTGTTTAGGCCTTCTAAGT
>JAOTQM010000583.1:0-37500 GCA_026939265.1 Oreonectes daqikongensis
GGGTCCCCCTATCTAAAGCCAAATCTAACACCTAAAGTCAGTAAACCCAAAATGTCTAACACCTAAGGTCAGTAAACGCAGGAAGCCTAACGCCTAAGGTCAGTTAACTTAGAAGGCCTAACACCTAATGGCAGTAAACTCAGAATATCTAACATCATTAAAATTCTAGTCTTTGACGGTAGTCGGGGCCTCCCTCAAAGCGCCTCTAATCCATCTATGGCAGTAAACTCAGAATGTCTATACATTAAACACGGGTCTTTGTCATTAGCCAAGGCCTGTGCCTCTGATCCACCTTATGGCAGTGAACTCAAATGCCTAACACCGTTGAAACACTGGTCTGTGTCAGAAGCCAGGGCCTTAAAGCTCCTCTAATCCATCGGATGGCAGTAAACTCAGGATGCCTAATACTGTTAAAACACTACTCTTGGTCATAAATCAGGACCTTGAAAACCCTCTAATCCAACCAAAGCTCAAGGTTAATAAACCCAAAGAGTGGCAACCCCTTAACTTATGACTTTGTTTAAACTAAGATTCAGGCTTATTAAATAATGTGACAGAGTAAAGAGGGCCTACAGCAACATCTAGACATCCTGCACACTTTCTGTCAAACATGGGCCCTATCAGTTAACCTTAAAAGACCAAAATCATGACATTCCAAAAAGGCCCAGTCGTCAAACCCAACATCACAATTTCAAACTAAACAAAATGCCCTTAGAACACATCCAGAACTACACATATCTCGGTATAAACATAAGTAACACTGGGAACTTAAACAAGGCTGTGAACGAGCTGAGAGACAAGGCACGAAGAGCTTTTTACGCAATCAAAAAGAATATAAAAATTGACATCCCAGCAGGAATCTGGCTCAAAATAATCCAATCAGTTATAGAACCAATCACACTGTATGGATGAACTAGGACTATACCCTCTAATAATTAAAATACAAAAAAGAGCGATTCAATTCTACACTCACCTTAAAAACAGTGATACAGAGACACTCCATCATAAAGCCTTAAGCCATCAAGAGCTGAACCCAGAGAGAAGCCCACTCATCCAACTCATATCAGAACTAACTCTACAACCCAAAACATGCCAAACTGAACCCCAAACCCAGCCCGACTAAACCAAATCATAAAAACACAAAAAGAAAAATATCTCACACACTGGACGGAAGCAACAGCTCAGCAAAGCAAACTGGAATGCTATCTGTCATTAAACAGAGAATATAAACTGGCAGAATACCTCAAAACCGTATCAGACCCTAAACAAAGAAAAGTGTTGACCATGTACAGACTCAGTGATCACAAGCTCACTGTAGAGACGGGCAGACACAGACAGACATGGACACCAAGAGAAGAGCGACTGTGTCCACACTGCACACAGAATCAAGTGGAAACAGAGCTGCACTTTTTAACCTCATGTCCAAACTACACACACATCAGAGAAACATTCTTCCCCCAGTTTACAAACTTCCACAAAGACTTCAGCCAGTTTCAACAAAAGGACAAGATTTCATACATACTGGGAGAAAACTCAACCCTGGCTGCAAGATATGTCAAATCCTGTCATGACAAGAGAACGACCAGCACAACACAACAAAACACTGTACAACACACACACAAACTGACACTATATGGCAGGATCCTGTCACTCTCACTGAGAACTTGAATCAATACTTTGCTCTTTTTCTACTTGTATTGATATATATATATATATATATAGATTCTTATATACTTTTATTTCATTTCTATCTTAACCTAGATTGTAAAGAATGTTTATATTTAACCTTCCTGTGCTTTGGCAACGTAAGATTTATTTTTTTCATGCCAATAAAACTTCCACGAACCTGAAGTCCCTTACGAGACCCAGGAAACCAGTAAGCAAATAAACAAAAAACCAGAACAGGTCCCCCTTTAAGACTAGTCTACTTTTCGGCAACAAACTGACAAGATGGTAAGTTTTCGGAAAACAAACCACCAAGGTGTAAGCTAGTACAGTGAATGAGGAGATGCAAGCAAGCCAAGAACAGCAGAAATAATTGCACCCTCCGGTGATTCCTGGAAGGGAATGATGTCTGTTTTGGGTTGCGATTGTTCTTAGAAGAGCAGATTGGATGAAAAAATCCAAGGTTGGCTCCAGCAGATCAGATATCTTGATCATAAGCTGAGATCCAAGAGTCTCTCGCGAGACCCGGGAAGCCAGTGTAACAGAAAACTGGCAAGATGGTGAGCTCCCAAAAAAGATATACCATCAAGGTCCACATTTTATTAATTAAGGGAATGCTATTAGCTACAGCAACAAGCAATGCTTTGAAACAACAATTGAGCATCACTTGTAGGTTGGTTCCAGCAGGTCGGATATCTTGATCAAAAGCTATAAGCTGAGATCCAAGGATCTCGGGATACCAGTGAGCAGATAAACAGAAAACCAAAATAAGTCCCCTTAAAGACTAGTCTACTTTTCGGCAACAAACTGACAAGATGGTAAGTTTTCGGAAAACAAACCACCAAGGTCTAAGCTAGTACAGTGAATGAGGAGATGCAAGCAAGCCAAGAACGGTAGCAGTTCAAGGCCGAAACGCCCGAGGAGTTTGGGGTAAACTACTGCTGAAGATGTGTCTCAAATATTTCCCTCAGATATACACACGGGGGACTAGGCATCAAGGGTCCCCCTATCTAAAGCCAAATCTAACACCTAAAGTCAGTAAACCCAAAATGTCTAACACCTAAGGTCAGTAAACGCAGGAAGCCTAACGCCTAAGGTCAGTTAACTTAGAAGGCCTAACACCTAATGGCAGTAAACTCAGAATATCTAACATCATTAAAATTCTAGTCTTTGACGGTAGTCGGGGCCTCAAAGCGCCTCTAATCCATCTATGGCAGTAAACTCAGAATGTCTATACAGTTAAAACACGGGTCTTTGTCATTAGCCAAGGCCTTAAAGTGCCTCTGATCCACCTGATGGCAGTGAACTCAGAATGCCTAACACCGTTGAAACACTGGTCTGTGTCAGAAGCCAGGGCCTTAAAGCTCCTCTAATCCATCGGATGGCAGTAAACTCAGGATGCCTAATACTGTTAAAACACTACTCTTGGTCATAAATCAGGACCTTGAAAACCCTCTAATCCAACCAAAGCTCAAGGTTAATAAACCCAAAGAGTGGCAACCCCTTAACTTATGACTTTGTTTAAACTAAGATTCAGGCTTATTAAATAATGTGACAGAGTAAAGAGGGCCTACAGCAACATCTAGACATCCTGCACACTTTCTGTCAAACATGGGCCCTATCAGTTAACCTTAAAAAGACCAAAATCATGACATTCCAAAAAAGGCCCAGTCGTCAAACCCAACATCACAATTTCAAACTAAACAAAATGCCCTTAGAACACATCCAGAACTACACATATCTCGGTATAAACATAAGTAACACTGGGAACTTAAACAAGGCTGTGAACGAGCTGAGAGACAAGGCACGAAGAGCTTTTTACGCAATCAAAAAGAATATAAAAATTGACATCCCAGCAGGAATCTGGCTCAAAATAATCCAATCAGTTATAGAACCAATCACACTGTATGGATGAACTAGGACTATACCCTCTAATAATTAAAATACAAAAAAGAGCGATTCAATTCTACACTCACCTTAAAAACAGTGATACAGAGACACTCCATCATAAAGCCTTAAGCCATCAAGAGCTGAACCCAGAGAGAAGCCCACTCATCCAACTCATATCAGAACTAACTCTACAACCCAAAACATGCCAAACTGAACCCCAAACCCCAGCCCGACTAAACCAAATCATAAAAACACAAAAAGAAAAATATCTCACACACTGGACGGAAGCAACAGCTCAGCAAAGCAAACTGGAATGCTATCTGTCATTAAACAGAGAATATAAACTGGCAGAATACCTCAAAACCGTATCAGACCCTAAACAAAGAAAAGTGTTGACCATGTACAGACTCAGTGATCACAAGCTCACTGTAGAGACGGGCAGACACAGACAGACATGGACACCAAGAGAAGAGCGACTGTGTCCACACTGCACACAGAATCAAGTGGAAACAGAGCTGCACTTTTTAACCTCATGTCCAAACTACACACACATCAGAGAAACATTCTTCCCCCAGTTTACAAACTTCCACAAAGACTTCAGCCAGTTTCAACAAAAGGACAAGATTTCATACATACTGGGAGAAAACTCAACCCTGGCTGCAAGATATGTCAAATCCTGTCATGACAAGAGAACGACCAGCACAACACAACAAAACACTGTACAACACACACACAAACTGACACTATATGGCAGGATCCTGTCACTCTCACTGAGAACTTGAATCAATACTTTGCTCTTTTTCTACTTGTATTGATATATATATATATATATAGATTCTTATATACTTTTATTATATTTCTATCTTAACCTAGATTGTAAAGAATGTTTATATTTAACCTTCCTGTGCTTTGGCAACGTAAGATTTATTTTTTTCATGCCAATAAAACTTCCACGAACCTGAAGTCCCTTACGAGACCCAGGAAACCAGTAAGCAAATAAACAAAAAACCAGAACAGGTCCCCCTTTAAGACTAGTCTACTTTTCGGCAACAAACTGACAAGATGGTAAGTTTTCGGAAAACAAACCACCAAGGTGTAAGCTAGTACAGTGAATGAGGAGATGCAAGCAAGCCAAGAAACAGCAGAAATAATTGCACCCTCCGGTGATTCCTGGAAGGGAATGATGTCTGTTTTGGGTTGCGATTGTTCTTAGAAGAGCAGATTGGATGAAAAAATCCAAGGTTGGCTCCAGCAGATCAGATATCTTGATCATAAGCTGAGATCCAAGAGTCTCTCGCGAGACCCGGGAAGCCAGTGTAACAGAAAACTGGCAAGATGGTGAGCTCCCAAAAAAAGATATACCATCAAGGTCCACATTTTATTAATTAAGGGAATGCTATTAGCTACAGCAACAAGCAATGCTTTGAAACAACAATTGAGCATCACTTGTAGGTTGGTTCCAGCAGGTCGGATATCTTGATCAAAAGCTATAAGCTGAGATCCAAGGATCTCGGGATACCAGTGAGCAGATAAACAGAAAACCAAAATAAGTCCCCTTAAAGACTAGTCTACTTTTCGGCAACAAACTGACAAGATGGTAAGTTTTCGGAAAACAAACCACCAAGGTCTAAGCTAGTACAGTGAATGAGGAGATGCAAGCAAGCCAAGAACCGGTAGCAGTTCAAGGCCGAAACGCCCGAGGAGTTTGGGGTAAACTACTGCTGAAGATGTGTCTCAAATATTTCCCTCAGATATACACACGGGGGACTAGGCATCAAGGGTCCCCCTATCTAAAGCCAAATCTAACACCTAAAGTCAGTAAACCCAAAATGTCTAACACCTAAGGTCAGTAAACGCAGGAAGCCTAACGCCTAAGGTCAGTTAACTTAGAAGGCCTAACACCTAATGGCAGTAAACTCAGAATATCTAACATCATTAAAATTCTAGTCTTTGACGGTAGTCGGGGCCTCAAAGCGCCTCTAATCCATCTATGGCAGTAAACTCAGAATGTCTATACAGTTAAAACACGGGTCTTTGTCATTAGCCAAGGCCTTAAAGTGCCTCTGATCCACCTGATGGCAGTGAACTCAGAATGCCTAACACCGTTGAAACACTGGTCTGTGTCAGAAGCCAGGGCCTTAAAGCTCCTCTAATCCATCGGATGGCAGTAAACTCAGGATGCCTAATACTGTTAAAACACTACTCTTGGTCATAAATCAGGACCTTGAAAACCCTCTAATCCAACCAAAGCTCAAGGTTAATAAACCCAAAGAGTGGCAACCCCTTAACTTATGACTTTGTTTAAACTAAGATTCAGGCTTATTAAATAATGTGACAGAGTAAAGAGGGCCTACAGCAACATCTAGACATCCTGCACACTTTCTGTCAAACATGGGCCCTATCAGTTAACCTTAAAAAGACCAAAATCATGACATTCCAAAAAAGGCCCAGTCGTCAAACCCAACATCACAATTTCAAACTAAACAAAATGCCCTTAGAACACATCCAGAACTACACATATCTCGGTATAAACATAAGTAACACTGGGAACTTAAACAAGGCTGTGAACGACCTGAGAGACAAGGCACGAAGAGCTTTTTACGCAATCAAAAAGAATATAAAAATTGACATCCCAGCAGGAATCTGGCTCAAAATAATCCAATCAGTTATAGAACCAATCACACTGTATGGATGAACTAGGACTATACCCTCTAATAATTAAAATACAAAAAAGAGCGATTCAATTCTACACTCACCTTAAAAACAGTGATACAGAGACACTCCATCATAAAGCCTTAAGCCATCAAGAGCTGAACCCAGAGAGAAGCCCACTCATCCAACTCATATCAGAACTAACTCTACAACCCAAAACATGCCAAACTGAACCCCAAACCCCAGCCCGACTAAACCAAATCATAAAAACACAAAAAGAAAAATATCTCACACACTGGACGGAAGCAACAGCTCAGCAAAGCAAACTGGAATGCTATCTGTCATTAAACAGAGAATATAAACTGGCAGAATACCTCAAAACCGTATCAGACCCTAAACAAAGAAAAGTGTTGACCATGTACAGACTCAGTGATCACAAGCTCACTGTAGAGACGGGCAGACACAGACAGACATGGACACCAAGAGAAGAGCGACTGTGTCCACACTGCACACAGAATCAAGTGGAAACAGAGCTGCACTTTTTAACCTCATGTCCAAACTACACACACATCAGAGAAACATTCTTCCCCCAGTTTACAAACTTCCACAAAGACTTCAGCCAGTTTCAACAAAAGGACAAGATTTCATACATACTGGGAGAAAACTCAACCCTGGCTGCAAGATATGTCAAATCCTGTCATGACAAGAGAACGACCAGCACAACACAACAAAACACTGTACAACACACACACAAACTGACACTATATGGCAGGATCCTGTCACTCTCACTGAGAACTTGAATCAATACTTTGCTCTTTTTCTACTTGTATTGATATATATATATATATATATATTCTTATATACTTTTATTTCATTTCTATCTTAACCTAGATTGTAAAGAATGTTTATATTTAACCTTCCTGTGCTTTGGCAACGTAAGATTTATTTTTTTCATGCCAATAAAACTTCCACGAACCTGAAGTCCCTTACGAGACCCAGGAAACCAGTAAGCAAATAAACAAAAAACCAGAACAGGTCCCCCTTTAAGACTAGTCTACTTTTCGGCAACAAACTGACAAGATGGTAAGTTTTCGGAAAACAAACCACCAAGGTGTAAGCTAGTACAGTGAATGAGGAGATGCAAGCAAGCCAAGAAACAGCAGAAATAATTGCACCCTCCGGTGATTCCTGGAAGGGAATGATGTCTGTTTTGGGTTGCGATTGTTCTTAGAAGAGCAGATTGGATGAAAAAATCCAAGGTTGGCTCCAGCAGATCAGATATCTTGATCATAAGCTGAGATCCAAGAGTCTCTCGCGAGACCCGGGAAGCCAGTGTACAGAAAACTGGCAAGATGGTGAGCTCCCAAAAAAGATATACCATCAAGGTCCACATTTTATTAATTAAGGGAATGCTATTAGCTACAGCAACAAGCAATGCTTTGAAACAACAATTGAGCATCACTTGTAGGTTGGTTCCAGCAGGTCGGATATCTTGATCAAAAGCTATAAGCTGAGATCCAAGGATCTCGGGATACCAGTGAGCAGATAAACAGAAAACCAAAATAAGTCCCCTTAAAGACTAGTCTACTTTTCGGCAACAAACTGACAAGATGGTAAGTTTTCGGAAAACAAACCACCAAGGTCTAAGCTAGTACAGTGAATGAGGAGATGCAAGCAAGCCAAGAACCGGTAGCAGTTCAAGGCCGAAACGCCCGAGGAGTTTGGGGTAAACTACTGCTGAAGATGTGTCTCAAATATTTCCCTCAGATATACACACGGGGGACTAGGCATCAAGGGTCCCCTATCTAAAGCCAAATCTAACACCTAAAGTCAGTAAACCCAAAATGTCTAACACCTAAGGTCAGTAAACGCAGGAAGCCTAACGCCTAAGGTCAGTTAACTTAGAAGGCCTAACACCTAATGGCAGTAAACTCAGAATATCTAACATCATTAAAATTCTAGTCTTTGACGGTAGTCGGGGCCTCAAAGCGCCTCTAATCCATCTATGGCAGTAAACTCAGAATGTCTATACAGTTAAAACACGGGTCTTTGTCATTAGCCAAGGCCTTAAAGTGCCTCTGATCCACCTGATGGCAGTGAACTCAGAATGCCTAACACCGTTGAAACACTGGTCTGTGTCAGAAGCCAGGGCCTTAAAGCTCCTCTAATCCATCGGATGGCAGTAAACTCAGGATGCCTAATACTGTTAAAACACTACTCTTGGTCATAAATCAGGACCTTGAAAACCCTCTAATCCAACCAAAGCTCAAGGTTAATAAACCCAAAGAGTGGCAACCCCTTAACTTATGACTTTGTTTAAACTAAGATTCAGGCTTATTAAATAATGTGACAGAGTAAAGAGGGCCTACAGCAACATCTAGACATCCTGCACACTTTCTGTCAAACATGGGCCCTATCAGTTAACCTTAAAAAGACCAAAATCATGACATTCCAAAAAAGGCCCAGTCGTCAAACCCAACATCACAATTTCAAACTAAACAAAATGCCCTTAGAACACATCCAGAACTACACATATCTCGGTATAAACATAAGTAACACTGGGAACTTAAACAAGGCTGTGAACGACTGAGAGACAAGGCACGAAGAGCTTTTTACGCAATCAAAAAGAATATAAAAATTGACATCCCAGCAGGAATCTGGCTCAAAATAATCCAATCAGTTATAGAACCAATCACACTGTATGGATGAACTAGGACTATACCCTCTAATAATTAAAATACAAAAAAGAGCGATTCAATTCTACACTCACCTTAAAAACAGTGATACAGAGACACTCCATCATAAAGCCTTAAGCCATCAAGAGCTGAACCCAGAGAGAAGCCCACTCATCCAACTCATATCAGAACTAACTCTACAACCCAAAACATGCCAAACTGAACCCCAAACCCCAGCCCGACTAAACCAAATCATAAAAACACAAAAAGAAAAATATCTCACACACTGGACGGAAGCAACAGCTCAGCAAAGCAAACTGGAATGCTATCTGTCATTAAACAGAGAATATAAACTGGCAGAATACCTCAAAACCGTATCAGACCCTAAACAAAGAAAAGTGTTGACCATGTACAGACTCAGTGATCACAAGCTCACTGTAGAGACGGGCAGACACAGACAGACATGGACACCAAGAGAAGAGCGACTGTGTCCACACTGCACACAGAATCAAGTGGAAACAGAGCTGCACTTTTTAACCTCATGTCCAAACTACACACACATCAGAGAAACATTCTTCCCCCAGTTTACAAACTTCCACAAAGACTTCAGCCAGTTTCAACAAAAGGACAAGATTTCATACATACTGGGAGAAAACTCAACCCTGGCTGCAAGATATGTCAAATCCTGTCATGACAAGAGAACGACCAGCACAACACAACAAAACACTGTACAACACACACACAAACTGACACTATATGGCAGGATCCTGTCACTCTCACTGAGAACTTGAATCAATACTTTGCTCTTTTTCTACTTGTATTGATATATATATATATATATATAGATTCTTATATACTTTTATTTCATTTCTATCTTAACCTAGATTGTAAAGAATGTTTATATTTAACCTTCCTGTGCTTTGGCAACGTAAGATTTATTTTTTTCATGCCAATAAAACTTCCACGAACCTGAAGTCCCTTACGAGACCCAGGAAACCAGTAAGCAAATAAACAAAAAACCAGAACAGGTCCCCCTTTAAGACTAGTCTACTTTTCGGCAACAAACTGACAAGATGGTAAGTTTTCGGAAAACAAACCACCAAGGTGTAAGCTAGTACAGTGAATGAGGAGATGCAAGCAAGCCAAGAAACAGCAGAAATAATTGCACCCTCCGGTGATTCCTGGAAGGGAATGATGTCTGTTTTGGGTTGCGATTGTTCTTAGAAGAGCAGATTGGATGAAAAAATCCAAGGTTGGCTCCAGCAGATCAGATATCTCGATCATAAGCTGAGATCCAAGAGTCTCTCGCGAGACCCGGGAAGCCAGTGTACAGAAAACTGGCAAGATGGTGAGCTCCCAAAAAAAGATATACCATCAAGGTCCACATTTTATTAATTAAGGGAATGCTATTAGCTACAGCAACAAGCAATGCTTTGAAACAACAATTGAGCATCACTTGTAGGTTGGTTCCAGCAGGTCGGATATCTTGATCAAAAGCTATAAGCTGAGATCCAAGGATCTCGGGATACCAGTGAGCAGATAAACAGAAAACCAAAATAAGTCCCCTTAAAGACTAGTCTACTTTTCGGCAACAAACTGACAAGATGGTAAGTTTTCGGAAAACAAACCACCAAGGTCTAAGCTAGTACAGTGAATGAGGAGATGCAAGCAAGCCAAGAACCGGTAGCAGTTCAAGGCCGAAACGCCCGAGGAGTTTGGGGTAAACTACTGCTGAAGATGTGTCTCAAATATTTCCCTCAGATATACACACGGGGGACTAGGCATCAAGGGTCCCCCTATCTAAAGCCAAATCTAACACCTAAAGTCAGTAAACCCAAAATGTCTAACACCTAAGGTCAGTAAACGCAGGAAGCCTAACGCCTAAGGTCAGTTAACTTAGAAGGCCTAACACCTAATGGCAGTAAACTCAGAATATCTAACATCATTAAAATTCTAGTCTTTGACGGTAGTCGGGGCCTCAAAGCGCCTCTAATCCATCTATGGCAGTAAACTCAGAATGTCTATACAGTTAAAACACGGGTCTTTGTCATTAGCCAAGGCCTTAAAGTGCCTCTGATCCACCTGATGGCAGTGAACTCAGAATGCCTAACACCGTTGAAACACTGGTCTGTGTCAGAAGCCAGGGCCTTAAAGCTCCTCTAATCCATCGGATGGCAGTAAACTCAGGATGCCTAATACTGTTAAAACACTACTCTTGGTCATAAATCAGGACCTTGAAAACCCTCTAATCCAACCAAAGCTCAAGGTTAATAAACCCAAAGAGTGGCAACCCCTTAACTTATGACTTTGTTTAAACTAAGATTCAGGCTTATTAAATAATGTGACAGAGTAAAGAGGGCCTACAGCAACATCTAGACATCCTGCACACTTTCTGTCAAACATGGGCCCTATCAGTTAACCTTAAAAAGACCAAAATCATGACATTCCAAAAAAGGCCCAGTCGTCAAACCCAACATCACAATTTCAAACTAAACAAAATGCCCTTAGAACACATCCAGAACTACACATATCTCGGTATAAACATAAGTAACACTGGGAACTTAAACAAGGCTGTGAACGAGCTGAGAGACAAGGCACGAAGAGCTTTTTACGCAATCAAAAAGAATATAAAAATTGACATCCCAGCAGGAATCTGGCTCAAAATAATCCAATCAGTTATAGAACCAATCACACTGTATGGATGAACTAGGACTATACCCTCTAATAATTAAAATACAAAAAAGAGCGATTCAATTCTACACTCACCTTAAAAACAGTGATACAGAGACACTCCATCATAAAGCCTTAAGCCATCAAGAGCTGAACCCAGAGAGAAGCCCACTCATCCAACTCATATCAGAACTAACTCTACAACCCAAAACATGCCAAACTGAACCCCAAACCCCAGCCCGACTAAACCAAATCATAAAAACACAAAAAGAAAAATATCTCACACACTGGACGGAAGCAACAGCTCAGCAAAGCAAACTGGAATGCTATCTGTCATTAAACAGAGAATATAAACTGGCAGAATACCTCAAAACCGTATCAGACCCTAAACAAAGAAAAGTGTTGACCATGTACAGACTCAGTGATCACAAGCTCACTGTAGAGACGGGCAGACACAGACAGACATGGACACCAAGAGAAGAGCGACTGTGTCCACACTGCACACAGAATCAAGTGGAAACAGAGCTGCACTTTTTAACCTCATGTCCAAACTACACACACATCAGAGAAACATTCTTCCCCCAGTTTACAAACTTCCACAAAGACTTCAGCCAGTTTCAACAAAAGGACAAGATTTCATACATACTGGGAGAAAACTCAACCCTGGCTGCAAGATATGTCAAATCCTGTCATGACAAGAGAACGACCAGCACAACACAACAAAACACTGTACAACACACACACAAACTGACACTATATGGCAGGATCCTGTCACTCTCACTGAGAACTTGAATCAATACTTTGCTCTTTTTCTACTTGTATTGATATATATATATATATATATAGATTCTTATATACTTTTATTTCATTTCTATCTTAACCTAGATTGTAAAGAATGTTTATATTTAACCTTCCTGTGCTTTGGCAACGTAAGATTTATTTTTTTCATGCCAATAAAACTTCCACGAACCTGAAGTCCCTTACGAGACCCAGGAAACCAGTAAGCAAATAAACAAAAAACCAGAACAGGTCCCCCTTTAAGACTAGTCTACTTTTCGGCAACAAACTGACAAGATGGTAAGTTTTCGGAAAACAAACCACCAAGGTGTAAGCTAGTACAGTGAATGAGGAGATGCAAGCAAGCCAAGAAACAGCAGAAATAATTGCACCCTCCGGTGATTCCTGGAAGGGAATGATGTCTGTTTTGGGTTGCGATTGTTCTTAGAAGAGCAGATTGGATGAAAAAATCCAAGGTTGGCTCCAGCAGATCAGATATCTTGATCATAAGCTGAGATCCAAGAGTCTCTCGCGAGACCCGGGAAGCCAGTGTACAGAAAACTGGCAAGATGGTGAGCTCCCAAAAAAAGATATACCATCAAGGTCCACATTTTATTAATTAAGGGAATGCTATTAGCTACAGCAACAAGCAATGCTTTGAAACAACAATTGAGCATCACTTGTAGGTTGGTTCCAGCAGGTCGGATATCTTGATCAAAAGCTATAAGCTGAGATCCAAGGATCTCGGGATACCAGTGAGCAGATAAACAGAAAACCAAAATAAGTCCCCTTAAAGACTAGTCTACTTTTCGGCAACAAACTGACAAGATGGTAAGTTTTCGGAAAACAAACCACCAAGGTCTAAGCTAGTACAGTGAATGAGGAGATGCAAGCAAGCCAAGAACCGGTAGCAGTTCAAGGCCGAAACGCCCGAGGAGTTTGGGGTAAACTACTGCTGAAGATGTGTCTCAAATATTTCCCTCAGATATACACACGGGGGACTAGGCATCAAGGGTCCCCCTATCTAAAGCCAAATCTAACACCTAAAGTCAGTAAACCCAAAATGTCTAACACCTAAGGTCAGTAAACGCAGGAAGCCTAACGCCTAAGGTCAGTTAACTTAGAAGGCCTAACACCTAATGGCAGTAAACTCAGAATATCTAACATCATTAAAATTCTAGTCTTTGACGGTAGTCGGGGCCTCAAAGCGCCTCTAATCCATCTATGGCAGTAAACTCAGAATGTCTATACAGTTAAAACACGGGTCTTTGTCATTAGCCAAGGCCTTAAAGTGCCTCTGATCCACCTGATGGCAGTGAACTCAGAATGCCTAACACCGTTGAAACACTGGTCTGTGTCAGAAGCCAGGGCCTTAAAGCTCCTCTAATCCATCGGATGGCAGTAAACTCAGGATGCCTAATACTGTTAAAACACTACTCTTGGTCATAAATCAGGACCTTGAAAACCCTCTAATCCAACCAAAGCTCAAGGTTAATAAACCCAAAGAGTGGCAACCCCTTAACTTATGACTTTGTTTAAACTAAGATTCAGGCTTATTAAATAATGTGACAGAGTAAAGAGGGCCTACAGCAACATCTAGACATCCTGCACACTTTCTGTCAAACATGGGCCCTATCAGTTAACCTTAAAAAGACCAAAATCATGACATTCCAAAAAAGGCCCAGTCGTCAAACCCAACATCACAATTTCAAACTAAACAAAATGCCCTTAGAACACATCCAGAACTACACATATCTCGGTATAAACATAAGTAACACTGGGAACTTAAACAAGGCTGTGAACGAGCTGAGAGACAAGGCACGAAGAGCTTTTTACGCAATCAAAAAGAATATAAAAATTGACATCCCAGCAGGAATCTGGCTCAAAATAATCCAATCAGTTATAGAACCAATCACACTGTATGGATGAACTAGGACTATACCCTCTAATAATTAAAATACAAAAAAGAGCGATTCAATTCTACACTCACCTTAAAAACAGTGATACAGAGACACTCCATCATAAAGCCTTAAGCCATCAAGAGCTGAACCCAGAGAGAAGCCCACTCATCCAACTCATATCAGAACTAACTCTACAACCCAAAACATGCCAAACTGAACCCCAAACCCCAGCCCGACTAAACCAAATCATAAAAACACAAAAAGAAAAATATCTCACACACTGGACGGAAGCAACAGCTCAGCAAAGCAAACTGGAATGCTATCTGTCATTAAACAGAGAATATAAACTGGCAGAATACCTCAAAACCGTATCAGACCCTAAACAAAGAAAAGTGTTGACCATGTACAGACTCAGTGATCACAAGCTCACTGTAGAGACGGGCAGACACAGACAGACATGGACACCAAGAGAAGAGCGACTGTGTCCACACTGCACACAGAATCAAGTGGAAACAGAGCTGCACTTTTTAACCTCATGTCCAAACTACACACACATCAGAGAAACATTCTTCCCCCAGTTTACAAACTTCCACAAAGACTTCAGCCAGTTTCAACAAAAGGACAAGATTTCATACATACTGGGAGAAAACTCAACCCTGGCTGCAAGATATGTCAAATCCTGTCATGACAAGAGAACGACCAGCACAACACAACAAAACACTGTACAACACACACACAAACTGACACTATATGGCAGGATCCTGTCACTCTCACTGAGAACTTGAATCAATACTTTGCTCTTTTTCTACTTGTATTGATATATATATATATATATATAGATTCTTATATACTTTTATTTCATTTCTATCTTAACCTAGATTGTAAAGAATGTTTATATTTAACCTTCCTGTGCTTTGGCAACGTAAGATTTATTTTTTTCATGCCAATAAAACTTCCACGAACCTGAAGTCCCTTACGAGACCCAGGAAACCAGTAAGCAAATAAACAAAAAACCAGAACAGGTCCCCCTTTAAGACTAGTCTACTTTTCGGCAACAAACTGACAAGATGGTAAGTTTTCGGAAAACAAACCACCAAGGTGTAAGCTAGTACAGTGAATGAGGAGATGCAAGCAAGCCAAGAAACAGCAGAAATAATTGCACCCTCCGGTGATTCCTGGAAGGGAATGATGTCTGTTTTGGGTTGCGATTGTTCTTAGAAGAGCAGATTGGATGAAAAAATCCAAGGTTGGCTCCAGCAGATCAGATATCTCGATCATAAGCTGAGATCCAAGAGTCTCTCGCGAGACCCGGGAAGCCAGTGTACAGAAAACTGGCAAGATGGTGAGCTCCCAAAAAAAGACACATTTTATTAATTAAGGGAATGCTATTAGCTACAGCAACAAGCAATGCTTTGAAACAACAATTGAGCATCACTTGTAGGTTGGTTCCAGCAGGTCGGATATCTTGATCAAAAGCTATAAGCTGAGATCCAAGGATCTCGGGATACCAGTGAGCAGATAAACAGAAAACCAAAATAAGTCCCCTTAAAGACTAGTCTACTTTTCGGCAACAAACTGACAAGATGGTAAGTTTTCGGAAAACAAACCACCAAGGTCTAAGCTAGTACAGTGAATGAGGAGATGCAAGCAAGCCAAGAACCGGTAGCAGTTCAAGGCCGAAACGCCCGAGGAGTTTGGGGTAAACTACTGCTGAAGATGTGTCTCAAATATTTCCCTCAGATATACACACGGGGGACTAGGCATCAAGGGTCCCCCTATCTAAAGCCAAATCTAACACCTAAAGTCAGTAAACCCAAAATGTCTAACACCTAAGGTCAGTAAACGCAGGAAGCCTAACGCCTAAGGTCAGTTAACTTAGAAGGCCTAACACCTAATGGCAGTAAACTCAGAATATCTAACATCATTAAAATTCTAGTCTTTGACGGTAGTCGGGGCCTCAAAGCGCCTCTAATCCATCTATGGCAGTAAACTCAGAATGTCTATACAGTTAAAACACGGGTCTTTGTCATTAGCCAAGGCCTTAAAGTGCCTCTGATCCACCTGATGGCAGTGAACTCAGAATGCCTAACACCGTTGAAACACTGGTCTGTGTCAGAAGCCAGGGCCTTAAAGCTCCTCTAATCCATCGGATGGCAGTAAACTCAGGATGCCTAATACTGTTAAAACACTACTCTTGGTCATAAATCAGGACCTTGAAAACCCTCTAATCCAACCAAAGCTCAAGGTTAATAAACCCAAAGAGTGGCAACCCCTTAACTTATGACTTTGTTTAAACTAAGATTCAGGCTTATTAAATAATGTGACAGAGTAAAGAGGGCCTACAGCAACATCTAGACATCCTGCACACTTTCTGTCAAACATGGGCCCTATCAGTTAACCTTAAAAAGACCAAAATCATGACATTCCAAAAAAGGCCCAGTCGTCAAACCCAACATCACAATTTCAAACTAAACAAAATGCCCTTAGAACACATCCAGAACTACACATATCTCGGTATAAACATAAGTAACACTGGGAACTTAAACAAGGCTGTGAACGAGCTGAGAGACAAGGCACGAAGAGCTTTTTACGCAATCAAAAAGAATATAAAAATTGACATCCCAGCAGGAATCTGGCTCAAAATAATCCAATCAGTTATAGAACCAATCACACTGTATGGATGAACTAGGACTATACCCTCTAATAATTAAAATACAAAAAAGAGCGATTCAATTCTACACTCACCTTAAAAACAGTGATACAGAGACACTCCATCATAAAGCCTTAAGCCATCAAGAGCTGAACCCAGAGAGAAGCCCACTCATCCAACTCATATCAGAACTAACTCTACAACCCAAAACATGCCAAACTGAACCCCAAACCCCAGCCCGACTAAACCAAATCATAAAAACACAAAAAGAAAAATATCTCACACACTGGACGGAAGCAACAGCTCAGCAAAGCAAACTGGAATGCTATCTGTCATTAAACAGAGAATATAAACTGGCAGAATACCTCAAAACCGTATCAGACCCTAAACAAAGAAAAGTGTTGACCATGTACAGACTCAGTGATCACAAGCTCACTGTAGAGACGGGCAGACACAGACAGACATGGACACCAAGAGAAGAGCGACTGTGTCCACACTGCACACAGAATCAAGTGGAAACAGAGCTGCACTTTTTAACCTCATGTCCAAACTACACACACATCAGAGAAACATTCTTCCCCCAGTTTACAAACTTCCACAAAGACTTCAGCCAGTTTCAACAAAAGGACAAGATTTCATACATACTGGGAGAAAACTCAACCCTGGCTGCAAGATATGTCAAATCCTGTCATGACAAGAGAACGACCAGCACAACACAACAAAACACTGTACAACACACACACAAACTGACACTATATGGCAGGATCCTGTCACTCTCACTGAGAACTTGAATCAATACTTTGCTCTTTTTCTACTTGTATTGATATATATATATATATATAGATTCTTATATACTTTTATTTCATTTCTATCTTAACCTAGATTGTAAAGAATGTTTATATTTAACCTTCCTGTGCTTTGGCAACGTAAGATTTATTTTTTTCATGCCAATAAAACTTCCACGAACCTGAAGTCCCTTACGAGACCCAGGAAACCAGTAAGCAAATAAACAAAAAACCAGAACAGGTCCCCCTTTAAGACTAGTCTACTTTTCGGCAACAAACTGACAAGATGGTAAGTTTTCGGAAAACAAACCACCAAGGTGTAAGCTAGTACAGTGAATGAGGAGATGCAAGCAAGCCAAGAAACAGCAGAAATAATTGCACTCTCCGGTTGAATGATGTCTGTTTGGGTTGCGATTGTTCTTAGAAGAGCAGATTGGATGAAAAATATCCAAGGTTGGCTCCAGCAGGTCGGATATCTTGATCATAAGCTGAGATCCAAGGGTCCCTCGCGGGACCCGGGAAGCCAGTGAACAGAAAACTGGCAAGATGGTGAGCTCCCAAAAAAAGATATACCATCAAGGTGTAATGTCCACATTTTATTAATTAAGGGAATGCTATTAGCTACAGCAACAAGCAATGCTTTGAAACAACAATCGAGATCAGGATTGAGAATTCAGCAGGTCGGATATCTTGACCAAAAGCTATAAGCTGAGATCCAAGAACCCGAAGTCCCTTTGAGTCCCTTATTTCCTTATTTAATCTCGACACATAATACTTTTTCCCCAACACCTAATTTGGTATTCCCTGTAGTTGTTCTTTACTCAGACCATGATCTAAACCTAAATCCAACATTCCCTAACACATAAGGTTCGTATTCTCTTATTTAAATTCTCTAGATATAAATGATTTTATCAAACCTAACCCCAACATTCTCTAACACCTATTGGTGTTACTGTTAACCACTTCATAGGCATAACCCTCTTTAATTTAATCCTAAATTATTTTAGCCTTAACCAAGTTTAACCCTAAACTTCAGAACCTTATTCCATTAGAACACTAAGTACAATAAAACACTCTTTGGCTTTAATTATTCTTTATATCTTCCCAGGATTCATTCAATTAGGATTTATTTACAACAAAATTCAATGGGATTTATACACTAGGGGGTTATTTGATAAATACTTAATATTTATTCATCATTGGATTTTATTTTATCTTAATTTTAAGGGGATTGCCAGGTAAAAAAAGTAAAAAGATTTCGACAGCATATTCTTTCCATTGTCCACATGACGGCGACCTCACTCCATTTTAACACCATTCTATTTGGTTTCACGCAGTTAGGGATGAATCTAGAGTTCAAAAGAGGACTTCTCGCAGTATACTCAACTATTTCTATAACCTGATTTTATTTTATTTTTAGACACCCCTTTACGGCAATAAAAGGATGAGAAACATAATAATTATGAATATATGACATACACCTATATGGAAAACTTTCGGATGATCGTGCGATTGAATGGACTCCAATCCTTTCTTGCAGAACCTTATCCTTTTAGGTTTTGATACTTTACATAGCAATGGATACGGACATATTACCAAATTTGAGTTCTCATGAGGTGCCTTTTCATAGTATTAAAATAAAAATAAAATTAAAACAAATTTCCCCTTTTAAACAGACTTCAGTTTACCACTAGCTGGATTTGGAACCATTACGTTGGTCTCGAACCATATTTTTAGACATTAAAAGAAAAACAAATCTTGTTTCTAAAATCAAACACAAGCATTAGTTTCATTGGTGCACAGTACCAATGTGTCATCAGCAATTGTACATAATAAACACCTGTGACATTATAAAATGAAATGTTTTAGGCATTTTAATGTTTTCATTTGTTGAAATGTGGTTTTAAAGGGTGGTGTATGCTTTCTTACTTTTCTATGCTTAATATGAAATAAATAAGAAATAACAAACATACAAACACAAGCTTTAGTTTTCTTTTGGCTTTAATTGACTTATGTGAGAGCAAATATACAATGTGTCACCATATAATAAACACCTGTGACATCATGAAATGAAATATAAAAAGACAGAAAAACATGACAGTAATCTAACCCGCACTCTATCTCCCTCCTGTGGACAGCCCGACATTGCCGGGGCTAGTGTATGATCCTTGGGTGTATGATCGTGGCTGTCATCTCTATATCCTGTGTAGGGTTGGCTCGATACCAAAATGTTGGCCTCGGTTCGGTACCAGAATCTAATACCGGTAATATCGGTACTATAGGTGATCAATAAACAGCCCCAAAATATAAATTAATTGAACATATATATATATATATATTAAGAAGACTGCATGAAACTGCAGAAACAATCGTGTTGCTTTAATGCATATATTGTTTTATAGCTATATTATTATAGCACACTTATTAATTTTTACACTTTTACACTTTTAACTGTATTACTAAAAATGCTTTGGTTATATAGACTTATCATACATGACATTTTGAACAACAATTAAATTTTTTAAGTAGGTCTATTTAACATTAGGCTAGCATTCAAGATGAAATCTGAATGATCAATAAAAAACAAAACTACACAGTCTTTACTGTATAAAATAAATATGCGTTGACTAATTAAAGCTACAAAAGTTCTTCAGTCAGTGAGTGATTTTCTCTTCAATATAGATTTATTAGGTTACTGTCACTTCAAGACATAATGCTGATACATATTTATTTAAGACATAACCGACTGTGCTTAAATGAACCTTGTGTTTTTGACATAACATTGTTTGTATTTTACAGAATAAGCACAGGACGTGAAAGAGAACTTCTGTTCTGTACACGCGCTGCGGGAGACTGTATGTGCGAGCTCAGAGAACAACAGCATTTAAGCAGAAGTAACATAGCTTGAAGGTTTAAACTAGCAAGACGCAAAAAACGCATGCAAATAATAAACGTTCATAATTATTAGTAGGCTAACTGAGATATATACACTGTTTAATGGTTTTGTAAAAACGCATTGCGCATCATGTAGCATGTACATACATGTAGAATGTACAATGTAGCACAATTTAACGATCTCTCTGTAAAAGTAGAGAGAAAGAGCCAGATTTGCGGTTCTCTCACATGACACTAGTTGTAATAAATCACTCGCACTGTAGCGGCTATCACTAGTGAGAGCCGTGTGTAGCGCAATCCATATTGTTCTTCTCCGTTGCCGGTTTCGCGTCAGTTCTGTGCCATACTGCCGCATAGCGGTGAACTTCGGAAAAGCAGCGTATCAAGTACCGAAATGAGCAAAATCCGGGTATTGAACCGTTTGAAATCTAAACTGTACCGGTAATTTTCCAGTACCGGTTTACCGCGCAACCCTAATCCTGTGCCATCCGTCCCCGACCTAACCCCGGCCCCGAACTAACCCCGCACGCCTACGCCCTCTGCTGGAAAATGCCTGCATTGGTGTCACAGACTCCTAAGGATTCACCAAGTTTAGCACAAAAGCCCACTTCAAAAGGTATCTGACTTTACTCACAGACAGATTATTTTAGACTACAACATGACACAGAAAACAGGAACTAAGAAAAACAAACCAAAACTCCCCACATGACAGGGAAAGCAGAGACAGATCATGACAATAGGTCAGTTGTGGTCCAATGGTTAGAGGACCAGACCCAAATGTTGCAGGTTTGACTCTCAGTCTGGCAGGTTTGATTCCTAGGATGAGCTTTATTAGGTGGTCACTTATGGCATAGTGTTCACAGATTTAATTTCCCACAATCACATTAATTCAGGTACATAATAAAATATCAAAACACTTAAATTTATAAGTGTTTTCATATTATCTGTAATACTGAAAAATGTCTTTCTTATCATCAGCCTCCTCTACAATATTTTCTCCAAATTAAAATTTGTTATTGTTCTTTGAAGATAGGCCTTTTACACCTCATTTAACATTAGGAAACAAAGTGGAAAAAGTCTGAAAAAGAAAATGTGTTAAGAGTGTGGTTTGACCTAAACTCCTCAGGATTTTAGATATCAATGTAAAGTAGAATCTAAGTATTTATAATCTCTACTGGTTTGTATAATATTTCAAACTCTCTTTTATGACTGAGGTCCCTTCTTCTCTAAACTTTTATCTCACAATATGTTCAGTGGATGATTTTCTTTTCTTTTCATCACATACACTTATTGGCTTCAGATGAGTCTGTTGTCAAAACATTGCTGTAATGCTTCTTATTCTTAAGCTGCTGGTGCAGTTTACAGCACGAGTAGACTAAAATGTCAGTCTTCTTTCTGCTACTTATAATAATATTCACATTGTATTTAAACACATGTTTTAAGTCAGCCTTGTTATGTGGTAGTACAAAGCAGATTGCATTGTATTAAACTTTTCATTTTGTCAGTTTTCACATTAAACTTACTTATTTTGCAGATGGGTAGAACTGGAGGATAAACTGTTAGAACAGCGGACCTGTTATCCCCATAAGTTCTTACAAATCTTTGAGTACTGTTCCACCATTAGCTCGAATGGTTCTAAGAACAGTCTATAACTGTTACAGTTAGTTTCCATGCAAGTCTGGTTTGACACTGCACAGTTACATGGTAGTAAATCACTGTAGGTAAGTGAACCTTGCTCTCAAGCGGAGCCATATTGCTATTTTTGCGCTGTTGCCATGGTGAATCATAATATCGGCGCTCCATTGATCGTGGCTTTTCATTTTCATGGTGCACGCGCTTAACTCAAGGTAAGCTTACTCAGAGTTGATAGAACTAACTCAAATCAGCTGTTCTGAAACCAAAAACTCAAAGGCCCAGTTTCACAGACAGGGTTTAGCTTAAGCCATGACTAGGCCTTAGTTAAATTATAATATTTTTGTCACTTTTTTAAAAATGCCTTAGTAAATAATATTACTGGTGAGGATCTTAAGACAAATCAATGGCAATGACATATTTTAAGATATTTCACTGTAAGTTATTATAAGTAAAGTCAACTCAGACTTGCATTTTAGTCTGGGACTATTCTTAAGCCTTGTCTATGAAACCAGGCCAAAGTTTCTCATCTCAAAGTAAATCAACTCAGAGTTCAAGTTTTAACTTAGAGTTGGTTGAACCTCCTTATTGAAACAGGCCCCAGGTCTTTACACAAGGACTACAGATTCCACTAAGCAAACACACAACTACTACTGTTAACAGACAAAATACACCATTTCCATACAGTTTTAATGTACTTTTTTCAGTTTTTTATTTTTAATACCACAAATCTATTTTGTCATTATTGTGCATGGAGGGTAGATAAATAAGATAAGGCAGCAACATAACAAAATGTGATTAAAATGAAGTGGGGTGATTACTTTTGCAAGGCACTGTATTTTTACCAACATATGCACATTTATAAATAAACACCTAGGATGACCAAGGTTGCAGTTCCTTGATGTAGTTATTACCAATTTTATCTTTAAGATTTCAGATAACATGTTTGGTGTTCAGAGTCCGAAGAATTTACTATATTTTTTTTATGTTGTGGTCAAAATATGACTTTTCAGATACTCTCCTACACATGAACAGGACTAACATATTTTAATTAATTTTATTTCTGTTGCACTTATCAGTTTTTCATTGTTTTAAAGCAGCTTTACTGTAAATATGAATACAGAAAGTAGAGGCATAGGGGGAAAAATTGAAAATGACAATATATATATAGAATATATTGTATTACTGCAATACTGTGTACATACAATTATTTAATTGTCTGTAGGTTTGTAATCAGACCATTAAATTTATTGTGCTGTTAAGAAAGTGTTTGTATTAAATTTCTCATGTCAATTAGTGATGCATCAAATTGTATATTATCTACTGAGACTATGAGACACTTAGAATAGTTAGCATGATCAAATGGCATACCCATACAACATTCCTCCTTACATAGAAAAAGACCAAAAAGAGGAACTGACATAAAATATACTTGACGAATTGGCAATAACACTATAAAAAGCATATAATGTACATTAGATATACTGACAGTAAGATACGAGACGTTTTACAGCTTTATTATATGATCCAGATGTACAGACACCGTCACACTTCAGGTTGTGCAAAACAAGCACTACATTCTGAACATTTCTCCTTTAAATTTTAATTCTGCTTAAAAGGAAAATGTGCAATACAAACATGGATAATAAACTGTGACAGACCAAAAAGAATAGCTGTGTCACAAACAGAAGTTGAAACACTGTCACATACATCAGACATTTACAGCAGTATTTGACCCGCAGGCTTCAGAACACAATATAAACGTGCATCATTGACTACAATAATTCAACTTAACTGAGAAATTCTCTCCCAAAGAAAACAATGTTACATTTAATCTTTTATATTCACTTCTAGTCAAAAGTCATAACTTATTTAAAACAGAAGTATTAACTACAGCCCGACCAATATGGTTTTTTTTTTGGGGGGGCAAAACCGATATTAGGACGTTTTTTTTTTTTTTAAAAGTCTTCGATATATCGGCCGATATTCTTTGTGTATATTATAGTACAGTACCAGTCAAAAGTTTGAACACACAAATGGGCAGTGCTGTAGAATACAGCACATAAGCTAAATAAACAGAATATTTATGTATATATATACACACATAAACACACTCTAATCCAACACTTACAATGACATGACAAAGATATGTAATGGAGGCAGGGTATTTAACACGTTTAATACGTTATTGTCCAAAAAGAGGTTTTTTTACTTTATTAATCAAAAACGTGACAAATTCTGCAGAAATCATAGGGCGCAACTAATGTAGCAACCGAATATGTGACCCTGGATCACAAAACCAGTCTTAAGTAGCACGAGAACATTTGTGGTTTTAGCCAAAAATACATTGTATGGGTCAAAATGAGCCATTTTCCTTTTATGCCAAAAATCACTAAAATATGAAGTAAAGATCATGTTCCATGAAGATATTTTGTAAATATATCAAAACTTTACTCTTGTGAGTAATATGCTATGCTAAGAACTTCATTTGGACAACTTTAAAGGCCATTTTCTCAATCTTTTGATTTTTTGCACCCTCAGATTATTTTAAATAATTGTTTCTCTGCCAAATATTGTCCTATCCTAACAAACCATACATCAATAGAAAGCTTATTAATTCAGCTAAAATCTCAATTTCAAACAATTCACCCATAAAACTGATTTTGTGATCAGGATCACATATGATAAGCTCATTGTGAGAGTAAAAAATAGGGACACTGTTTATTTACATTATAGCATTCCGTCTTACCAACTAGGTGACAACTTTCTGTTGAATCACCATTTTACAGACTCAAGCCACCAGTGCACTGCCGTCTATTGGACTGCAGAAAGATACTAAATTTCCAATCTGCTACATTACTGGCTGTACTGACAAACAATACTGACGTGACCGAAGTGATAAGCATAAGTGACATATGGCAGTTTTAAGGGACAGGGTTAGCATTAAATTCAACTTATATTGAAAGGGAAACTTACAGGGTCATTGTTTATTATCTTTACAGTAAGTTAAGTATTTCACAAACTAGTTAGCAACTTACCATTAAGACAACGCTTGACAATGCGTTTTGGTTGATAGGATCACAAGTGGACAGGGAGTCATACCGGTTTACACCTGGAGTTTTAATCAGTCTCTTTTATTAACTTTCAACCAGGGCTTGCACGAACTAGTCCACATTAATGCTCTGACGTGACATTTAAAGCTTGATGTCTACTAGTCACGGATCATTTAATTTTGAGACTATACCTTAAAGAAGATGGCTGACAGTTCCAACTAGAGACCTGTGTGAGACTGATGTCATTCCCGTCCACTTCCGCAGGATTATAATAGATGTTATCAATAATATGTGTTATCTAGTCCTGCTCCAGCCCGCATCATTTACAAATTGCCCTGTTTTTTCTGCGACATTAATGATTTAATCTGGTTCTGCTGCAAAAGCCTGCAGGTAAACCTACAAAGATTTCTGTACATGCTGCTTCGGCATGCTACTCTTTAAATAAAATAGGTTTGTACTTGTGTCCCATGGAATAAAATATGAAAAAACAGGATAAATAAAAAGCTGTGTATTTTAGCTGCTGTGTCAGCAAAGTGCTGCGTTTGAAAGTTGACTATGATAAAAACGTCTGCAACATTAGAACGTCCATAAATTCAATATATTTTTTAAAGTCTTAGGTCATCACAAAGTCGACACATTTTTCTGTCGTTTTATCTATTAGTGTTCTTGACACTTTCAGTTGACTTGTTGTAAATGTCAGGGAAGTTTGGTCTTTACACACATGACGCTTCAGATCTAAAATAGGCTGCTGTATTTAAGAGATCACCTGAAGAAGAAATTTGGAATGCTGAGAACATTGTGCATTGGACATTTTTCGTCTTTAAACCAAACTTTTAAGACTTTTCCTGTCTGACTAACGTGCCAGAATGTTCCCATTTCTGCAGAGATCAGCTGGTGTCACTGCAGTGACATGGGT
This sequence comes from Oreonectes daqikongensis, assembly GCA_026939265.1. NCBI lineage: Eukaryota > Metazoa > Chordata > Actinopteri > Cypriniformes > Nemacheilidae > Oreonectes > Oreonectes daqikongensis. The sequence continues at coordinate 26,162 of JAOTQM010000583.1, forward strand.
ACCCAGTAACAAACAACAGAGGGCACTCTTCTGGACAAACTAAGTAATTACACCATTCACAAGCATGTGTTGTGTTCTGTAAAAAACAAAATGTTCATAACAGTGGCATATCTGCAGCATATACACTGATGCAGATATATCTGCGACAGGCTCATATCGGCCGATAAAAATCGGTCGGGCTCTAGTATTAACATATATATACACAATGACATTCTGAGTTTGAGACAGATCATTTTCTGTTCCAGAATGAAAAAGTCCATAAACAAATGATTTACTGCTTTACTGTCACTTTGGAAAAAAGTGTCTAACAAATGTAGAAGTGTAAAACTCAACTGACCTGCACACAAACCAGCACCTTTATAGAACAATTTACGCAGCACCTGTTAACCAGTTGTTCACCTAAGCGTTTTTTATGCAAATGCATGAGAGGAATTATATAGCTTTCCTGTAGCTTAGTGGTTAGAGCATGGCGCTAGCAATGCCAATGTCATGGCTTTGATCCCAGGGATTGCACATATTCAGAAACAAATGTAGAGTATAATGCAATGTAAGTCGCTTTGGTTAAAAGTGTCTGCCAAATGCATAAATGTTAATATCTCAAACACACCTCACTTTCAGCAAATTAAATGTGTCGGAATGCTGTATGGATTTGACTGCAAACTGATTTTTCTTTGTTTAATTCTTAGTGAGACAACACATTTCTTAAGTGCAAAAGAATTGTTGTGCATCATATCTCATCTGGCTTGTTTGTGCAGGCCAGTCAAGTTCCTTCAGATATCATCATTCATACTGAAGCTGTGGGAAACACTTTAGAGTGCTTGTATTTTGTAGAATTACTTTTACCACTTTATGCAAGTTTAAGAATGATGAAAAAGCATCTTAACCAGTGGCTTTTGTTCTTAGATTAAGGTGAGAAGCCAGTTTTAGGACTAATCCGGTAATGTGCAATTCTTTACCTGCTGCTCCAGAAATGCAGGTAAATTGATGTTGTCCTCATGAAACTGAAAGTCTACAGGCATTTTATCATCACATGAAGAATTCCAATGTATCTTCCAGTGCTGTATACAAGATGCTAAACAAGAGGAAGGCGGAGCTCTTCATTCTGACGTCACAGCCACTCTCCAGTTGGGATTTTATTGGGAGTTGGTCCCACTGTGGCCAGTCTCCAAAGTGTCTTTTACTGTTGCCCTTCAAACAGCAATAAAAGAAAAGCAGGTGCGTTAAAACACAGCATCTGTTGAGACCATTACACACACAGTTGATCAAATACAATGAGATCAGTGGATTCAAGGAATGTTCTGGGTTCAGTACAATTTAAGCTTTATGGACCACATGTTAGTGTTTACCATGTTAGTGTTTACTTTTGCTTTGCATAAAACGGTTAATGTTTTACAATCTAGAAGTAAAACCTTTAATTCTAATGAACCAGTTCCTCCAATACTTGTACAATGTATAACTAAATTGGGTTTCATATACGAACCTGCGGAGACTCTCAGTGCGGCTGCTGATGCGACTGGAACTGCGTCTCTCGGCCGGAGTCGACTCGGCCCTATCTCGTGTGGAAGTCTCGGAGGATCGATGCTGATCTGAGAGGCTCTGACTCACAGCTGTGATCTCATGGTTACTGACCACCGGAGTATGAACACCTGTGCTGGTGCCCATAGATTTGGAGATTACCTTAAGTTTATGCGAAGACGACTTGTAGTGCTTTGATTTGTGCTGCACGCGGCTGTTGTGTTTGAGAAAAAACTCGCATGACTCCTGCAGAACACGGCGACTCTCGCTAATGGAGCTGAAACACAAAAGTCAAAACTATCACACATTTACTTCGTTTTTGAAACAACAAACTAATGATTAAAAAAGACGGTCTTACTCTTTTTTGCGAGTTCGGCTGAAGAATGATGCCCATTCTGTGCAGGTTTTCTTACTGCTTACCCAGAAAACTGCTGATATTCCCACTACCAGAGTCATGAGATACTTCATGAGAAACAGCGAGAGCTCGGGACGGTCTGTATCAGTCCTCTAGAAACAAAATATAAAGAACATTCAGCATAGAATTAGACACCTCCAGCACCTGTGAGGCTGCGAGTGACAGTTCACCCAAAAATGAAAATTATGAATTGAATTACTCAGTCTACAGTTGTTCCAAATCTGTGTACATTTCTTTGTTTGGTTGCATACAGAGAAAGATATTTGGACGAATGCTTGTAACCAAACAGTTCTTGGACTCCATTAACTACCACAGTAGGAAAAATGACAATGGTAGTCAAAAGTGCCCCAAAACTTAAACTATCTAATTTTGTGTTCAACAGAACTTGTTTGTGCCGGTGTAACATTTTTATGTTGCAGTAATTAATGAAGCTTTTATTACAGTAGACGGTATTATCACGGTGATGAAATGCATTTTAAAAAAAGTTTAAAACATACGTTTAATGAATATTAACCAATAATAATATTATTGGGGCAGTTGGACTCGTGACCAGAAGGTCGCCGGTTCAATTCTCAGGCAGCGCTCCACCTTCTCTACATGAGGCTGTTTACATCAGAGTGCGCTTGCGTATGACGCTTAGACAGCATAAATCAAGTGTTATTTTAACCAGTCAAAGGAAAAGATAAGGCACATTCTTCTTCACAGTGATTTGACGTGCCCGCAATAACACTACCGTGCACTTTCACTACCATGATGTACCGCATTACCGAACACCGGCACAAGCCTTAACAGAACAAAAACATTTTTTCTACTATGGTAGTCAATGGGGTCCAAGAACTGTTTGGTTATAAGCACTTTACTCAAAGGTAAGTAAATGATGACAGAATTTTATTTTTGGGTGAACTTTCCCTTTAATATCTTACGCTGTAGGAGCAGGGAATGCCGTATTCCTGACAGCGCTCGTTGATCCAGGTGTTCTCCCACGAGCTGCGGCGGGCCTGTTCGTACAGGTAACAACCAAGAAGCGTCAGCAGAGGGAGCAGATACAGGCCGCTGAAAACTCCGATGCGGATCATGAACTTCTTCAGCTTCTCCTGGTTCCTTTCGTCGTGTTGGATCACCTGACGGACGTTGTTTAGAGACACAATCCCGGCCAGCAGCAGCGAGAGGCCGGCCAGCACGGCCACTGCCAGAGGAGCCACGACAAACCAGCGCAACGCCAGCAGGTCGTACAGGCCAACGAAACACACGCCGCTGATTCCGTCTCCCTCCACTTTGTTCAGCGCCAGCAGCGCGACCGTGAGCGCTCCGGGAAGACCCCAGGCCACCGTGTGGAACCACACAGCCTTTTTCTCGATTGCTTCACAGCTCCACTTGGGCCCAGCAGCCAGAAACCACGTGATCGTCAGAATGACCCACCACACCATTCCGGCTGTGGAGAAGAAATACAGCAGCATGAAGAGCAGCGAGCAGGCTCTGCTCTGAGCTCCCAGCACCACCGTGGACGAGCGGCCCAACGTGCTGCTTTTGTTGCAGGCGGCCTCGTTACCCAGCAGAAAACCCACAAAATAAATGAAAGAAACAAAACTGTAGCACACGGCGTAAAAGATGATGGGCCGCTCTGGGTAGCGAAATCTCTTCACGTCAATGAGGAAAGTTAAAAAGGTGAAGAGAGTGGCACACAGGCAAACAATAGAACAAACACCAATGAAGGTCTTTGCATAGCGAACTTCATGTGCTTTCAGGTACATGTTGTCACACGGAGGTGCGCAGTCCCGTGCCCCAAGAAATGAGCCACTCTGACTGGGACGAGTCTTTAGTTGAAGAGGACACCAGAATCCCAAATCCCGATTGGCTGACAGAGAACTTCTGGGTGTGGTTGCATCTTCAACAGGCAAAATGGCAGAATCAGCGGGAGAAATGTGACATGATTCCAAACTATTAAACCAAAACAGAAAAACACACAAACTGTTAGTGATTTAGGGCTCTAACACACAACGAAAAGCTTTGAAGGGCTAAAAGTGTCAGCAGCTCCAGAGGTACACATAAGATTCAAAAAGATCTCCTCATCATACATGACCCACTTGAACATAAAGCACTTACATTTACATTTGGCAGACACTTTTATCCAAAGCAACTTACATTGCATTATATTATACATTTGTTTCTGGATACGTGCAATCCCTGGGGTCGAACCCATGACCTTGGCGTTGCTAGCGCCATGCTCTAACCACTGAGCCACAGGTAACTTCCTCATTAAAATCTATTACCATATGAATTCAATAACCAAATGCTTTAAATCAAAACAAAAATGCTTTAAATCAGACTGGTTTATACGCATGATAAAAGTAAGCGAAATCTTGTGTTGGTTGTGTGTGCATGACAACAACTGCTTTCATGTCATGAGAGTTAAAAAAAAAACACAAGCGCTGTAATGATTGGTTCATTTTCTTCATACACAGATTAAAAATCCCACTGAATCTCATTTGTGTTAAGTTAATGTACAAAGCAATGAAATGAATCTAAGGTGGTTACCATATTTGATATAAATGTAGCTTTACACTTACATGTCACACTGCAGTTCTGATGGCCAGTTGATGCCAAACGTGTGCATATCTCCACTGCAGTCAGACATGACACGCTCACACAGCTCTCTGCATGGACGCAGCACATGCGTGTCTTCTGTGCACTCAGGAACAAACGTTTGACAGAGGAACAGATGAACGTCAGGAGAACAGCGCAGGTTAACCAATGGCATGAAGTGCTACACAAAGAGATAAACAGAAGTGAAAGATTTTCTCTTATCATATAATGACACAGAAATCAGGACATGTAAATGTAAAACTTGAAATACAGCTGACATAAAAAGAGGTTGTTAGAAAAATCAAAACACACAGCCTTTTATTACACTACTATTGTAACTATTACAATGTCCTTAAAATACATGTCATGCAGTGTGTAATGTTTCTGTGTGTATATGTAAGTAGTCTGTCAAGTTGCCAAAAGTGCCAAAAGTGAACGAATAACAAAGTTATTGGCTTGGGAACAAAAGAGTCGACTCTGAATCACGCGAAGGAGTCGCCGAACGTTTTTATTTCCTTTCCGTAACTGATGTGCGTCACTCAGTGCAAAGCCCGCCTGGGTAATTCTCACAAAACCACTGACATATCATGGCAGTAAAGATTAGAAATATAAAACATGCAGTTTGATAACAACAAATTATCATAATAAACATAATTGTGTTCTCTACCTTGGACAAAAAATAGTTTTGACAAAAAAGTAATTATGTATTTTATTGCTTTTTCTGCTTAAATTCTCATAACCGTAATGCGTCCTGATTTGTCTAAGTGCATTATATGTTGTAATTTAAACAGAGTAAAATAAAATATGCTGAAAAAAACAATTGGATGTTCTACTAGATGTTCTCAAATTACAAAAAATAACCCAAAAAATAATTGACAGAACATTCATGTATAATAAAAATGAAGAAATAGTGGAGAAATAAGTGTCCATGACTGATATTCTCATCCTCCTTAACGTTTTTTAAAGACACAATTAATTTTGATTTTATGTAAAGAAACACATCTACTAGTACTTTTTAAATTGGTAACAAGTTAACAAATTACTTTATATTTTTCCAGTTAAAAACTTAATATTCTCTTGTCACGCTGTGTACACGACTTTTTCCCTTTTCATTACCGATACAGGTCGTTTTCCACATTTAAAGAAATTCTACATGCATAATATATTCTATTAAAATATAATTAAGTAATGTCATATTATGTATGATTAATAAAAACTTGCGAAACATGCTATGAGATTGACAGTTTTCAATGGGTACGGTAATGAGAATTTTTAAGGCTTTTTTGTAAATATTTTTTTAAATTGTGTTAAACTGTCAGAGATTTAGATTTTAGAGATTCATGTCTATAAACATATTATACCTTGTTTTAAATAAATATAAAGGAAATTTGTTAAAACAAGTGTCTAACCCTAACTTTTAAGAAAATCATGTTTGACATCTTGAAAGCAAGATTCTGTGAGAATCTCCCACCTATGTTCCATTTGCGACACTGCAAAGCTGTACGCAGTAGACTAGACCATCTGACCAATCGGATCAGAGTAGGCTGACAGAAAGGATGGGATTAGAGAGATGAATCACGGAACGAATCATCTGAGAGTCAGTCAAGAAGTGAGGTGATAATAACAGCATAACACTCCAGAAACAAAAGTAGGACCTTAAAAAAAATCACAAAACTAAAAAACCAGGCAAGCAGAGGTCACAAAAGATATTAGTAAAGAGCTAGGGTGAGTGATTGTTTGCAAAAACAATTTTTGTTACCTGGTTGAGTCTCTGATATTAATCTTAAAGTCTCTAAATATATCAATCTTCTGTGGAAAACACAGGATTGTTCCAAATCCAATGATACAATGACCTACTGTCAAACTATTTATCTGCATTCCTTCATTCATAAAACCTTTTTTTAATGTGACACTTTATAAAAATTGAAATTAGGGCTGTCAAAAGATTAATCGCGACTAATTGCATCCACAATAAAGGTTTGTGTTTACATAATGTATGTCTGTGTACTGTGCATATTAATTTTGTATTTATAAAAACAAACCCATACATGTATATATTAAAAAAAAAAAAAAAAGAAATATAAATATTAATAAACTTTTAAATATAATTTCAATTATTGGTAAATATAAATAATATAAATAAATACATTTACAAATATTTCCTAAATATATATAGGCAAACTACATGTATGTGTTTGTGTTCATAAATACAAAATGAAAATGCACAGTAAACAGACATCTATCATGTAAAAACAAACATTTATTCTGACAGCCCTAATTCAAACACATTTCAGTGTGCCAAACTCTTTAATTTCTAGGTCTCAGTGGACTGTTTTTGTTGTCTTGAAATCAGTCTTTAATATAAATCAAGAGCTGAAAAAAACCACCTTCAATAAACATGTGCTAAACATAATTTCTCTTTTATAGCAATAGGTAGCAATAATGTACAAGCATCCGGCTGTTATAGCGAAATACGCCCCTTCAGTGTGATACAAGACCCTTTGCTTCAGTTCTGATCATACTGTCAAGGCTTATTTCTGTGATAACAACCGGCTGCCTGTACATTATCCTGCTTATTACACAGCAACTTACCTACTATACTAAGTTTTTGAACATGAAAAATTTATTTGAAATATTTTAGTAGCTTATTTTTAAATTTGGTTTAATCATTTGTAAATATAACCTCACACACGTTATTAAAAGTCACATTTATAATAATTTTTTGTGTAATATTAAACTGCACCTGTCAAAATAATTAGTTTTGAATAGCGGTATTAGTTTTAAGCGATATTATCTGTTATCTGAGAATAACAACCCTTGGAATGTCACGACTGGCCAATCAGAGTCAAGTATTCTAGAGCGCTGTGTAATAATATGTAGTAACTAATACAGTGAGTAAAAACACACGAGAGTGAGTGTGTGTGCATGTACAAGAGCAAGAGTGCAGTGGAGTCTTTCTCCCAGCAGTTTCCTTCCTTCCTGCTCTCATGTTTAAAGGTTTGAACAATAGTGCCGAGGGCTTTACTCCTGTGTGTTACATGAGGTGGAATATTTGATACTCCTACAAAAGCAGCTCAATCCGTCAGTGAAACCTCAATAAGACGAGTGCAGGAATGTGCTCTGTACCTCACAAAAATAGTGTGTGTGTTCTGTAACCATAAAACCACATGAGTTTATACAGACCTCACCTGATATTCATTATAAAAACTCAAGGAATAAGTTGCCAGTTATTGAATGTATGATCAAAACAAAAAGAAAAGTGGGAAACGTAACAAATGTCTTCATGTTTTCAGAATTGCAGAATTCAATGATTCGGTGGTGAAAGTACTAAAGAACTTTTACTTCACACCATGAATACATGGAATGTTATGATCCATTATCTTTCAACTGTATAAAATAAACCTTAGGAACACATGTTGTGACTTGAGTTTTTGAATATTGAGCTTTCAAATGAGACTTCTTTTCCCATATGATAAAAAACAAAAAACAAAGCTGCCGTTTGAATTGATCTTTACTAAAACTTACCTTCATGTTGGTGGCAGCAATGTCCTGGTCATAATGATCGAGCATGTTGGGGAAAAATGTGCTGTTGTATGACATGCCATGACACCACTGCACACGCATAGGCTCACATGTAAACAAACTGTGGCTCATACAAGAGTCCAATGTGAATGAAATGATGCTTAACCAAAGCATGGTCTGCATGATCCCAAAGAAAACCTAAAGAGTTATCCACACAAACACCACATCCAGATCTGAAACACACAAGACCACATCATTTAATATACATATCATCTCACAAACCGATCTCAGCAGTCATCGCTTAGCAAGAAATGGCTTTACTTCAAATTAAACAAAAAGCCACTAAACCTAAACAACCGCGGTTACCACAAATTCACCATGCTTTAACTACAATTACACGAGTTGAACAATAATATTCTAGGAAATCTTTGGCAATAAAAGAAAAAAGCTAGCTGCACTTTTACTATAAACATGGTTCACATCTCCAAGGGATGCTGATGTTTTTCACAAGTACGTTAACCGTCATGAATAAGAACTGCAGCTGTCAATTCAGATAGTTACAAACAAGACATTAAAGAGTTAAAATAGACACATTGTGTTCACTTGGTGATTTTAAGTTGACGGGACGTTTCCATAAGCGATTAAACGTGTTTTAACTCGACTGAAGTTGACAACTTCACAGTTTAACCCTTTTAGATTAATTTAGGGTTAGATCTCTGAAAGCGATCATAAACTAAACACTCACCACATCAAATATCGCTCAAACTCTTTTGCATCGCTGTTTGTGTGTTATTGAAGATTCACACAGGTGCTCTTCTTGCTTCTCAGAGTGTAAGATGTGTCGAAAATCTTCATTTAATGATCCATAAATATTCCTGCAGGAAACAGCCGCTTCGCCTGAGTTTCTGACTTCCTATAAAAGGAATTTTGGGTGTGCGCGTGCGCAGCAAACTTCCAGTCGGGTTTTACCTACACACAGCTGAAGAGTTTAATACGCCCTTCGCTAGCTTGTAAATATGTGTGTATATTATGGGGTCAGAATTGTTTCATTATTCTGAATAAATAATGTAGTACAAGGCATAGTTTAACCCAAATGATGAAATATTACGATACAAATACAAGTCTCACAACAGAACAGCAGGCAATTTTGCAACGCCCATTTGATGTGTTAGCAACATTTATAGCCTACATCAAGTCCCAGATGAACTGCAGCTGTACGGAAAACCCTCCTATAGGTCTTAATGTTCCTCCTGTCCTGAGGTTTTGAGTAAGAAAGAGTAACAACCTCTCAACGCTCTGGCGTCTTTCTGATGATGTCGTCAACACGAAGGGAAACATGCAGTTAATAATTTAACATATTAAGTCTCTCTCTTTTAGGTTTCTTTAAAGGGATAGTTCATCCAAAAATAAAAATTCTCTCATCATTTACCCACCTTTGAGTTGTTCCAAATCTGTATACATTTCTTTGTTCAGATGAACACAGAGAAATATATTTGGACGAATGCTTGTAACCAAACAGTTCTTGGACCCCATTGACTACCATAGTACGAAAAAAGACTTTTTTTTTGTTCTGTTGAACACAAAGTTAGATCTTTAAAAGGACAGCAAACAGTTCTGGGACACTTTTGACTACCATTGTAATTTTTCCTACTATGATAGTTAATGGAGTCCAGTAACTGTTTGGTTACAAGCATCCGTCCAAATATATTTCTCTGTGTTCAACCAAACAAAGACATTATACAGATTTGGAACAACTCATTCATGCCTTCAGCTCCTACACTCCATCAATTGCGTTTTCCATATTGAAGATTTCACAAAACTAAGAATATGAGATTTTTTATAAATAATTTTTATGTGTATCTATAAACCTATCTTAAAATTGGCCTTGACGTTTTCTGGGCTGTTCTGGGTGATTACTGGGCTGTCAGAGCTGTCGAGATTAGAACTCAGCTGAAATTTGGCACTGCTCTAATATCTCTTTAGTGTTGGTAAACATATGATATTATTCGTTTTGGTTAAATATAATAATGAACAAGAGTTATATATTTTACTAGCTAGGCTATATATATTTTTTTACTTTTATGTTGTTATGTGTGACACTTTTGAGTTTTGACTGAATTTTTTTCCTATTGTACAAACGTCTTATAAAATTTAAGGTCTATTTATATTTCATTTTATTATAAATAAGTTAAGATAATCAGATTTATGGAAGCCCGAAATTTCGACTTATTTTCTCATTATTTTGAATTAATAAATTGACATTTCGACTTAGTTTCTCATTATTATGAGATACTAAAGTCATAATAATGACTTTTTAAATCTAAAAAATGTCCTCAACCCTAGCGGAAATAGGTTTCCATACAGATTATCTGAACCACATATAAATATATTTAAAATAAAAACAAAAGAAGCCAGGATTGTTATCATATAGCGTTTTATTGTAAATGTAAAATGAAGGTTAACAGGATTGGAGTTGAACTTGGTATTGAGAAATAACTGATATTTAGAGAACAGCTGAGGGTCACAATCAAAAAAGGGTACAAATGTCTCTAAAACACGATTATACTAGTTGTTTAAATGTTCTATCTAAATAATTTGCTTTCTTTGGTGTAATAGCTAAGTACGAGCTGTTTAGATACATTCTGTAAATTTATTATAAAGCAAAACACAGACTTACCTAATAAAAACTTATTTACTTTTTAACGGCTCATGTTTACAAATTGTGTACATTACAGAATCCTTTTTCCGGTTTAAACAAAATGACGTATGTGTGGTTAACGCTGATTGGTTCACTCAGCTGCCATGGAAGAGCACTTTTGACCAATGAGAATCCTTTCGGCACGCCCCCATCTTTCAGACTTGCAGCAAAGATATTTGCCTGCAGCGACCACTGATCTGACTGGATTGCTCATGACGTCATTACACTGAAGCCACCGCGCCGCCATGTTGGTATGCCCAACGTCACATATTTATAATCTTTACCAGTCACCTCTTTTGTATTTATAGTATTCCAGTAAATTTTTACAACGCAAATGTCTTAAGCATGTAAATGGTTATTATTTAAAGTCGAAGTCGATTATGTAAACCCTAACCCTTATTGGATATTGAGTGAGTACATTAATAAACTTCATTTCAGTATCTTACATTATAACGGACGAAACACCTTAACATATGAGAAATGTGCTCATTCTAAAATCTAAATACAGACTGTATGTTCTTAAAGTCGCAAAGCTTTATTTCTACACGTTTACACATGTGCCATTACAACAGTATGCAGCACTCACCTTATTTCTATACATCGCTA
>JAOTQM010000583.1:42500-130000 GCA_026939265.1 Oreonectes daqikongensis
TATTCTCCATACGCTCATGATTCGATCATATATGGAATTGTTGGATTATTTCACTCTTGTGATGCTTCATAATAATCTGTTTAGTGACCTCACCATGGAGATTGTGCGTTATCGTCTGATTGGTCCTCTGGCCCATATAGTGCTCACAGACACACTTCAGCCAGCCAATGAGGTGAGAGATCAGTGATGACATCCCCCTCATGTCTACATGTCACTCAGTCTTTCACGTGTAGATGATGTCATATGTGCAGGGCAAAGAGACGGTCGAGCTGTCCAGTTTCTGGTGGCCCAATTACAGTAAAGATCAGAATAACATGAAGCTCCATCAACAACAGACAGACACATTTCAGCTTCTGAGAGGTAAAGATGGCACATTTGTGTGTGTTTAGATGGCCGTGTTGTATTGACAGGTTGGACCGACTGTTGTGATGAATGTTTTCATTTGTATCGGACTGAACATTAGCAAGCCACACAACACGTTTCCTCCGAGTGATTTATTCTGATATTGTGATGTCTGTGATTATCATCGTGTGCATAATTCAGTGCATGTGTTTCAGGTGTTTGTTCAACAGGAGAGATTCCAGCTGGCTGTGTGTTAGGACTGACTGTAAATGACCCTAGACTCACTTTACCTCAGAGATGCGGTAAAACTGTTCCTGATCTACAGCCGAGCACAGGTACACACGCTGTGTGCAGGTGTGTGTGTGTTAGACCCTGAGCTCTGGGAGCCTCTGCGGTTCCATGCAGATGAACCAGGTTCGAATCCTGGCAGGGTCTGAGGTCACGTTCAGCACCTGTCTCAATGCACCAGTGTGAGGAAATATTGTGAATATTGTCACTGTGCAAACCTGTGTTTGTGTGTGTTAGATGAGTGCCGGGTCAGAGATTTGACTCTTAGAGGAGTTGTAGCTTACTGCAGTGAAAGCGCGCTGTGGGATGCGTCTGTTCGACACAGTGTGACACACAACAAAATGTCCCAACGGGTAAATGAACACACGTGTTAAAGCACACACTGACCCGTGTGCTCTGTATGTCATAACCCTATTTTGTAATAATAATGTTTTCTATAATGCTGAAATCATTGCTCATTGTGTGTGTCAGGAGCTCAACAGGATGAGGAGCGAGGCCTTGGTTCCAGGTTCCAAGTTGGCCGCTCCACCTCAGGCCCGTGTTCCGGTGCTGTTGGTTCATCAGGCGGGTCGAGTGCGCGGTGAGGAACGGCGACACTGGGGATCTGGCTGGGATCTTCTGCTTCCAAAAGGCTGGGGCATGGCCTTCTGGATCCCTCTGGTACAAACTTGTACCAACATTGATCTAAACAAATGACATCCATGAGGGAACCAAGCGTAAACCCCAGGACTGTTGTACAATATTTATTTAATATTCTTTAATCCTGCTCCTCATTATGATGACAAATGCTAAACTCATAAGCTGATGTTCTTTAATGACGTTTCTGATGTGTGACAGGTGTATCGAGGCGTCCGTGTTGGCGGTCTGCACATAAGTGTCAAGCATTCTCAGTTTAAGGGTCAACCTAACTTCCCTCACGATTACCCAGACTGTCCTGCAGGGATGCTCTTCCAATCAGAGCAGGAGGTGGATCTTATAGAAAAATTTAAAAGGTGAGGGGGGGAGGTGGAACGTAACAGTTTTGGTTAGGCCGGCCCTGATTTTAATAATAAAAATTGACTTGAATATTTCACTGTCAGGCGTCCTCCATCAAAACGCACCAACTACATTAAACATGGATGTCTTGCACCGTTCACTTGCCCCTGGCAACAGCTGACAGAGGAGTGGGAGGAGTTAGTGAAGCTTAACGCAGGGACCACAAGCATCTGCAGAACCGGACCACCAGAATTCACAGTTCTCAGGTCAGACTACTATTAACATCATATTTAAGTGCTCTGACACAAAAGGTCTCATTTTCCTAATGTTGATTTTGAATTGCAGAATTGAATGATTCTCTGTTGTGTTGACATTTTCACAAAGCACAGAGACAACTCGATTACTTCATCGTTATAAACTGCATTTACTTCACGGTGTGCACCCGCCGTAATGTCACGTCATCATGTTTTTCAGGAGTCTAAGGGTTTTGAGGCAGCTGTCAGCATGGTGTCGTCCTTCCTCTTGCGGTCGAAGAGTGACCCATCCGCCATTAACACCCGAGGTGGCCGCTGCGCTGCAGGGAGAATGGGGGCGGAGTCTGATGTGGGTGCGTTTGCGCTTGTTGAGTAAAGGTCAGCCAGCTCTACACGCCATGGTGTGCATCCCCACCGTCTCTGATCTTCAACATTTGCTTAAAGATGGACGCAGCAGCGGACCCTTGGAGCCCCTGCACAAAGACCACGTCAAAAACATGCGGAAGTGCAAATGCAAAGCCAGCCACGCCTCCAAAGACTTGAGCTCCGCCCCTCATACGAACACCAGCGAGGCTTTGCCCGTGGGGCTTATTAGAGGCGTGTGGCCGCAGCCTCTGCCCAGCGTGTTATCTCACTGCAGTCGGCTGATGCTGGGCTGGGTACAGACAGGTGATTTCTCTCTGGCGGCTGGCTGCGGTGAAGCGCTGGCATACATCAGCATGTCTGGACTCCTGCACATGTTACTGCAGCAACCGCAGGAGCAACGTGGTGTTGTTCTCCTGCGTAACCCTTCATCGCTGCAGTACCGTTACGCTCAGATCATTGTTGATATTTAACCCCAGACACTGAATGTCCATGACCAAACATGTTCTATGTATTATTCTGAGGGCACTAGACTGCTGTTTTACTGTATTTTTTTTGGCTCGGCATGTTTACAGGTAAATGCACCATAAATCTGTTTTATTTTTACATCTGTAAACTGCTGCAATACGAAACTTATTTGATTTGTGGTTTAAGTACTGCGATGTTCTTATTCTGACATGTTAGCATCACGTGTTTGAGTTTGTTTACCTAATTAAAGGGTGTTAATGAATGAATCTGACACTGGATGTAAATGTCTTTCGCATTGGTTTTTCACCAAAAATCACCAAATATAAAACTGTTTTCATTACAAGATTTTATTAGGTCTTTAAAAAATCATAATACTCTTAGAACATTTAGACAGTTAAGCATTCCAAAATAAAATTCTTTCAAAATTCCCAAACGTAAGAATTAGTCAGACCTGCTGTCTCGTGGCACAAATACTAATGTTAATGCAGTTCCTCATCTGGATGAAGGTGGCACTGTGACTCTTTACGCTTCATCCTGCTGAATGCTGCTGTTGCAGGTGAATTTCGACGTCAATGTTCCGTATTTACTGTCGTCTGACTGCGGCTGCACCTTATCTGTACAACTTTTGCCTAAAACAAACAGTCACTTATAACTCAAATGTTTTTCTGCTTCAAATCTGTGATTTGCTGTCAGTCAGTGGAATACCTGGAATTTGTCCCATTGAAATGAACACGCGGTCCATCTTGATTCTGGGTCGGGCTCTTGCGATTAGAAACACTCCAGTAAATGCCAGCAGACACCTGAATGAACAAACACACACACAATGCATCTCAATCACACACAGGGTTGGTTTAGGGTTATTATTACTGCATATTGATTGTTAAAAGCACTTACCCACATATAAACATGATTATGTGAATCAAAGACAGTCCATAGAATTCTTCATAAAACAAGATCCCTAGAAAAAAAATTGTCTTTTATGTGTGTGTGTGTATATATATGCTATAGCCAACACAGTATATACATATCAGATTAAGTCAGACCTGCAACAACGGCGCTGGCAGTGAAGAACACGTAATTAATGGGCACAATCTCTGTGGCGTCAAACATCTTCATGGCCTGATTCAGAAACCTGAGGACATTAAACTGAATTAACAGCATTCTTCTGAAGACTGTCAATGAAATGTGTGAGTTTTTAGGTGTTCTGACGCACTTGATCTGAAAAGCACATGATACGACCATAATGATGACCATAATGTAGAAGATGGGATAGGTCAACTGCAGATGACTTCCATGAACCGTCTCTGTGATCATTCCTGAAACTGCTTTCACTGAGATCACCGTCAATGAAGCTGTAACGGAAACATGCTTCTTTTTATGCTAAATTAATTTAAGAATTTTGCAAACAATTTTATCCAAAGCAACTGATTAAAAACTCAAGCTGAAAACTACACCAGTAAAAGCATATTCTTTACTAAAATCTTTATTATTTAGGATGGCTCTCAATTTGCCCCCTGACAATTTCTACCCATTAAAATATTCTGAAGTGGGAATAACAAGAACAATGTATATTATATTATACTATATATATCATGAAAAATAGCCATGATTTGCAGCTGTTATACGTGAAATGTTACGCATTTACAATGTTTTCTTACCAAGCAGTGCCACCAAGACCATCATGATTATGATGTGTTTAATGTTCCTGCATTTATACAAATACATCAGGACAGCAAAGAGAATCACCTCAAACATCTGCAGACGAACAGATTTATGTTTAAATAAGACAACCCTCCAAACACTGACTGTGTGACTGAATGTGATGACTTCAAACTGAACAACAAACGTACAAAGTAAATAAGGAACTGCCAGCTGACCAGCGATCGCTCCACCATATTGGCTGTTACATGAGGAGAAGAATGAGGAGCAAACGTGACCAGAAAGTATGAGCCTGTGAGCGCTAAAACTCCTCCTGGACAAAGGAAACAAACATTATTTATTCAAAATGACCCACAGAAGACACACACATGTCAATCTGAACACTTTTGATGATCCATAAAAACCTGTTTATACTGGAGTTTACTTTCATGTGTTCTGAAGAAATAAATGAAGTACTGCAAGATTTCTAGCACTCGGATACAGATGCTTGCTTTCATTATGACTGCCATCTAGTGGCGAGCGTCTGAGTATGCAGGGTGTGCAGGTGTATATGGGCCAAGTTTTATTCATGGCTGTACAATACTGTAGAAAATGCCTAGATGACTGATCTCAGATCTCTCGTCTACCTCAGCGGTCTAACAGCGCTCGTCAATGTCAATCTGATTGAGGTGGCCAATCAAGTGAAAGAAGGTGGGATTTGCTATTGACAGAAGCCAGGGTTGAGGTCAGTTTTAACTGTGAAAGAGTGTGATGCAGCTAAATGTTTTATCATAGAAATGTTAGGGGCCGTTCACACGTCATGTCTTAAAACACGTGCAAATCTCTATCTCCCTCTTTCCCATGCGCTCTCTTGGGGTCTGCCGTTACTGTTTCAGTGCGTTTGACACGTGTCAAAAACATTAACATCATAAACCTGAGTAAACAACCGATTCTAATGTCCAGTAATGCGAACGGACTGTTAAAGTTTCTGCATATGGGCCAGGCCCTGACTTGCTACGCTAGTGCTGCCATTGTGATGCTTGATTTGACTTTATTTAAACTGACAACTTTATTTTGCCAGCAGAAAAATAGAAATAGAAAAAATGTCCATATTGTGCTGAAATTCGTAATAATAACACAACTGTAATATTGGGATGTTGCAGCATTTCTAACACACTGAATCTGTTATTTTGAGTCCGGTAACCCAAAATCAGTAAATATAGTTCGGGCAAATTTACCTTAAAGAATTTAGGCATTACACAAACACGTATAAAAACTTGTGGTGTGTCATATATATAAATATATAGAAGAGATCTCACCGAGAATATCAGAAGCACGTAACGTTTCCTTGAGAAACACCACAGAAATGACAGCACTCGCTGGAAGAGAAACACAAGCCTTCATTCAAAGAATGAAATATTGATGATGTTAAATATTCTGATAAAGTTAGAGAAGGGTTTACCGATGACAGAAACACAGCCAAGGGGTGCGATAAGAGACGCTGGTGCGAACCCATAAGCCGCAAAGTTCCCCAGTTCACCCAAACCCATCAACAAGATCCCACACCACCACAATCGACTGGTGTAATACGGCCGCGTTCCTCTCTGTGACTGACGCACGTGTGTGTATTTCTGCACAACACAACAACACTAAAGAAATGACCTCCAAACACACACAATGACTATAAAAGTGTTTTAATGTCACCTGGGTCATTCAAATGGAAACTAAATGATTTGTGTGATGGTTACAGGATATACAGTTTGTACGGTATAAGTCATGTCCCACATGTGTGTCAAGTGTTACCTGGATGTTTAAGGAGATGCTGATTAGAAAGTTGCCACATACTGCGATACAGATGCCCACAATATAAACCTACAACCACAAACACACTCATCATTTTACATCCATATTATTTGTAACAATATTCTCAAGCATCGTAGTCCAAACTCCAGGACATCCTCACATCATTTCAAACTTACACTGTCACTTTATGAAAGTGTATTAACTCATTTCAATTTCCGTTTCCTGTCATTAACATGTTTCTTTTTTGTGATGTCTATTGTGATTTATTTCGGCGTTAAATTGTGATGTGACATTCATCAAACTGAGACATGATTTTTAAGAGAATTTGATTGATCTTCAAAGTAAGAAGCTGTTGTTATATTTGTACCTCCATGCTGGATCTTCAGCAGTTGTTCCCACAAAGCATCTGAAGACTAAACCACACACTGTACGACTAACAGAAAACCACACAAATTCATACAAATTTCAGACCTCATGGCAGGATTGTTGGACCTTAAAGAATTCATCTCACAAACAGAAGTTGCTTCTCATGTTCACCACATGACACATAATGCTACTTATGTAAAACTGTGTTTTCATTTCTCTGAAATTCAAACTAACAGAAACCCTGGAAACCCTCATAAATCATAAATAATAATGTACACAACACATGCTTTGAAAAAATAACTAACATTATGAGCAGAAGTACTTACAGATTCTTTGGTATGAGTGGCTGTGTTGGGCTCTTCTGTAAACTGTGTGTCTGTGTGCGTTACAGGACTCTTTGTGCAGAGAAGGACAATAGTATTCTCTGTGTGTGTGTGTGTGTGTGTGTGTGTGTGTGTGTGTGTGTGTGTGTGTGTGTGTGTGTGTGTGTGTGTGTGTGTGTGTGTTACATGCAGGGGGGTCACAGTGATGTGTTGGATGGACAGTAGATCTATTCTCTTACATTACAACACATACTTGCATACTGACATTCTCTCTGTGTGTGTGTGCGTGTGTGTGTGTGTGCGTGTGTGTGCGTGCGTGCGCGTCATCAAATTAAAACGGCATGTTTATTGTCTCACACTGACAATAAAAATGTGATGTATAATTAATCTCAGTGCTGTTTCCAGAGAAATCTGCTGTTGTAAGTCTAGTTCAACTGTTAACAAACATAAAACTACACATTAGGATCATCTCAAAGACCAAATGCCTTTATCCAAACCAATCCTTAAAAAACTACTGACATGCCAGCTGACATGTTATATGGATGTACATCTGAGAGATGGTACAGTGGTGATGACGACACTTTTAACTGTTGTCATGTAATGTCATGTCATAGCCTACTACAATATCTTTGTTTAAGTCATCGTTTCCGTTTAGTGATGTGCAGCGCCAAGCGGAATATTTTGTCCTTTTCTAATTTGGTTATCATCGAACATTTCATTCCCTCAGTGAACGTGCGCGCTCTCGTAGCGAGGCGTATGTCGTCACGCGTGAATATCGCGGTGATTTTTTTACCGATGTAAATCCCCTCACATCTGTACAGACGACATGTAAAAGAGAAACGCGTCGAGCAGATTCAACGCACTGCGAAGGAAGTGAAGCGCTTTTTATGTGAGGAAACATGCGTTGACACGTCGTGTTTACGGTACAGCGACGTAAAGCTTTTTATGACGCTACCTTTTCACCTTGTATTTGTCTCCATGTTGTCTCAGAAAGACGTTTCTACTGCTCGTGTTTACTGAGGGCTCAGGTATGACGGGACAGGGCGCCATATTACGCATCAATGTGGGAGGATTTAGGCGTCGACTTTTGTCCACGCGACTCTCGCGATTTCCCGAGACAAGACTTGCGCGACTGCTGCAGTGTCACTCCAAAGAATCGATCCTGGAATTGTGTGACGATTACGATGACTTTGAAAAGGAGTTTTACTTTGACCGTAATCCAGCACTCTTTCCTTACGTTTTGCATTTCTACAACACGGGAAGGCTGCACGTCATGGGTGAGCTCTGTATTTTTTCGTTTAGTCAAGAAATCGAATACTGGGGAATCAACGAGTTCTTCATCGACTCCTGTTGCAGCGGCACATTCCACTGTCGCAAGATGGAGCCAAAGCAGATGGACTGGGACAACAAGAGCGAAGAGGGCAGCACCATATACTCATTCGATGAAATCGTCGAGTTCTATAACGAAGCTGGAAAATTTGACAAGCAACCTCTGGGTAGCATCCGACGCAGAATCTGGCTGGTGCTGGACAATCCCAGCTATTCGCTGCCCAGCCGGGTCATCAGCGTTTTCTCCATTCTGGTCGTGCTGGGTTCTGTGGCCACCATGTGTTTGAATAGCATGAGTGAGTTCACGCTCCTGGACGGTGACGGCAGACCCCACGAGGACCCCCGTTTCGAGACCGCCGAGTGGTTTGGAATTGGATGGTTCACCTTTGAACTGGTGGCCAGGTTTGCCGTAGCGCCGGACCTTCTGCACTTCTTCCAACACCCGCTGAACCTCATCGACTTGGTGTCCATCTTACCTTTCTTTCTCACCTTGATGGTTAACCTGGTTGCGGAGAGCAGCGCTGCACTGGTGAACCTGGGTCGAGTGGCTCAGGTTCTGCGGCTCATGAGGGTCTTCCGCATCCTGAAACTGGCCCGTCACTCCACCGGCCTGCGCTCTCTCGGCGCCACACTCAGAAACAGCTACAGGGAGATTGGCCTGCTGTTGCTCTACTTGGCCGTCGGCGTGTCGTTTTTCTCTGTCATGGAGTACACGGTGGAGAATGAGGACAACGAGGGCTTGAGCACCATTCCGGCCAGCTGGTGGTGGGCTAGTGTCAGCATGACCACTGTGGGCTACGGGGATGTGGTTCCCAGTTCTGTTGCAGGGAAACTGACGGCTTTCACTTGCATCCTGTCAGGAATATTGGTTGTGGTGCTTCCGATCACTTTGATTTTTAATAAGTTTTCTCTGTTTTATAAGAGACAGAAACAGCTGGAGTCCATCGTGAGGAACTGTGAATTTGACGGAGGTATTAAAGTGGCTCCGTCAGTCAATCTGGGGATTTATTACGCCTATAAAGTAAAAACACTGATGGCCAGTCTGTCCAACATGAGCCGCAGTTCAGCTAGCGATCCCTGTCTGTGTGAGTTGTCGCATTAAACTGGAAGTCTCTGTTTGTCACACACTAAGCAGCTACTTGCTTTGTTCATGATAATGTTTTTGTTTGTGGGGTGGACCACAGTGTCTTGTGGGTAATGTTCTGTGTTGTTAATGGATTCAGAGCTGCCAGTTACTGTATATGGAGCTTTAAAAAACACTCACACACAATAAAAACACAGTCCCTGTACAAGCATGACAGGTTTTATTCTTCTTTTACTCTTCCTGTTCCGAGTCATCTGTTTTGAGTTTACATTTTTATTTGATCAGAGATGTTTTATTGTTTGATTTGATTTAATTTTGTATTGAGATTTGTAAATGCAGAATGATTTTGACTGGGTAATGGTTTGCATATTGTGCTGCTATAGAATTAGACTTTGTTCACACACAGACACAATGCATTTAGATGTGTAGATACAGAACGAAACATAATGTTCTTATTTCATTTACATTTAGCAGACGCTGGGTTAGTGACTTACAGAGACTTACAAGTGACTTACAGAGAGATTTTGGAAGCATTTCTAAAATCCAAAACTGCGCCTTTAAGATCCTCACCAGTAACGTTATTTACTAAAGCATTTTTATAAGAGTGACTTAAATATTCTAATTTAACTAAGGTCTAGTCCTGGATTAAGCTAAACCCTGTCTGTGAATCCAGGCCCAAAATTTTCAATTGTAAAGCTGATGTCAGCAGCCCCGCTCTCGCTCTCGCTCGGAATCATGGTGGTGAGTCAGACAGTGTCTCCAGAAGAGTAAAGAGAAAGGTTTGCTTTCATATACACTCAAGTGATGACATTATATATTTGTATTTATGCTCTTTCCAGGTAAATAAAAGCCACAACAGAACGACTATCACATTTTATAAACTGAAATCTGTTTGTGTTGGAGTGACATTCAGCAGTGTTTAAGATTTAAGCCAGTATTGTATAAATGGGAAAATTGATTTTTACATGATTCTTTTTAAGGTTTTTAAAAATGATGTTCTTTGGTTTGTTCACAAAAAGTCTAAGAATGTGTAAATGGTGAATGGTTTGTTTTTTGCTTTTGCTAAACTACAATGTACATAACAACTCATGATATTCATTTCCAATTAATTAAAGACAAAAGTGACATTTGTGCAGACCTCTCATATGTATACAATAGATTTTATTCTGATTATGATACACAACATCTAAATCCAGATTTTTACGGATTTGTATTAGCCTTTTTTAAATAGGTTCATGAACATTTGTGAAAAACGTGTTACTGACATGTCCAGTCAAACCTGTACACACACACACACAGGTCCCCTGACGCAGCTCCACAGAGAGACCCTGCTGGAAAACACACAGCTGCTTGATGGAAAGCGTGCGTGCGTAACCTGCCAATTCAATTACAGCTGAAAAATAGATGACCACATCACACATTCATCTGAACTCTGAACAAGTCATGTCTGCCCAGAGCCACAACATACACACACACACACGGTAGTTGTGACACAGTGGATGCAGAGTCGGACTCATGACCAGAAGGTTGTTGGTTCAATTCTCAGGACCAGTGGGTACATTTACGCATTTGGCAGACGCTTTTATCCAAAGTGACTTACATTGTACTATACATTTGTACATTTTGTATAGTAAGCAAGTGGGGGTTATGTGTCTTGCTCAAGGGCACCTCAGCCGTTACCCGCCAGACCTGAGAATCAAACCAGCAACCTTCTGGTCATGAGTCCAACTCTCTAACCACTGGGCCACGACTGCCCTAACAGCTGTGGTGCCCTTGAGCAAGGCACCTTGTTCCCCGGGGGCTGCAGTGATAGCTGCCCACTGCTCCCGGTGTGTGTGTGTTCACGACTTGAAGTGTGTGTGTTCACTATTCACTGGTTGGGTTAAATGCAGAGGTCACATTTCGGGTATGGGTCACCATATCTGATAAATAGGTCACTTTCTTTCTTTTCTACATGCATTGAGGGTTTTTTATGTTAGCAGGTGTGTGATTGACACATGATCTGCTTTCTGAAATCAGACCTTAGGGTTATCAGACATCACAGAACATTCAGGCAGTTTCTTTTCGTAATTTAACAGTACATGAATATCGCAGAGGATGTACACACTGCAAAATTTCGGCAGTGACAACCTCATTTAAATGCGGGAGTAGATTCACTAAATGATCGTAAATTCACTAAATGACACAAGTGTGTACGTAACCGGTAGTCACAACCGCATTTGTGTGTGCCCCAATTCGGGGGCTGCAACCTTATAAGATCGCGGACATAAAAACGCGTTTTACGATAATAACAGCATGTGTCAGATTAAACAAGTGGATTAAAACCGCATATGAGGCCAGACAGCAGAGCGCACAACTCTCCTGACGGAATGCACAAAAACAGACGAAAACACATCACTGGTGGGCGTTTAAATACGTCATTGACATTGTTGAGTTCGGTTCCGTACACATTACGTGGAGTTTCGGTAAATGCATTTTGCAGGAGTGAATTTGATTGTAAATTTGTGAATTGTGTGTGTACAGAACAGGATTAAGCACAAAAATGTGAAATGTCTGGTGTGGTGCACTGATAATTGATGCAGTTTATTGCAGAACACTGCTTGCGTTTCGTCCACTTGTTCTCTCGCATCTTAACGACTTTCATCTGTTTTCAGTCCAAAATGGCGGCAGCGCCATCTATAGACTGTTGCACTTATCACTACAGAGTTTCGCCTCTTTGTAATCTATACTCTTTGGTTACAGTGTGAGACGATGAATGTGAATTTCTGTGTGTCTGATTCAGGGATCAGACGAGTTAATCTCAGAGCTTCAGTGGAATGAACCCAACAGCTACACAAACACACACACACCCAGTCACATTACTCATGTGTTTGTGATCATGTGTTGTGTTGTGTGTGTCATTCAGTGAGTCTCTCGGACGGCCTGAAATAGCAGCACAGACACTGAACTCATTAGCGCTCATTTAAAACAATCATCTCACCCAAATACACACACAAACACAAATTACAGAGATCAGTCTGTGTGTGTCAGTAGTAATCCACACTGTGCGTGTGTGTGTGTGTGTACAGGTTTAGCTATATTTGTGAGGGCCAAATGTCCTCAGTTATACAGTGAAGTGCTTGTGAAGACATTTCACTTGTCCTCACAAAATTAAAAAGGCTCACAATTCAGTCAAATATTGTTTGTCTTTAAATCTAATGTGTTGCACATGTTTGTGTGATTATTAGGTTTAGGGGATAGAATATATCATATCTGATATCTGACTGATATCAAATCAATGGAAGTCTATGGAATGTCCCCACTAGTATAGCAAAACAAACATGTGTGTTCAGGCTCTATTATCTGCACTGATAACACACTGGCAAACAGTTTCATCTTCTCTCTGTTTTACACTAATGCACACACATCTTAACACATAAACATGTCAGGGCTCAACGCAAAAAATATTTTCTACTGGCCCAGCTGGGTTAGAGTTAGAGGTAAATGTAAACTCTAATTCTGAAATTTCACAATACTCTTATCAGGGTCTTTTCCAGGTATTTCAAGATTAACTGCACAAAAATAGAGAATTCATATCAAAGGAATCTTGTTGCAAGAAAGTTAACTAACCCATATTACTAGAACAGTGTTATTAAATATGGTAGTGGCCCAATCGGGCCAGTGACAATACTGTTTACTGGCCCGAGTGTCTCTCACGCTGGCCCCGGGCCACCGGGCAGTCCTTTATGTTGAGCCCTGCATGTGCTTTCAGGTTTTATGAATAATAATGCATGACTGAATGTGTGTTAGCAGAAAATCTAATACTATAACATGAAAATGTCAACACAACCAGTGGTTACAGTTTTAAAAGCTGCTTGTTGGTTTAATGAAGGTAAATAAGAGCTGCTGGATAAATAAAGTACTGAGGAAGTTAAACTTAGTTAACCTGTTTAATTAAACTAGTTTGTGAACTTTATGGTCTATTGTATGGTCTTCAGCTTTTCCTGTAGCTCAGTGGTTAGAGCATGACGCTAGTAACACTGAAGTCATGGGTTTGATCCCAGGGATTGCACGTACTAAGTGTACAACCTAACAAATGTGTACAATGCCATGTAAGTTGTTTTAGATAAAAGCATCTGCCAAATGCCTAACTGTAAAAAATACCTGGTGTAACTCCGGACCCATTTGTTTATTTCTGTCTGCGTCTTAAAATATAATTCAATGTGCTAATGTGTGTGTGCGTGCGTGCGTGTGTCCTCGGTTAGCCATTGTGACGCCAGTGGTGTTGTGCGATCTCATGCTTAGCACTGATAGAGTGTGTGATATGTGTTGTGTTGTTATCTTATCTGTGTGATCAGCGCAGCAGGACAGTGATAAGACATGTTTGAATGTTTTAATGCATCTGTAAATGTTTGTGTGCGTCTCTGAGTGTCTTCTGCTCTCCAGGTGTGTAATGATGCAGAAGTTATTCCATCAAATGTGTTGTGTTGTGTTGTGTTGTTTGGAGCGCTACACCAACAGGGGGCACTAAACTGCTTGTGCAGCTCTTTTATACAAAAGAGAGAAACAGTAAATTACATGTCATGATTCTTTTTGTTTTTCCTAGTAAACAGCAATAAGGTGAAGTTCAAACACTTTTATTATGTTTCTCCTCTACTGATGTTTGTCAAGATACCAAAGTGTGCAAACAAAAGTGATATAATATAGAGTTTGTTCATGTTCTTATGTTGTGTCAGTAATGTAATGTTATGATGATGTGGGCATATTTGCGGAAGGGTTGAGCGGTCCGCTCTTACAGTAGCTAGAATATTTCATGGAACAGCAGTGTGTGGCTTCAGTCCCAGGATGAGCTTCACTCGCTGAGAATCTTTATCATGAGCAAAGGTCTGCAGCTGCTGGCACAGGGAGGTCCGGTCTCGCTATCTTATCTCCCATCGCTCATAAATATTTGACAGAGAGGCAGTGAGGGATACATCTTCAGTTCTGATGTTTACAAATTCTGACACTCAATATAAATATTCATCTTACAGCGTTTGTGACAGATTTGTCTGATATCATTCTGCTTATTTGATTACATTCATGACCTGAGCTGTAAACATTAGTCTACTTAAACCTGACAATAACAAAATAATGTTGTGTTTGTCATTTGCAGAATGTTAGCACAAGTCATTATGTTGAAAAGAGAGAGACGATGTAAATGCAAAAATATGTGTGTGTGCACGTGATATTAACCTTAGTGTGCTTTAAAGTTTTAAGGTTTTAGTCTGATGCAATCAATTGTCAAATTCATCTACTTGTACAATCGAATTTGTTTTGGTTTTGGTTCAAATGGCCTGTAAGGCCAATTTAACTTTACTTAAAAACAACTGAATTACATGTGTCTGAAGTGTATGTTTTTTATAAATGTTTTGAAGCTTTAATACAATGGTAGCAAGATTTTACCAGGGTATCTTGTCATTTAATCACCAATTAACTACTGTAAACTGTTATCTTTGGGATAGACACACCTTTGAACACTACCACGGGTCAGCGGTCAGTGACAGAAGACATGAAAGCTTACAGTGAGTGTGTTGTTCTGTTGATGTTGTGTTTCGGAATAAATGTGTGTGCTGTAACACAATGAGGCTGTTACACAAGCAGTGTGTCATAAACTACTGTTTTATTGTCGTAAAGTGAGGTGTGTTTATGGCTGTGTATATCTGTGACTGTTCTCAAACTCTTTTATAAGCAGCCTGTTAAAAATCAAATGCAAATGTTATTGAATTAAAAAACAAACAGCTGCCACTGGTCTTTATAGACACCGAACGTGTGTGTGTGTGTGTGTGTGTGTGTGTGTGTGTGTGTGTGTGTGTGCGTGCGTGCGTGCGTGCGTGCGAGATTTCCTTCAGGTTTTGTAAATGCAGTGTAAACCCCCCAAACTCAACATCACAAGTTTCACACTTACAGTCTTTGAGAAGACCTGAGGTGTGCTTACACATCTACACCACTGAGAGACAGACAGTGAGAGGAAAAACATTTACATTTAGTCATTTAGCTGACGCTTTTATCCAATGTGACTTACAGAGAGTTTAGGATGTCATACAGGGGCAATAATAAAATAAGTGCCAGCACCAAGTTACTAGTTTCCACAAAATCCAGAACACTACCTGTTGAGAGAAAGGGTTAGTATTTTTTTATTCGTTTTTTAATTAGTGACCTATTTGTCAGATATGGTGACCCATTCCCAAAATGTGACCTCTGCATTTAACCCATCCAGTGAATAGTGAACACACACACACACACACACACACACACACACACACACACACACACACACACACACACACACACACCCCCAGAGCAGTGGGCAGCTATCACTGCAGCGCCCGGGGGCGACTTTCATGATGCTAGAAACGCCAAGGTCATGGGTTCGAACCCAGGGATTACACATATCTAGAAACAAAAATGTATAGTGTAATGCAATTTAAGTCGCTTTGGATAAAAGCATCTGCCAAATGCATAAATGGGAATGTGAGTCTGCTGTAGTTTCAAAATACTTTATTGGCTTAATTGCACGATTTTACAATATTGCCAAAGCATTGCACATATAACAAAAGACATACAATGGGTACAAACATTTAAGTTAAATTAAAATAAGGTGCGAAGTAAAAAATAAAATATAGAATGAAATATAAAATAAAGTATATGTAAATAAACAAATTGACTGAAATATAAACGATTTGACTATATATAAAATGTACATTTTAAGCAGAAACATAATAATGGGCTAAAAGTAAAATAGTGTATGTGTGCAACAGATGAAGGCAGTAGTTTGTGCAGCTGATAGATGAATTTAGCAGAAGCTGATGTGTGTCTCTTCTCCTCCAGTAACATCTGCATTTGCTCTGTTGCTGCTGTATTACTGTATGAGCTCATGAGAGCAGAACACACTGAAGATTATCAGCATGATCAGAAAAGAATATTACAGCGTTGGACAGCATATTTACACAATTCATGTATTAATATACTTCCCCCTAAAACATTATAAACAGCACTTGCTAGTATTATGAAGGAATGCCCAATTACAAACTTAAGAAACTTTTAATCAATGTACAACATATTGAAATAAATTGCAATAATATAAAAATCTTTTTTTCGTTTTCATATGTATTTCTTTTTCCTACATGAACTGTTTGCCTTAAATGTATATTGTATTAAATGTATGTAATTATGGTACTTGTAAACAGATTGCAGTTGTGTGTGTGATTTAAAATCTGAATAAAAATCATACAGAAATAAAACTGTTGTTCTACAAAGTAAAAGAGGATTTGTGAAATAAATAATGTGATTATCTGATTATTAGCTAGTATTAGCTGTTATTTGTATTAAGAAAGAAACACTTTATCAAGAAATGAATGATTAAAGTGATGAGGTCAGGAAACATCTTGTTGTTTAGATATTTTAAAGATCATTTTGATAATCTTTTATTT
The DNA here is from genome assembly GCA_026939265.1 of Oreonectes daqikongensis. Taxonomy (NCBI): domain Eukaryota; kingdom Metazoa; phylum Chordata; class Actinopteri; order Cypriniformes; family Nemacheilidae; genus Oreonectes; species Oreonectes daqikongensis. The sequence goes on from JAOTQM010000583.1 coordinate 59,182, forward strand.
AAGATAATGTTGATTTGTTTTGTTTTATTGCTGTTATTTTAACCCGTTTTAATGATCTGTTTTTAGGGGTCTTTTCAAGAGGAACATGCTTGGGGTAAATCAGTTACACATTATATGGTTTGTTTGTTGTTTGTTTGTGGGATTGTTTGTGTGTTTATGTGGTGTGAGTATGTGAGTTGTGTTCTATTCAAATGTGAAGTTGCATTCTCTCTGTCAGTGTTAGTGTGCAAAAACTCTGAAAGAAAAGTGTACAAGGCTGACATGTGAACACTTGCAGCATGTGAAGGGTGTTTTGCTTACTAATTCTGCAGTTTTTAATCAAACCGACCATCAACTGCTGCATGTTTTGCATTTCCTGCGCTGCTGGATTGACCATTATTAGCAGTTAATTGAAACCTTGTTTTGGAAGTTTCGTATTCCTAACTCTGTTATTCCAAGAGAAAGGAAACATTCAAACTGCTATTATAATTTCAGTAAGAGACAGATTTACACTGAGAGCAGACCAAATCAAGAGTCAAACATAAAACTTAGAAAAGATATAGAAATGAATTCATGCATACATTTATATTTGTCTGGCAATTTTATTCAAGTCGAAGCCTACAGATCAAAAGATCATAAAGAAGAAATGTAGATGTAGACCATTTCTGAAGTGCAAAGGTTTGTCTGGTAATGTCAATGTTATGTGTCTTTGTTTTATTGATGATCAGTATTTCAGATGAGAGTACATGACAGATCTTCAGTAATGTGTGTGTGTGTGTGTGTGTGTGTGTGTGTGTGTGTGTGTGTGTGTGTGTGTGTGTGTGTGTGTGTGTGTGTGTGTGTCTGATAAGTAACCTCAGAGAGGAAATAGTAGTAAGAGGTAAGAACACAGCGGAAAGGCTTGTGGGTTTTTTATGGAAACATCAAGCGTGCAATGACCACATGAAAGCCTTCTGACCGCTGGCGTGTGCTTCTTCTGCCAACACGCTGCTTTTCATTACAACTCCTGATATTTTCTGTTGATTTGACAAATTAACTTACAAACCATTCAGACTGAAAGAGAGCAAAGCAGCAAATTGCCTTGATGAAAACCACACATGAGATGCATTGATGTGATCTGATGGACAATCCACACATAAAAACTTCCAGGATTGATAGATCTCTGTCATCACTCACACATCTACATAAAAATGCATATACGACTAGACAGAGACATGATATTTACATCACTTAGTAAACACTATAAATATAGTAAGTAAATATAACTGTACTGGTTTTCATTTTTTATACACAAATGCAAAATTGCAGGCTCAAAAATTAACCTTAGGCTTCTTTGTATTGATTTAAAGTTATTTGTTTTATCAAATATTATGCAATAAAAGCAATGAAAACCTCTTTATTGTTAAACAAGTTTATTAAATGAACTGTGACTGCTTTATTTGTAAAGCATATATATAACTTAATATTATTTGTATTATTTATTCCAGTTAAATTGTCATAGTAATCTGTAGACTTCATACTGGCATTTTCTTTCATCTCTTGCACATTCATTTTGCTTTAACTGTCACAAGATGTGTTTTTTTGTGTGTGTTTTCTCTAACCCAAACTCAACTCAACTCAAGTTTATTTAGAATATATGGCACACACACAAACACATGCAAGCACATGCGCTCATGCTCACATGGCACACATGTAAGAGAACACAGACACAAAACATAAAAACCTCGGGAGAACCCAGACCCAACCAGGGGAACCAGTTCTCTGGGTACGAACTGAATCCTGCTTGCTGTGGTAACCTCAGAACATTGAGAAAAGACAACTGAGAGCAAAATACTGTTCAATACTCTTTAATTCAACAAGTGATGTGTATGCAAGGTTGAAGAGATGCGTCTTTAATCTGGATTTAAACTGACAGTGTGTCTGCTTCCCTCACAGTACTAGGAAGACTGTTCCAAAGTTCAGGCGTTAAATAGGAAAACGATCTACCGCCTGCACTTGATTTCAAAATTCTAGGTTTTACCAACGGACCGGAGCCCTGAGAGCGTAGTGAACATGAAGGGCTGTAATGCAATAGAAGCTCACTCAGGTACTGAGGAGCTAAACCATATAGGGCCTTATAGGTAAACAGTAAGATTTTAAAGTGAATACGTTGCTTGATAGGTAACCAGTGCAATTGTGACAGAACCGGGCTAATATGCTCATACTTTTTTGTTTGTGTAAGAACTCGAGCTACTGCGTTTTGAATTAGCTGGAGTTTTTGTTATAATCTCACAGGACAGCATTACAGTAATCTAGTCTTGACGTCATGAATGCATGAATTATCTTTTCTGCATCTGATAATGACAACATATTGATATCGACTATAGATTCCATTATTCTATTGAATTGCTGTGTTTTGTTAGGCTTTGAGGAAATAGAGTTGAGTATCATCAGCATAGCAGTGAAAACTAACTCTGTGTCTCTTAATTATAGATCCTATAGAGGTAACATGTATAGTGCAGAATTGTTCATAGATGTTGTTCCTTTGGAGGAAGGAGCATAGCTGTTAGCATAGCTTCGAGAAACAACTGAACAACTGTGTGTATGTGTGTGTGTGTGTGTGTGTGCGTGCGTGCGTGTGTGCGCGAGCGTGTGTGCAAAATAGAATAAGAGTGTTTAATACAGTGGAAATGTGTTTATAATCATTTATTTTGAAGGAGTGTCTAATGTGTCATTCTTTTTACATGATGTGTCAATGGATCCGATCTGAGACCTACTCTTCTTCATTTACCTTGTTGAACTCTCTGGCTACATGTTCTCATGTGAATACATCAAACTCATCCATGTTTTTTTACAGCGTGTTTGGATGACATTGTGCTGATGGTTTTTGTTTGCTCATATTTTCAACATGAATTTAAGTTTCAAAAGAAAGGCTTTCATGTGGCACAGACCTGTCTAATGATAAAGTCTTTTTTTAAGTTACATTAGCTTGTTTGTTTCCTTGATGTAATAAACTACATTTGGGATGTTTAAGTGACAACATGTGAAGAATGTCTAAAATGTTTTGTGATGAGTCGTAGCGGGCCGGCCATCTTGTGATGGAGATAATGATGACGTTTTAACACGGGTCTCTCCAAGCAGACGCTACGCTTCACGGCAGCAATCTGTTAAACGTTGACCCAGGCGGGTCAGGCAGAACTACTACGTCTACTGTGCCAAAATCTGTAAAAGTCCAGCGGCCTTATTTACGATTTCATTTATAATCATCAAGTGTGCCATTACAGAAAGGGCGAGCAATCAATTTCACAGTTTAGAGCCGTAACGCGTCCACGGCGACATTAGGAGGGATTTATAAATCTAGAAGTCTGAGTAATTGTGGATGTGGAGCTTTTACAGCCGGCTGTAACCAAGCAGAGCGGCGCGATCCGAACAGAAACATGCGGCACATCCCGTCCGAGCGAGGTCACTCTCTAAGAATCTCTCCCACTGTGCCGTTTCTCTCCTGCACATGTGAAATCAATCCCAGCAGCCTTTATAAGCTTGCGCCATCAGATGGAGAACATATTGGCAGAAAATGTGAAGTTCTTTGAGAAGGAGAGCCGCAGCTCCACGTCTATATCACATTCCGCCTTTAGCCTTCATTTAATTGCTTGGTCTCATGTCAAAAGAAGTTCTGAATGACCTCCTGAAAAACTCTTAAAGGGGACGGATGGATCCGTATGCTGTCAGGCCTCTGGAAGGTGTTTAATAAAACCCTGTTACATCCTAAAGCCCCATAAATCCCCTCGTACTCTCTTCCATGTACTCAACTGAGAGTGAGAGTGAGTGAGAGAGAGAGAGAGTGAGCGAGTGAGTGAGAGAGAGAGAGAGAGAGAGAGAGAGAGAGAGAGAGAGAGAGAGAGAGAGAGAGAGAGAGAGAGAGAGAGAGAGAGAGAGAGAGAGAGAGAGAGAGAGAGAGAGAGAGAGAGAGAGAGAGAGAGAGAGAGAGAGAGAGAGAGAGAGAGAGAGAGAGAGAGAGAGAGAGAGAGAGAGAGAGAGAGAGAGTGAGTGAGAGTGAGTGAGAGTGAGTGAGTGAGAGAGTGAGCGAGCAAGCAAGTGAGTGAGAGTGAGAGTTAGTGAGTGAGTGAGAGTTTTAGTCACTTTTGTCACAACTTTAAAATTCATGTTTTACTGTTTAATTCTCACATTTGTAATACTTTGGTCAGTTAATAAGAATACTTTATGTAGTTTTATATTAATTATTTGAATTAATTAAAAGAGCCGTTTCATGTCTATCTTTGAATCACTTAAATAATCAATGTTGATATACAGAAAGTAATTAGTAATAAGTAATTAAATACTTTTTGGAGAGAGTAATTTGTACAGTATTCTAATTACACTATTGAATATTAAGCAGAGTAACATGCTTTAGTTTCTCAGTGTCTTGTATTTAAGACTATTGAAAAGAGTTCAACATCAGAATCCATCATTTCTCCAGAAACACATCATATTATAAAGATCATCTACTATGTTCAGCTGTTGAGTCGTGAGTTCGCAGACACATGGAAATCACTCTCATGTTCTTCTGCAGAGAGGAAACATTAGAAATCAGAAGAGTTAGTCTTCATTCATTCGCTGATGATGTCAGTATGATGTCTAACCTCCAGGATAACACACAGATGACATCACAAGCTATTAAAGTGTGAGATTAAATACTTTCAGGTGATTTGATGCTGGAAGATGCTTTAAATCAGTAAATAATCTCATTGATTTAAACATTTGTGATTATTTGTGATGTTGTGTCCAGCAGTGTAGAATAACGTTGGCACTGTGTTTCAGAGCTGTTTGTGTCGGCTGGGTTTGTGAAAAGGTTTCAACTTAGTGAGAGCTTTGGCAAATGCTGTGGGATTTTTGGGTTGATGTTCGTGTAACTTCAGTGTACCTCAGATGTCACATTTGGGGGTGTTTTTGAAGGCAGGGGCAGGATGAGAGCAGAAGGGGGCTGTGTAACCACAGCAGATATACTGAACGTACCACCATCACGACTGACATCCTGTCTCACCGTATACAACTCCATCTCATTAACACTGAGGATAAAAACTGATCTGCACATCCACATTCTCTTCTGCAGGTAAATATCAGCTTCTCTCAAAAATGTTGTTGTTTGATCTTCTTCACACATCGCTCAAAGAAACGGATCAGAATTGCTTTTCAGGGCCTGTTGAACAAGCTCTCGTTCTCCGAGCACATGAGAGTTCTTTATCACTTCCTCGTGCTTAACATCCCAAAACAGAGTTAGATATCAATAAAACACAACAACACATACACCAACAGGATCAACACTCCCGTGTGTGTGAGCAGCTGCTGCTCGGGTGGACGTCGGGTGTGTTTACAGTGCGGCCATGCAAAGCGTTGTTGTGTAATTGTTTGGGGCGGCCATTACAGGGAGTGTGTGTACAGGTTTTTAGATATTGTGGGGACTGACAAAGAAAGTCTGATTTACAAAATTATGTAAATTGATTATAATAAAACTAAATGATGTTTCCTTGAAAATGTGAGAATGCAGAAAGGGAATGGGTTAGGTTAGGTTAGGTTAGGTTAGGTTAGGTTAGGTTAGGTTAGGTTAGGTTAGGTTAGGTTAGGGTTAGTGTACATTTAGTCATTTAGCAGATGCTTTTATTCAAAGCGACTTACAAATAAATAGTATGAATAGGGGGTAACAGGACAGCATAAAAATCCTGATGATTATGGAAAGACCTGGTACAATATCTAGAAACATAATGTGTGTGTGGTGTGTGGCCTTGTTTTTATATGCCAGTGGGGACATAAACCTGAATGCACACCAACTCGTGGGGACTCGTGTCACTGTGGGGACCAAAATTGAAGTCCCCACGGGCACAAAAGCTTATAAATTATACAGAACGATCATTTTTGAAAATCTAAAAATGCTAAAAGTTTACTATGATCTTTAGGTTGAGGGAATAGAATATACAGTTTGTACGGTATAAAAATCATTACGCCTATGGACTGTCTTTACGGAGCTAATGATCCAGACTGTGTGTGCGTGCGTGCGTGCGTGCGTGCGTGCGTGTGTGTGTGTGTGTGTGTGTGTGTGCATGTGCATATGTATGTGGTGTGAGGTTATATTAAGTGTGTCCAGACATAGGCCCTACAGATATGTGCGCTCATGACAGACCAATTAGTAGGAATTACTGATCAGAGGACAGCTGACATAACTCAACATGCGTTTTACATCCTAAAACTCTTCTACACAAACCAGCTACAATATTGGAACGTGCGTGCGTGCGTGTGTGTTTATTGTGATAGTATGACAAATTAAACTGAACCCATCAGCTTTCATATTTATATCATAGTGTATTTACAGTACTGATATGTACTGTACTGATATGAGTCATGAGTTTGATAAAGACAGTAAAATCTCGTGTCATGTCGCTGATGTTGTTGTTGTGTGCTATGACCGATAGACGGCGCACTTCACTTAAAATGCACAACCAATGAATAAAGCAGTGAAATAACACATAGAAATAAATAAGAAATAGCCTAGTTATATCCGTCAGATCGACTTTACCCATATTTACATTTTTTTTAAGTGATTTATTAAATAAACTGCGCTGTAAGCATATATTCAACGTTTGGTTCATGAACGCGGTTTAAAATACAATTCATATTAAAGTGTTTATTCCTAAAGATAAATATGAGTGTTGCAAAAGGAGAAATTTTGTTTAAAATGATATAGATACATAGAAAAGTTTGCATAAATTGTGTCCTTTATCATTTTCTTTTCTAAAAAAAGATTTTAGCATTTTGCAAAACAATTTAATAAATAGGCTATTTAATTCATAATCTAGTGTCGGACATCATTATATATGTGATTTTTTTGGATCGTAGGGTTAGGGTTAGGCTATTTGACGCACATTTTCGTTTATTTAACATGAAATAGGCCTACATGTTGAGCGTAAACAGTTTTTTGTTTTGAAGAAACCTTTCACATGACAACTGTTTTATTTGAGAATGAAGAAACTTTGCTTTTAATGCAGAAGTGGTTTTGAGAGCTTTTTTTTCAGGTGGTTAAAGTGAGTTGTTAAAGTGTTGTTTTATCTTTATGACTCACGTCAGTAGATTAATGTGAGACGCACAGCACAAGAATTAAACTGCTTGTTTCATTGATGTGTTTCATAAGAACAACTCGTTTAAACCATTTCAAAACATGCCTTTGTGATCATGATTTTTCTGTGTTTAGGGAATAGAGCTGAGTGCAGTAATGTAATGTAAGTGTGTCATGATACACAAATAAACACAGATTGAGAGTGTGAGTTTAGTGATGGCGGAGGGAGAGAGAGGGAGGGGCGGGTCGAGTCGAGTCGTGAAGCTCCGCCGACCAAACAAGAACAAGAACAAGAACAAGAACTTGTCGATGTGAAGATCCAGAGCAGATCCGCGGACTCCACCTGACACACTTCATCATGTTTTAACCGTGACACTGTGTGAATTTCTGCTCAAGTTTGTCGTCCTTTGTGGATTTACGGTGAAACTGCGACCTTTGGCATCGTGTTTGTGGGGTGAGAGATTCATTTGATTTCATGTCATTAAACTTTTACAGGACTCATGCAATGATGATGTTAAAAAACATTTCAAAAAACATTTATGAACTATGCGAAACTCTTTATCTAAAAGCAAACAGTCATGGAAATTAGGTTTTTTTGTACATGTGGAGCAAAGTGCAAGAAACATAAACTCGGTTTGCTTGTGATTAACAAATCTAAATAAAAGTGAATAATTTTGTCTTCGTTTTTATTGACTTTTTGCTTCTGTGTGAAGAGTAAATCTGCGCAGACATCTGAGCGTCTTTCAAAAACTTCAGTTTAATATTTGGCTTGTTTTAGAGTCTGTCATCAGTGTTCTGATCTCTTCACATTCATTCATCTGAACATTTACAGTATTAATGTGAGTCCGCTTTTTTAGCTACAAAATTTATTTTGCTTTCATTTCACTCTGTAAAATTTCTATCTTTTTATGTCGACCTAATAAAGTGGACAGATTTAAAATAAAATACTTAGGCTAGCCTATATTAAAATAGGCTAGTTGTAAGTATGAAGGGGTGCGCATGAAAGGACTAAATGAATAGCCTATTTTTTTTACCATTTAAAAAAATTGAATGAACAGCGAAAAATTGTGATGTTTGTCTCTTTAGGGTTCTGTGTTACGCGCAGGGCTGTGCTGGAGTTCGGTTCAGATATGGGCAGTAAAGCGCTACCGGCCCCGATCCCGCTTCACCCGTCCCTGCAGCTCAACTACTCGTTCCTGCAGGCGGTCAACACTTTCCCCGCGGCCGTGGATCATCTGCAGGGACTCTACGGGCTCGGCTCGGTTCAAAGCATGCACATGAACCACTGGACTCTGGCTTATCCTCACGTACAAGGCCTCTTGGACCCTCGTTTTCCGTTTCCCGCGGCTCTTCCTTTCACAGCGCACCTTTTTCACCACAAACACGGATCCGTGACGCGCGTCGTTCCCACGTTTCACAAGGACAGACCCAGATTTGACTTTGCCAACCTCGCGGTCGCGGCCACGCAAGAGGATCCGCCGAAATCCGGCGAGCTCTCCAAACTGAGCGCCGAGCTGAGCAAGCTCTCCCCGGACAGAAAGCCTACGCGCGGGAGACTTCCGTCCAAAACCAAAAAGGAATTTATTTGTAAGTTTTGCGGGAGACACTTCACCAAGTCCTACAACCTGCTGATCCACGAGCGCACGCACACGGACGAGCGGCCGTACACCTGCGACATCTGCCAGAAGGCCTTCAGGAGACAGGACCACCTGAGAGACCACAGGTGAGAGACACAACAGATCTTCCACTTGATGTACCACGGGCGCAGATAATGATGAGACGTTTGCCCCTGATCTTTATTCATATTTGTATTATAATGACACATAACTGACGTCTAACATCAGTATTATGGCGCATTTTTAGATACATTCACTCCAAGGAGAAACCGTTCAAATGTCAAGAGTGCGGAAAAGGATTTTGTCAGTCGCGAACGCTGGCTGTTCATAAAACATTGCACATGCAGGTTTGTATTATTTGATCATCAACACACGCAAATATTTCTGATCTTTTCACTGCATGTGATCTTCGTGTCGTTTTGGGGCTGCGAGAGTTTAAATTTCAATTGCTTTCATTTGCGCAAAAATGTTTACAATTTAAATAATATATTTGATGTAAAACTAAAGGTAATAATCATTTGCTTGCTTCAAATCTGAACAGGAATCTCCTCACAAATGCCCCACATGCGGAAGAACCTTTAATCAAAGAAGTAACCTGAAAACTCACCTTCTCACCCATACAGACCTCAAGCCTTTCTCCTGCGGCCGCTGCGGCAAGGTGTTTCGGCGCAACTGTGACCTGCGACGCCACAGTTTGACACACACACCGCAACAGGACTTCGAATAAACGAACACACACACACACACACACGCACACCAAACGCTCTTATTCATGTGTCATGGACAAGACATAAGACACACACACACACACACACACACACACACACACACACACACACCAAACGCTCTTATTCATGTGTCATGAACAAGACATAAGACACACACACACACACACACACACACACACACACACACACACACACACACACACACCAAACGCTCTTATTCATGTGTCATGGACAAGACATAAGGAGGACACGATTGCACCCTAACGGAACTCATGTAAATAAATAGTCTTGATTGTTTTTTTAATGTTTCATCTGAACTGAAAGTCGTTGTGTTTGGGAAATGAATTTTAGCCTATAAAGCAGGCACGGCTGTTCTATCTCATCACAGCCTCTGAATGAGAACAGTATTGATAAAATAGCCTATGTTGCTTCCGAGTAAAGTGACTTGGTCAACATCTGTAATAAAACACTCTCAACATGTGACTGCCAACATCATCCTTTGTTTCTTTTTATTTTGTTATGTTTTATTTTATTTTAGATGACATAACATTATTTTGCCACAAATGTAGCCTATTTCAAATTCTACTTGCACAATATTACAGTTATGAGATGAGTAGCTTGTTTCATTTCGTTTATTATTATTTAGCAGTAGTTTGTTATAGTTAAAGTGTGTTAACCAGAACTCAAACTAAATCTAATTTAGACGGTTAAATACTGTGATTAGTATAGCCTAGGTAGAGGAAGAATACACATCATTTTTTATATATAAAATAAGGCGCTTTATGCAACATTTCTTCATGCCATAATTTTCATAAAATGTAGTTGTTAAAATGGTTAAAATTAATACATTTCGTTTAGTAAAATTGCATATATTTTTGTGTAAAAAATGTAAATTAAAGTTGGTAATTTTCGATAATTTCATCCGTTCAGGAACTGTAAATTCAAACAGTTTTTTATTTTATTTTAAACTTTAACAAATAATATCGACTTAACATAGGCTATATAACGTGCAGTTGACAGCAATAATAATAATAGGCCTACTATTAATAATACATAGGCTACATACATACATACATGCTAATAATAAATACAATAATAATAAGATCATAATGATCATAAACATTTGAAATATTGTACATTAAAAGACTACCGAATTATTTTGTCAAAATGAGTCTAAATCCTCAGCGTCGATAAAAGAGGTTTAATCTTGTTTAACAAAGGACGCAACTCAATTAGCCTACATTAAAATTCTGTTGTTTGGAACAGAATTAAAACTGACATGATTCATCAAAAACCTTGACTATTCCTCAAAAGTCAAATTTCAACGGAAGAAAATAAAAATAGAGCAAATATTATTGGACTAAAATTTCAAACACACACGTCTAGTTTATTACTAATCTCTCCGTGGGGACAGTCCATAGGCGTAATGATTTTTATATCGTTAGATTTACCGCTAACCCTAAACCTAAAGATCATAGAAAACGTTTTGCAATTTTAGACTTTCAAAAAGTATCGTTCTGTAGCCTACAAGAAAACCTACGAAGTTTTCATGCCCGTGGGGACCACGACGGTGACACGAGTCCCCATTAGTTGGATGTGCATTCAGGTCCCCACACACACTCATATTATGCACTGTGCAACTAATGCTGACAGTCAGGAAAAAATACACTCAAACATTGTCTTATTTTGAGAATCCACCGTGTAAAAAGACCTTTTTGTGGGGTTTCGAATACATTATTTTTTAGCCATAGCCTACTTCTGCGATCTCCGCCAGCTGTTGGATCTTTGTTAAATATTTAGCCTAATTATCAGTAGGCTAATGATTATACCATCATTATTCTTTTTTGTGTTTATTCAGATTTGTTGCGTTGCCAGTGTTTAATGACGATTGCATTCGTGTGTTTATAAAACAATTACTTATGATTAGTTGTCAGCATCTTTTACAATGGTAAGGCATTTAATTAGCAGTGTTTTAAATAATATTATAATTGTATTGTCATCGCGGTTATTAGTGTTTTAATAACGCAGCACTTGCGCATGTTAACGAATATGTGCTGTCAGACAGTTTGGAGGTTTAAAAAAGTGCGCTGCTGTCAGAGGTCAGATGTCATTTCACAGCAGCTTCCAACACTGACAGATAACGCGGCGTTTTCCACGCTTTCTGAAACTCAATAGCTAACCTTTCTGGACGCTGTCACACGCACACGTCATTTGCTTGGACTGCTCGGCATCGGAAGTGATGTGTTCCACGCAGGCGGAAGTGCTGCTGTGTATGTATGCGGAAGTAATGGCTACTGTTTGCGTTTGTGTGTATGGAGCATCTCGACGCGTCGTATGAAGCTGTAAGGGACGCTGTGTTTGTGTGTCAATGTGTAATATTTAGCGAAACTTTACGATCAACCGATTCGAGTTTGAGCACCGGCAGCTTTATATTCTCTTGTTGTTTATCAGTACAGTTTCTCTACAGTCACAAGTCATCACAACATCAGTCTGAATGATCTGCGTTCCGTGTTCTTCTGTCAGTGAATCATGACTCGGGTGTTAAGGACAGCTGTCTAACACACAGTGCGCAGGTGTGAAGACACGTCAGGATGTTGGAGTCGTATGTTACCCCTCTTTTAATGAGTTATGTGAACCGCTACATAAAGAACCTGAAGCCGTCGGACCTGCAGCTGTCATTATGGGGCGGCGACGTGGTGCTGAGCAAACTGGACCTGAGACTGGACGTACTGGAGCAGGTGAGATGCATATATCGCTCAATAGTTTTTCATCTAACAAATTAGTTTGTCCGAGATCAGTAACGTTAGATGCTCACTGTTTCTACAGATTTGTCTGTGTTTACAGGTGTGATAGATCTGTTCATTGAGGATCTCTGTGTTTGTTTTCGTGTTTCATTATGTCTGTTGCCGACCGTAAGTTAACTTACAACTGGAGAAAAAATACGTTCACAACACATAGACACCATAGGAATCAAGAGCATGTACATTTCTGAACATCATCATTTGTGTGAATGTAGTTATGTTTATGTGGATTATATACATATCATATGTGTATGTGCAAAATAGCTCGAACTTGGTGCAACAAACTTGTAGAAAAGCGTATGCCTACCAAACCCTAACAACAACTTATCCCTAAATTCAAATGGAAATTATAAGTAAAGCACATAACCCTGGTTGTAAGCCTAAACTGCACATGAATAAACTGTAAAATTATCCTTTAAATCTGATTGGTTAATTGAAATACTGACAGTGATGTGCAAGCTGTTCTTCAGCCCTGAGGTAAAACAAAAAACGCCACGACTCGCGTTTACCTTACTGACATATTATATATTACTTCATAAATTTCCGTAATTCACAATTGTATACATGTGAGAACAAATATATGTTTTATTGGTTTCGAATGTTTTGAGGTTTCTCAAAACCCTAACCCTAACATCAGGACACAAGTTATTGTGTGTGCACACGTGTGCATTTGAACAGATATCGATAGAGAGATTTATCCGAAGATTCACTCCATCTGTCAGCTGTTAAACTCTGATGCATGTAACAGAATCTTTGCTTTGCTTTCTTATTCAGACAACTTAGAGCTTTTGAGCAGCTGAAATATCTGGAATGAATCACTCTGTCATGTTGTGAGAATGTTTGGCTTTATATACACACACACACACACACACACACACGCGCACACAGATCTTATTAAAAACAGCCTTTGTCGTCCCGAGCGGGAGTTAAACTTTCTTTAGTAATTTTCTATTAAAGCTATTTTGTCAGAAATGTTCTGGGAAGTTTTTGATGTGTTTTTTTTCTTTTTTCTAATGGTTGCAGCTGTACATGTCTTATTTCTGTAGAATTTGTTTGCTTTGAGAGTTAGAGAAGTAACATGTGGAAATTTACAGTAAACAGACATTTGTTCTTCTTTTCAAGCTGCTGTCGTCTTTGGTTTAACTGACAGACTGTGTGTTTGTAGGAACTGAAGCTGCCGTTCACGTTTCTGAGCGGACACATTCACGAGCTGCGCATCCACGTGCCCTGGACCAAACTGAGTTCGGAGGCTGTAGTCATCACCATCAACACCATGGAGTGTATCCTGAAACTCCGAGATGCAGCCACGGTCAGTCACAAACCGCTGACTTTATCATCAAACTTTTGCAGGATATATGTTTGTCTGCAGGTCAGGCGCAAGCTTCTGCTCACTTATTAGACTGATGTTCATGGAAAAAAAAAGATTTTTATTGTCATGCTTATTTATTCTGTTTTTTAAACCTATATATTCCAAATAACATTTGTTAATGCCAAACAACATGTTTGGTGCAGTGTAGAAGGCAAATGTAATGATTTGAGGCCCTTTGACCTGTGAATGTTTTATACCAGGGGTGCCCAATCTTGGTCCTGGAGATCTAGCGTCCTGCAGAGTTCAGCTTTAACCCTAATCTAACACACCTGAAGCAGCTGATCAAGGGCTGTGTACACTGCAAAAATCGCTTTCTTACTTTGTATTTTTATCTTGTTTTCCAGTAAAAATGTCTAAAAATTCTTGAATCCAGATGCATTTTCTTGATGAGCAAAACGACCAAGAAAATAAGTTTTGTTTTTAGGCAAAAAATATTACATTTAAATAAATTTGTGCCTATAACAAGCAAAAAAAATCTGTCCATGGGGTAAGAAAAATAATCTTGACTTTAGTGACTAAGAATTTTTTTAGCACAAATTCACTTAAATTTAATATATTTGGTCTAAAAACAAGTCTTATTTTCTTGGTCATTTTGCTCATCAAGAAAATGCATCTTGATTCAAGAATTTTTAAACATTTGTACTGGAAAACAAGACAAAATTACTAAGTAAGAAAGTCATTTTTTGCAGTGTATCGATCAGCTCCCTTGCTCCTAAACTCATGAATCAGTATATCGTGTGCATGGGTTCAGGCACTGGGACAGGACCCTGGGATATTTTACAGCTGGTTTTAATCAACATCCGGCATCTCTCTGACTTCATTTTTTAAATACTGGTTGAAGTACATGTGAGAAACATTTGAATTATTTATAAAAAAAAATGTGTTCGATTATTACATTTAATTGTTAAGTAGTTTGTGTTGCCTGTCTAACAACGTGTGTTTATACATACAATAAAATAAGCGTGTTTCATTAAGTTTATTATGCTGGCTTGTGCGATTTCGTGTAAACGGGTTTAAAAGTTGTCACGTGATTTCCGGTAAGGGACCATAGGAAGCATCGATGCTCACTGATTTTTGCGTTGCATTGTGGGAATTTCTAGGGAACGAACAATTCAGTGCACTGGAAGGATTCTGCGAATGAGACAGCCCTTAAAATAGGCGACTCCCTGATCAGTGCCCTGAATACTGAACAAGGGAGCTGATCGAGACACAGGCAAGATCTTCTGGATCACTTGAAAAATAACAGACAAGTATATTTTATTAGGGTTGAAGTTGAACTCTGCAGGATGGTAGATCTCCAGGACCAGGATTGGGCACCTCTGTTTTATACCAATGGAGCAGTTCACGTGCATAGTAAACCTCAAATAGAGGTGGGTATATTTCATAATAAAGACCCACTAAATGCCTTGAAATGTGCAGCTTTATTGAGTGGCTTCTCCCTCTTTTAAAATAGCCAATAGCGTTTAGTTTCACAGCCTGGAATCTGATGAAGTGCAGGACCATTTCATAAAACTGTTGATCTGAACAAGTTTTGAATTCTGATATCTTGTAAATGTAAAATTTGGTCTGTGTTTGGGTGCACATGTGGTTTATAGATTAACATATTCATACTACAGTCAAAAAACCTTTAACTTCGATTTCATTTAACATTTGTTACAAACTGAAGGACAAGAAAGTGCCCGTGAACATCATGTGACAGATGGAGTTCATAGACATTAAGATTGTAAATAGGTCAGAATAAAGTGTTTAGAAAAGCATAAACACTTTTTATATAAAAATATGTATGTATGTATCATAGGTGTTATATGTTGGATGTGTATGTGAAGCACCATGACAGCTTGAATTTAAATTGCCCCATGGGGATAAATGAAGTTCTAAACTAAAAAAATAAAAACACTAAACATTCAGGCATTCCATCATGTTTATATGGTTGTGCAGGTCCAGCTGGCCGGTTACAAACACATTTTAAAGGGAAGTCAATTAGAGGCGCTTATGGTGGCTTCTGCAGAATAGATTTATAACACATGGCGCTTTCACTGCAGTAATGTCACCCAGCACTGCAGCTACTGCAAGTCTGCGTGTTTGTGCCGTGTGTTGTGCTGGACATGTGTCTGTCTGTCTCTGACTGTCTGTGTCATACACTAATGCTGATTTTTCATTCATTTGTGATGATGAATGTTTTTTTGAATGGGGTTATGTAGTATATTTTATATTCATACAAACGTGTGAGATCATGTTATGTGTTTGTATGTTGTATTGTGTTTTTACCTCTGGAAGTGGTTCAGAATAAGGTTTAAAGTGACACACACACCCCAGCCGGTTGAATATGACGACACTGTGCAAATATCTTCAGGCTGTTTTACATTCATTCAATGCTTTGGATCTACAGCGGTTCACTGTGCACGGAAACACACGCGTGTCTGATGATGTTTAAGTGTGATATGAGTGTGTGCGTGTGTGTTTGTGTGTATAGAGTCTTTTATCCTCACTTGGCTGTGATAATGATAATAATCATGATCAGTGCACTGCTGAGAGTTAAAAAATGATTCAAATAAAGAAAGCGAGTGAAATGTGTGTGTGTGTGTGTGTGTGTGTGTGTGTGTGTTGAACTCTCAGCACAAGGTCAAAAGTCACAATGGCTCATGAAGTCTAATAAGAATCGTTCTGGGTCTGTGTGTGTCATGAAACAGATGTAATAAAGTGAATTCTCTCTAGTAAATCAGTGGCTGTTATCAGTGATGGCTCTATAAAACTCTGTGTGTGTGTGTTGTGGGTTAAACTGTTCTATGGACAGAATGTTTGTTCTTGACTTCAATGCTCTGTTCATTCGATTCTTCAGTCCTTAATCACAAACACTTGACAGAGCGCTGCAATAAATAAAAAACAAACCTTTAGTGCTGTTTATTTCCGAGTGCATCTGTGCAGAACCGCATACCTTCAGCAACACACGTGCGCGCACACACGCTCGCTGAACTTTGGGTTTATTTATTCAACTCAGAAGGTGCTGTGAAATGTGTAGTTTTCTCCTCTTAGATGGCAGATGTTATTTGTGAGGTCATGAATGTAATTCTTTCTGTGTGTTCTGTCTTCAGGAGGATAATGAAAGCTGTACGTCCAGCTCGACCAATCGGAGTGAGAGCTCCAAGAGTGTGCCTAAACCCAGACGAGTGCAGCAAGCCCCCAGTGACCCTGACCTGCCCCCAGGTGAGTGATGTTTTGAAGGCCGTGGGGTCCAGAGACCCTCCCTGTGTAACAGCTCTTATCTGGAAGTCCTCTTAAAGACCCCCATCAGAGCTCAGAGCACCGTTTGTTTTCATTGGAGCGCACACACACACACACACACACACACACACACAAACACACACGTTCGCTCAGTAGTCATATTTTTTTGTATGTGTTGTCACATGAATAAAAATATCTGCATTACACACATGATGTTCACATGAGGAAAATGAGACCTGAGGTTTGTCACAGAAATGAAATGCTATATTCAACGATAGCTTCTCATGTCTTGTGTTCGTGGGCAGGGGGAGGCTGCTGGAGTTTGAGAGCAGAGCTTGGCTGGTGTAACACATAAGGCAGTTGGTTTTTCCAGTTATTTTATGGCTGGAGTTTTGGTCCCGCGGGCCGTGGCACAGGTGCAGCTGAAGCAATAGTTTATAGAGAGTGAGATGAAGGGCTGAAGGAGGGAAAGTGTAACCGCTCGGCTGGCTTAATTAAATCCAGAGAGCACTAACAGGGTCTGACTTTGACTGTGAACGCAGGTGTGACACACACAAACACACACGAGTGGCATATGCAAACCTCACGGACGTGAGCATCGGCACACGCAAGCATATATGATAAAGACAATGAAGGATTTAAAATTGCTGATGATACAGCGGTGGTGTTAATAAACACTGTAATGCATTCTTCACCTGTGTGTGCACTTGTAAGAGTTTGTGTAGTTAAGATGCACAACGTCCCAGAGCTCATTCATAACACACAACTCCACTTGCACAGGAAGACAAACATTTAAGTTGGACAACAAGGCAAAAGCGTTAGTTTTATAAGTTATATATGGTTGTGACGATTTATTGCTGTATGTTTTAATATTTTATTTCCGAAAGTCTCTGGTTTGTAATATTTTCAACACTTAGATGCTTTTTTTAATTATGACCTTAACATGTTTGCTGTTCTCCTCAAGCTTCTGGTGCTGTGCAGCTCTCATAACACACACACACACACACACACACACTGTAATATTTATTGTGATTTTCTTTGTCAAGTGAGAGTATGCGTGTGACCCTGAGGCTGTGTGTGTTCTTGTGTTACTGTGGCAGTAACAAACGTCACTCGTCATTAACAACATGTTTATAACTACTGAATTTATTGGTAGTTTTGATGCATTTAAAAAAAAGAGTTCTGAATGAAATTGATCTTGTGTTGCTTGAACAGTCTCATCTTTCTTTCTCCCTCACTCGTGCTCTCTCTTTCTCTTTGTAGGTTATGTCCAGAGTCTTATTCGTCGAGTGGTCAATAATGTAAATATTGTGGTGAATAATCTGATTTTGAAGTATGTGGAAGATGACATTGTGCTGTCAGTGAACATCACCTCCGCCGAGAGCTACACAGTGGATGATCTGTGGGACAGAGCGTTCATGGACATCATTTGTGAGTTCACATCTTCTCTTGGAGAGTTTGTGTTTGTAGTAACAACAATAAGCTTGTAAAATGAGAGAGAAAGAGCTCACATCAGATCATGAAGGAAAGCAGAACTAATACAATCTGTAACAGATGACATGAAGCAAGCAAGAGACAGAAGAATAATCAGCATGTAAACATGAGCGATGGGAAGATCTAAAGAGATTGATGGTGACATCAGACTAAATGTGCTCTCTTTGTTTATTAACAGTCTGTTGTGTATGTTACCTCCAGGCCCATAGATCCAGTCATGTGAAGTTCTGTTTTAATCTACAAACTCAAGTCTATGTACATAAGCACACATGAAGCACTGAAGGTTCAATAGAAATCTTTGCGGGATTGTCTTGTTTTAGGGCTTAGTTTAGGTTCAGGGCTGAGGGATTGTGTATTTTTGATGTCACAGGTTTGCTGTTGTGTTGTTCTGAATTGGGGTTTGTAAAGATTGATGAACTTTTCCTTTCAATTCTACAAACAGGAATGGAACAGACTGCTAGAATTACTGCTGCATATTATTTAGTAAACAAAACATGTTTAACAAAGGGCATGTGTTCTTTAAGGTTAGTTTAGTCTCAGTATAGATTGACTCTTCAGAAATAAAAGTGTTTTTAATAGAGAGAGACGCTTCAGTTCGGCATCGGTTACACATTCATTCATTTGACAGATTGGCAGAGTGACCAAGAGTGGATTCAAACTATTTGATTTGATCAGTTTGCATGTGACCTGGAAATCTAAGCCATGACCTATTATGATGTTACACAATGCAGTTGAGCTACAGAAGCAGCGGTTCATTAATCCGATGCTCTCTTTGTCTCTCATGCTCTTATTCTCTCACACTGTAGCTCCTGAACTGGTCCTGAGGAAGGTGATAAATTTTTCGGACTGCACAGTGTGTTTGGATAAACGGAATGCAAGCGGAAAGATTGAGTTTTATCAGGACCCGCTGCTCTACAAATGTTCCTTCAGAACTCGTCTTCACTTCACCTACGACAACATTAACGCCAAAATCCCTGCCGTCATTAAAGTAAGAGAGAGAGAGACTTTACACTAGTGCTTATGTGCGGACCTGAAGAGCGGTGTGTTAAGTGTGTCATGTGTTTGTGTCAAGGTTCACACAATGGTAGAGAGTTTAAAGTTGTCTCTGACAGACCAGCAGTTGCCCATGTTCATTCGTCTGATGGAGTTGGGTGTAGCACTGTATTACGGTGAGATGGGAGTTCATCGAGACTGTGAGAGAGAAGAGAACAGCTCGCTCAGAGAAAGCGTCCCCGGTGAGTGACACACACACAACTTCTCATTGTTTGTTGTGTTATAAGAGCTGATCTTCAGTGTAAGTTCTGTCATCTGAAATGAAATTCTTAACTTGTCAGACTGTCAGAGCTCTCTCTGATGTGCTGTCCCTCTTTGTTCATAAACTTTGAAATCTGTTGTGTTTTTTGAGTGGAAATGTCAAAAATTCACTGAAGAGAGACAGATGAGCAAATCCTGAGTGAGACATTTAATTAAAACATGTCATCATAAATTCATTCGCAGACACTGGATTCCAGAGCTCACAGATTACATATTCCAGTACGCTGACATCACCTCGTCCTGTCTCCTCTCCTGCAGGTCTCATGGTGGAAGGCTCAGATCCATCTCTTGCATCTCAGTACTTTCAGAGTGAGGATCGAGATCAAGATCAAGACTGGGTGTCATGGGCCTGGTCGTTCGTCCCGGCAATCGTGACCGCTGGGGATGAGGAGACTGAAGGAGAGTCTGGATTATACACAGAAGAAAACGGAACAGCGCGACCCCTTCAGCACTCCTACAAGGACCCTGTGGTGTCTGTGGGCTTCTACTGCACCAAAGCCTCAGTCACCTTTAAGGTGAAAAGATTTGAGCTCTTTTGAGAAAGTGATGCTTGGCCTGGTTTATTTATCCACAGTGTAACAGTCCTGTCCTGTGTGTAGCTAACAGAGAGCTGTTCCGAGAGCAGTTACTACAGTCCACAGAAGGTGAAGTCAAGGGAGGTGTTGTGTGTGGAGCAGGAGGGCATCACAGTAGAGGTGAGAGACCCAATCAGCTGTCAGATCACCTGATGATGTTATCTCACAATTCAAAAAGCAGCTGAAGACCCATCTCTTCCATGAGCACTTAACTGTCTCTAAAAAAATAAATCTTCTCTTTTCCTTTTCTAATGTTCTCTGTATGCTTGCTTATACCATCTTAATGTTTTATCTGAAACTTTGTATTATTGGCACTTCTCGTGAATATTGCTTTACTTAGATGAATTGCTTGCTGTTTTCCTCAGTAGTAAGTCGCTTTGGATAAAAGCGTCTGCCAAATAAATAAATGTAAATGATATCATCATCACACTCTCTCTCTTTCTGCTTCAGGCTCTGATGATGGGGGAGCCCTTCTTTGACTGTCAGGTGGGAGTTGTCGGTTGTCGTGCTGTGTGTCTAAAGGGCATTATGGGAGTTCGAGATTTTGAAGAGAATATGAATAGAAGAGAGGAGGTAATTCACACAACATCACATCTCATGTCTTCCTTATTGTGTGAATTACATACAGCATTTGTTTGTCGCTGCAGGATGCTGTGTTCTTCCGCTGTGGAGAGACTCTGAGTGTGAAGGGCTTGACCTACCTGACCAACTCACTCTTCGACTACCGCAGTCCTGAGAACAATGGAGTTAAAGCTGAATTTATCTTAAATGAAAACATTCATAAGGTATGAGCGCTCTCACAATTGCGGTGGCCAGCCTGAAGAATTGCTTTGACTTTGTGTAATGTGACGCTTTAGTTCCTAGGGTTGGTTAGAATCGAGATAACTGCACACACACCAGCCATAACATAGCAGCAAAGTTTATTTACTTAGCTCATTTCATACACAAAAGTAATACAAAGTGTTTTACATAGAAATGACTTGTAAAGAAAGATGAAAACGATACATAAACAAGAATAAAATTACACATACTTAAGAGTTCAAATAAACAACAAGAAGGAATTAAGATTGATGTAAAATGTGTATGAAAAAGAAAGCAAAGTAATAAAAGTGCAGTTGGTGTGAAGGAGCACAGTGCTCAGGTCGTAAATGCACGGCTAAACAAATGTGTTTTTAATCTGGATTTAAAAGTGGCTACTGTTGGAGAACATGTGATGTCTTCTGGAAGCAGATTCCAGACACAGATGCTATAATGACTAAACACTGACTCAACTTGTTTTGACTGAACCCTGAAACTCCATTCAACTCCTTTAGATGCCTTGTAGTCACTGTTTGTGTTTCTTAAATGTGTTTGTGTTTTCTCACAGGAGACGTACACAGAGGCTGCAGGTCTGCAGAGATACGGTGCATTCTACCTGGATTATCTCTACACTATGGAGAACAGCAGCAGTAAAGGTACATCTCTCTTAACCTATCCACATGTCTCACTCTCCTCATCTCTCTTCACATGTCTCACCTCCCTTCATCGGTTTCAGTCTCCTCATCTCTGTCTTCACCTGTCTCACTCACACAGGATATATTTTTCAGAGCTGTCTTTCTGTGTGCGTGCGTGCGTGCGTGTGTGTGTGTGTGTGTGTGTGTGTGTGTGTGTAGTGTTTGGAGTTCTGTACAGTGTGCTGCTGTAGATGTGTTTGTCTTGTACATTGAAAGCTGCACTGTTCATTGATTCATGTTAAACAGTGTTGTTTTATTTTGTTTTGTTTTGCTTGTTTTGTGTTTATTGATGTGCATGATATATGAAGTAAACCAGTCTTGATTCTTCTTGCTGAGGTCTTGATTAAGAAGGTTTTGAAATCTGCTGTTCTAAAATAGTGTTAAATATATGTATGTCTGTATCTGTTCCTGCTGATAATGATCTAATTGTAAACATAGATATAATCAGTTTTGGCACTAAGAGATGTGTCGCTCTTCCAGCAAAACTAAAATTACTCTTTCAGATTGGAATGTCTTGTGAGTCAGAGTGCATCTCCCCTCAGAGACTCGAACCTGTGACCTCAGTCTACATCAGAGAGCCGCAGAAGCAGCGCCAGCGCTACATAAATGAAACTCAAACCTGTGGTGTGTCCTCTGTCATAATAACTGCAGCGTTGAGGTGCGGATCTCCTCTAATGTTTCAAATCCGGCTCATTCCCCCCCCCCCCCACGTCCTTCAGCAGTGCTCTGAGCTTCCAGATGTTTGAAATTAGACTTAATCCAACTCGGTCTAAATGGGAAGAGGAAGTGACATCACTCGCTGCACTTTTAATCTCCACAAATCAGGAGGGAATTTAAGCAGCTCATGAACTTTTCTCTGTTCTTCCATCCACAGTAACAAGACTCCAGCATTCCACAGACAAATCCACTTTCATTAAACACACAGCTGTGTGTGTGTGTGTGTGTGCGTGTGTGTGTGCGTGCGTGCGTGCGTGCGTGCATTCGTGTGAGTTTGCAGGGTTAGGGTTAGCCTAAGGGTATCTGCAGGTGTGAGACAAGTGAAGAGACATGATGACAGTGAGGGAAAATGAGGACTGTGTTTAGTAGAACAGTATTGTTTGTGTGTGTGTGTGTGTGTGTGTGTGTGTGTGTGTGTGTGTGTGTGTGTGTGTGTGTGTGTGTGTGTGTGTGTGTGTGTGTGTGTGTGCGTGCGCGTGTGTGCGCAGTAGTGTTTCTGCAGGTGTGTGTGTCCAGTAGTGTTTCCGCAGGTGTGTGTGTCCAGTAGTGTTTCCGCAGGTGTGTGTGTACAGTAGTGTTTCAGCAGGTGTGTGTGTACAGTAGTGTTTCCGCAGGTGTGTGTGTACAGTAGTGTTTCAGCAGGTGTGTGTGTACAGTAGTGTTTCAGCAGGTGTGTGTGTACAGTAGTGTTTCAGCAGGTGTGTGTGTACAGTAGTGTTTCCGCAGGTGTGTGTGTACAGTAGTGTTTCCGCGGGTGTGTGTATACAGTAGTGTTTCAGCAGGTGTGTGTGTACAGTAGTGTTTCAGCAGGTGTGTGTGTACAGTAGTGTTTCCGCAGGTGTGTGTGTACAGTAGTGTTTCCGCAGGTGTGTGTGTACAGTAGTGTTTCCGCAGGTGTGTGTGTACAGTAGTGTTTCCGCAGGTGTGTGTGTACAGTAGTGTTTCCGCAGGTGTGTGTGTACAGTAGTGTTTCCGCAGGTGTGTGTGTACAGTAGTGTTTCCGCAGGTGTGTGTGTACAGTAGTGTTTCCGCAGGTATGTGTGTACAGTAGTGTTTCCGCAGGTGTGTGTGTACAGTAGTGTTTCCGCAGGTGTGTGTGTACAGTAGTGTTTCCGCAGGTGTGTGTGTACAGTAGTGTTTCCGCAGGTGTGTGTGTACAGTAGTGTTTCAGCAGGTGTGTGTGTACAGTAGTGTTTCCGCAGGTGTGTGTGTACAGTAGTGTTTCCGCAGGTGTGTGTGTACAGTAGTGTTTCCGCAGGTGTGTGTGTACAGTAGTGTTTCCGCAGGTGTGTGTGTACAGTAGTGTTTCAGCAGGTGTGTGTGTACAGTAGTGTTTCCGCAGGTGTGTGTGTACAGTAGTGTTTCCGCAGGTGTGTGTGTACAGTAGTGTTTCCGCAGGTGTGTGTGTACAGTAGTGTTTCCGCAGGTGTGTGTGTACAGTAGTGTTTCCGCAGGTGTGTGTGTACAGTAGTGTTTCAGCAGGTGTGTGTGTACAGTAGTGTTTCCGCAGGTGTGTGTGTACAGTAGTGTTTCCGCAGGTGTGTGTGTACAGTAGTGTTTCAGCAGGTGTGTGTGTACAGTAGTGTTTCCGCAGGTGTGTGTGTACAGTAGTGTTTCCGCAGGTGTGTGTGTACAGTAGTGTTTCCGCAGGTGTGTGTGTACAGTAGTGTTTCCGCAGGTGTGTGTGTACAGTAGTGTTTCCGCAGGTATGTGTGTACAGTAGTGTTTCCGCAGGTGTGTGTGTACAGTAGTGTTTCCGCGGGTGTGTGTGTACAGTAGTGTTTCAGCAGGTGTGTGTGTACAGTAGTGTTTCAGCAGGTGTGTGTGTACAGTAGTGTTTCCGCAGGTATGTGTGTACAGTAGTGTTTCAGCAGGTGTGTGTGTACAGTAGTGTTTCCGCAGGTGTGTGTGTACAGTAGTGTTTCCGCAGGTGTGTGTGTACAGTAGTGTTTCCGCAGGTATGTGTGTACAGTAGTGTTTCAGCAGGTGTGTGTGTACAGTAGTGTTTCCGCAGGTATGTGTGTACAGTAGTGTTTCCGCAGGTGTGTGTGTACAGTAGTGTTTCCGCGGGTGTGTGTGTACAGTAGTGTTTCAGCAGGTATGTGTGTACAGTAGTGTTTCCGCAGGTGTGTGTGTACAGTAGTGTTTCCGCAGGTATGTGTGTACAGTAGTGTTTCCGCAGGTATGTGTGTACAGTAGTGTTTCAGCAGGTGTGTGTGTACAGTAGTGTTTCCGCAGGTGTGTGTGTACAGTAGTGTTTCCGCAGGTGTGTGTGTACAGTAGTGTTTCCGCAGGTATGTGTGTACAGTAGTGTTTCCGCAGGTGTGTGTGTACAGTAGTGTTTCCGCAGGTGTGTGTGTACAGTAGTGTTTCCGCAGGTGTGTGTATACAGTAGTGTTTCCGCAGGTGTGTGTGTACAGTAGTGTTTCCGCAGGTGTGTGTGTACAGTAGTGTTTCCGCAGGTGTGTGTGTACAGTAGTGTTTCAGCAGGTGTGTGTGTACAGTAGTGTTTCCGCAGGTGTGTGTGTACAGTAGTGTTTCCGCAGGTGTGTGTGTACAGTAGTGTTTCCGCAGGTGTGTGTGTACAGTAGTGTTTCCGCAGGTGTGTGTGTACAGTAGTGTTTCAGCAGGTGTGTGTGTACAGTAGTGTTTCCGCAGGTGTGTGTGTACAGTAGTGTTTCCGCAGGTGTGTGTATACAGTAGTGTTTCCGCAGGTGTGTGTGTACAGTAGTGTTTCCGCAGGTGTGTGTGTACAGTAGTGTTTCCGCAGGTGTGTGTATACAGTAGTGTTTCCGCAGGTGTGTGTATACAGTAGTGTTTCCGCAGGTGTTTGTGTGTGTATACATTAGGGGTGACCCTGAATCGTTGACTGATTCGACTACCAATCTCACGGTCGAAATCTCCTCGATCTCCTTAGTCGGGGACACCCCTATACTAGTATGTTTATATGGGCAGTGGCGTAGCAGACGGGCACACGCTGCGGCGCCAAAAATATAATTTATGATTTAAAAAAATGGGAAATTTTAAGGGTTGGGTACTGAAACCCCGGTGCATATGAGCTCGAGGTCTGGCTATGACACGGCGCAGGATCGCGTCCCTCAGCGTCTTCTATGCTGTGAGCCGCTGTTAAGAGCAGCAGCATGTTCCACAAGCATCCACAGATAACTCGTAAATTAACGTGCAGCGTTTCCAAACTTACTGAATGTTTGGCCATATACATATAAATTAACACTTTGTCTGTAAATGCACGCAGTTCGTTACTTATACTGAACGTTGCGCTGCATGATACAAAAAAGTAATAGAACCAAAATCACTGCATATAGCAAGCTCGGCACAGACTTTCAGAACTTGTCATTCTCTGCATTGAAAGCCAACATGCACGTCGGGAGGACGAATAAAGAGTGCACAGGAAAAAAGGTGAAAGGGACTTTGTGACTGTTTAAATGGTAATTCTTTATTGCTTTCCTTCTTTACATGTGGTAGCCTAAATAAAGCACACACACGCACACGTGCTTGATTCAACTATCAGTCGACTATAGGCAAGACGTTACAATTCTGATTCGACTACGTAAATCCTTAGTCGAGGACACCCCTAGTATACAGTAGTGTTTCTGCAGGTGTTTGTGTACTGTGGTATTTCTGCAGGTGTGAGGAGACCGTAAGTGTGCATCTGTTTGTGTTGTTTTTCAGTTTGTGTGGGATTTCAGGATTTCTCTTCGTTGCGTAAGGACGAGACTCTGCTGGTGCAGGAATCATCACAGAAGAGGATTGTGATTGGTCCATTAGATGTACAGCTTCACAGCAGTGCTGTCCATCGCATCTTGAAAATGGCTGCGTGCACTCTTGACCACGAGTACCAGCCTTACTTCAAACCACAGCCTGGTAAAGACGATCGCATTCAAAACCACACACAGAAATAAAAGTTCTCGTCAGTGTGCAAGAGTCATTAAACACAACACACATATTTCACATGAGGATTCATGTTCAGTGTAGCTTAGTTGTGTTAGCAGAGCAAATGTTGTGGCTTTGATTCTCAATGAACGCACACACACACTCATTCACACATTTACCTACAATTCACTGTGTCACTTTGGATAAATATGCAATGCAATAAAGTAACATGAAGATGAAAAAGCGCGAATAATGTCATTTTTTTCATGACAGGTCATAACTTTTTTAATCAACTTTATTAAAAGGTTAATTGGTCTAATTTGAATCCAAAATGTAGGACTGACAGCAAGATTTAGATTTGTGACTGTCAGCAGATGAGACGAGGAGATGATGTGATTCATGTAGCATTCATGGAGAAATGCTGAACATCTCTCTTTCTGTCTCTCTTTCTCTCTTGCAGATGTTGTGGAGGAGTATGTGAGTGTCGGGCCAGAGAAGGTTTCGACTCTAGATGAGTTTATTCCCACCCGTCAGACAAGCGTGATGCTGATGAGGGCTCGAATCACAGTCCCTGCAGCTGAATACAACTTACTGCATGTCATATTACCTGCTTTACTGAGACAAAAGGTACACAAATATTTAGTTTACTGTATGTGTGTCACACTCCACCTGTCCGTGTGTTTAAAGAGTGTGTTTCCTCAAGGTGTCGACTGCACAGACGTCTGCGCCTCAGTTCCAGCTCTTGCGACCTCTGCCTGCGCTGCAGCTGCAGTTTGAGCGTGTCACCTTTGAACATTCTGCACCAATGTATGAAGAGGAAGTGACACGCGCAGCCAGCAGCCTTAACCAGCCATCAGAAACACTCCTGCACAACTGCTACACACACAGCTACCTGAAGGTACACACACATAATTCTGTTTTCTTTCTGATTTTGACTGTATTATACTAATATTTTTATATAACAAATCCATGACATCTACAGGCTACCAATGTCTTTTTCTTGTGTCTCTTTGTGTTTGTCTGTCTGTCTGTATTTCAGGTCTTTGAGCTTCAGGCTGGTCTGACTGTAATTGACTCTGAGGGGGTATTCCATCCGCTCCTTCCCATAATTCCTTCGTTCAGTACAGCACTCTATGGGAAGCAGCTCCGTTTGCCGGCGTACTGGTGAGACACAACATTCACACACACATACACACACCTGTGGGATTGTGGGTAAAGCACTTGGATGAGTGGAGGGTAATAAATATCCTGTCATTAGCTGAGTGTGTGAATGAGAGCCATTAACGCTGTGTGTGTGTGTTCTGGTGCTGGCCGGAGGTGAGGTGTCTCACACGGTACCGATCACCCTTCATTTAAAGAACTCCCCGGAGCCTGTTGGGTCGAGCGGCCCGTTCCTGCAGCTGCTTTATGTGTGAGTGTGTGAGAGACGCGGTAATGAGACGCAGAAGTGCAGCCTGCTAAACCTGTTACAGTGCTCACATGAGGAGAGCAGAACTCTACCACCATCACTGATCAAGGCCACATCATACACACATGCACACGCTGCTGCAGGGCTCTCTGAGAGACTTTAAAACTTATCTGGATTCTTAAGCACTGTGTAAAGAATGCATTACAACTTCAGGTTGTGTTTGAATGTAGTGCTGCATCAGAACTGTTGTCATGATGATCAGAATGTCGACTGTGTAGTGTGCAGTATATGCTTTAACATGTGCAAGGAAGAAAAGACTAATCACCATTCAGTATGCAAAGTCCAGTAGGAATTCGGAAAACAAATACAACAGTGACATCATGACTGCTTGTTAATATTAATGTGAATGAAGATTTCTTCAACATTACATAATGTTCCAAAAACATTTAGAGAATAACAAACATCTCTATCTGAAATAATCTCACTAGTGAGAAACACTTAACACTTCACTGTATTTGTGAGGACAGTTTAAAACAATGGCCTTCAACATGTGTGCACGCGCGCGCACAAGCACACACTCACTCACATGCGCACACACACGTGTGCTTATACACACAAAGTCAACAGGATTCAGATTTCTGTGCCATGAAACCTGAGCCCAATTATGCACAAGTCATTACTACTGCTGTGTGTGTGTGTGTGTGTGTGTGTGTGCGTGCGTGCGTGCGTGCGTGCGTGCGTGCGTGCGTGCGTGCGTGCGTGCGTGCGTGCGTGCGTGCGTGTGAGAGAACCCTGCTGGTGTGGATGGTGGTGGGTTGTGATTAAAGAGTATGCCAGTGTAATAGTCACTTTGAGTCAAAAACACATATAAAGAGTTTGTTAAATGTTACTGTCCTCCAAATCACAAAAACATTTGTGAAGCATCACTCACACAACAGTGCGACTCTAAGGACGTGTGCCACCAAGCTTCTGATTAAACATTTGATAGAAGCTCCTCCGATCGCTGCTGATGCCCTTGAGCAGCAGTCCCGTCCGCCCGTGACCTTTCACCTCCCATCCTCAGCTGCTGCGTGCTGCCATGATCCCTGCAGTACGTCAGCCTCCCGCAGCGAGAGCTCACTGCTGTCAGACGTTACGCGCCGAACCACCCAGAAGCACTACAAAGTGAGTGTGAGAGCAGCAGTTAAGTGCTTGCAGAGGTTCTGTGATGTGTCTCTCCGTCAGCTCTGATCAGACACATGCAGTCATTATCCACACATACACACAAGCCTTTAGTGTAACCGGTCCTACTCGAACTCGCTCCAAGCGGGCCTCGAACCGGGTCGGTGAGGCATGGGAGTCGGGTGCTCTAACAATGAGGGTAAAGACCGCAGTCTGTTGCTAGAGCACCTTTTGAGGTCAGAGAGTGAGGTTTACACAGTGCACAGCTCTTCACTAGCTGGCCTCCGTTACATTAGCATCAGCGTTACAGTGTCACATGTCTGGATGAATGTTTCATTTCACTTCAGGTGCATTAGTAGTGTGTTTGGTAACTACTTGTTAATTGTTGAAATGTGACTCTGGACAAAACAAACAGGCCAATGATTTTAACATTTTTGTTTTTTGACTGTGTGTGTTAGGGGGAGACAGTCTTCAGTTGCGTTGTATGAATGCATGTTTGAGCTTCCACAGGTGTGTGTTCAGCTCACACATGCTCAGGTGCTGCTGCTGAACAGCATGTATCACAGTTGGATGTATGGTGTGGAAGGCGGAGCCTGCAGCGGTATCAGCGACGGCCTCATTAACCACGCCTACAGACCCCCAGGTACCCCCCACATGCACACACACACACATTTCCATACATACATACAGACAGACAGACAGACATTGTTTGTAGTAAATTCAGTTGCTGCAGCGTTCACCATCAGCAGCAGACAAACCACTTTACTTTAGATGTGACGTGTGTTTGTGTGTGAGCTATATACTGCTGAGATGGTATTGCACCTGAGTTTCATAGTTTGTGTGTGCATGTGCATGTGTACTGCAGTGAGTTTGTAAACACACTTTAGCTCAATATAAATGAACATCATTGATGTTTGTGTGTGTCCTTGTGTTGATGGAGTGGGCAGTCCTTGTGTGGGATGTTTGTCCATGACATTAGTCTGATATGAGATGGTCCGCTTAGTGTGTCTGCTGGCTCTGTGTGTGTGTGTGTGTGTTTTTAGGGTTAGGGTTAGAATTACTGACATGCATTCAGCAGCTTTAAAACCCTCTTTCGTGTCATCTTCTCCTTTTGGTCTCTGGTTCACTCTAAAGAAATAAAGAAATGTATTTTTTCACACTGTTCACACAATCAGGAATGTGGCACATGCCAGAATGACTTTTTCCAGAATGCAGATGTCTAATAAACACACACCATCTGGAATGTTAGGTGAAGCATCTATTCATATGTGCACATTACCAAAACTCTGCTTTGCCCTTAGGGTGTTTGATGGGGTGTGTGACCCTAGTGACCATAAGCTGTTTGCTTATGCACCTCTGCACCTGTACCACACACTGATCAGACGTCTTTAACACATTCACATGACTGTGTTTGCATGTTGGTTTGTGTTTGTGTTTCCACAGGTGTGAAGTCTGTGGGTTCTGCTCCTGTTCTGGAGTTGTGTGTTCAGCATGTTGAGTTGAAGTTGTGTGTGCGGCCGGCGCTCTTGTGTGTTTCTGGAACTCTGGGAGCTGTTAAAGTTTGTGCCAGGACGCCGGGTAAGAGCAGCTGTGCACATCTGTTTCTCTAACACACACACACACACACACACACACACTCTTGTACACAGAAGAATGTGTTTTGTGTGTTATTTGTAAGTCAAATTAAATGAAATAAAGTGTAAGACAGTAAGTCAAGGACACTCACACAAAAAATAAAACTTGTTTATAAACATTTGGTAACATGAATTTATTATGAATTTTGTTTTCACTCTTTGAGTTATTCAGTTATTCTTTAACATTAAGGTCTTTTTCTGACTGATATTAAGTTTATTGAGTGAGTTTATTCTGTAATGTGTTCTGTTTACATATAAACCTCAGACTTACTGTGACAGTATAGAACGCCACCAGTGTGTGTGTTTGTGTGTTGAGGACACACATTCATCAGGAACGGAACCCATCATCATTGGTCTTGTATGAGCTCCATGAGTTTATCTGCAGGAACGCCTGAGTGTGTGTTTAATGTGTGTGTTGGCACAGGTGTGTGTGAGGGGCAGAAGGAGCAGCTGGTTCCGCTGGTTCAGGGTCCGTCTGATACCACAGATCTTCACAGCAGCCGCTGGTTAAGTGGGAGTCGTAAACCGGCCTCTCTCCTCTCTCCTGATCTCATTCAGATCTCCCTACAGCTCCCACAGCAGGAGCAAACGCTAAACCCCGGTAAGACACACAAATCACTCACAAGAGTGTGATCATGACAAATAATACTGTGAGGGCATCTTTATGTGTATTTTTTTGTCAAGTTCTGCATCACAGATGAGACAGTCCCAGAATGCAGTGTGTGTGTCTGCATGTGTGTCTGTGTGCAATGTGACCAGTGGGTTGAGGTGTGGACTCATTCAATAGATGGGTTTAATCGGCCCAGGAAAGCAGATGCTGATGAATATAACATGTTTGAGATATTAAAATGTAATTTGAGGGAAATTATGAAGGTGAAGAAATTGTGTATGTATGCATGTAAGTTTAATTACTAGATAAAATGACTAGAAAGGGTGCTATACTACTGTTTTAAATATTTTGTGTTGCTTAAATACTGTGTTCAATGGGGGGAAAGCCCAGACATTTTAAAGCTGTAATTGCAATATCGGCATACCATGAAAGCGTGATATTTTGGCTTAAAGGTACCGTTCTCCGTTATCAAATTTTTTCAACTTTAGTTAGTGTGTAATGTTGCTGTTAGAACATAAATAAAAGCTCAAAGTTCAATGCAAAGCGAGATATTGTGTTTAACAGAATTCGCTTTTCAAGGACTACGGAGAACGGCTGGTGTTGTACTACAGCCCTCTACTTCCCGGGTACATGATGTCACTATTCCCAGTTTTTGAATAACCTCCGTCCACAGGAATACACCCAAAAAAGGGGCGTGACCTTTCCGGACAACATGCGCTAAGCTGCTGTCACTTGACCAGCTAGACAATCAGAACTCATTACGTATTTCTGAAGGAGGAACTTCATAGAACAAGGAAGACATCAGCCCGTTTTTATGACAGTGAAAACAGCCGTATAGAGAAAGGTCAATTGTGTGAAAAATACTGCGTTTTATCACAAACGAAACATGAACACATTATATTGTGTACTGTAAACACAGTCAAAGCTCCAAAAACACCAAAAGAACGGCACCTTTAAGGTTATCATACCGTCAAAATTTCATATCGGCCCATGCCTAGACTGCTAACATTTCTGCACAACATAAAATGTGTTGCTTCAGCTACAAATCACTGTGTTTTTCAGTATGAAATGTTCACAAGAAGCATTTGGTTTTTCCTTATTCTAATGTGGGTTTCATCTTTGTGTTGTTAGGTATTCATACATAATGTGTATAAAACATACATTCATTACTCTCCTGAAAGAAGACAGAACGAATATCAGAACGAAAATTAAAAACGCAGATGAAAGATGCAGTGTATTTCAGTTTATGTATCACCGTCAGTCTTTATTTGTATTTAGTTTCATGTGTGTTCTCTGTGATGTGTTCTGACTACAGGCTCGTGTCACACTGAACTGAACTTTAACACTTCTTTCTTCCCTTCGGTCAAAGGGAGTGAGATATCACGGCGTCTCGTTCAGAGCTCACTGCATGTTTTATTGAGTTTGCACTGAGTTTTTCTGTTTAATTCACTACAGTTCTTCATGTGATGCTTTATAACTTTATATAGCAGCATTAGCTTTTAATCTGCCCAGTAATATTTTTAAACATTTGACGTGCTCTTTATGAATTCCATAATAATCTTTATCACAATCTCACTCTGTCCCGGAGAGCCACGCACAATTGGAAGCGTTCCCGTTCGCTGGTTTTATCTACTTTCTCCTGTGTGTGTGTTCACCTCAAAGCGTTCTTCCTTGAAATTACATAGAAATAATTGCCAGACTGATGCTGATCTCTGGCTGGAGATGGGCTGTTCACGCATCTACATCTGCTTCCCATTCAATTGTTTACCAGTGAATGAAAAAGAAATTCCAAATAACTTAGAAAATGGGAGTTCTGTACTCGCTAAACTCCCGTAGACGCACACCAATGTGTTTCCATTTAATGAGCCTGAGGTTGTGGCACACACACTAATAAATTAAATGCAATTAAAGGAGTTGGATTATCACAAAAGAATCCCGGCCGCATGACTTTGAAGCGACTGTTTTATGAACATATAGTGATTATCTGCTGGGCGTTAACCCACGGCTAAGCCACGAGTCGTCGTCGTCGTTGTGTGTGTGTGTGTGTGTTCTGCTCATCAGTGTAAAGAGTGTTTCAGACAGTAGGGTTGACACATGATGAGGATTAAAGACGATTAATGATTTAGCAGGAATCTTTAGTGTGCCAGTGGTTGTGTAGTATTAGTTGTTCAACTGTTGCTCTAGACTGCAGGTGTCTCTCTCTCTCTCTCTCTCTGTCCCAGGGGACGTGCAAGGCGCTTTATGATCATTGAAAACGAGTTAAGGACAGAGCGGAGCGCGGGGGCCGCATGTGTTCGTGCAGCTGTGAGACTTTGATTTATGTCTGTCTTAGAACTGTTACATTTAATCAAATGCAGTGAGTGCATTAGACGTTCAGAGTCTGTGTGCTGTGAGAAGAACGAAACGAAGACGTCTTGAATGTTCAGATTGACTTTAGAGTTTTGTGCAGCACACACACGTCCAGTTAACAGATAGATTGATTAAAAACTGCTTAACATCAAACTGACTGACTGACAGCAGCACAGTCATGTGTGTTCATAATCCAGCTGGGTCATGCTGGTGTGTGTGTGTGTGTGTGTGTGTGTGTGTGTGTGTGTGTGTGTGTGTGTGTGTGTGTGTGTGTGTGTGTGTGTGTGTGTGTGTGTGTGTGTGTGTGTGTGTGTGTGTGTGTGTGTGGCGGTAGAATAATGACAGCAGGTGGATGGGTCCTGGTGCTGCTTTGATCCCCTCAACACTGGGATCTGAAACCGGATCTCCCGCTGGACTCTTGTGTGGAGCTGTGGGACCCGTGTGAGTCTGTTAGCTCTGATATCCATTAACAGCTCTCAGAGTCTGTGTGCCATCTATCAAAAAGCTCTCTCTCTCTCTCTCTCTCTCTCTCTCTCGCTCTCTCTCTCTTTAAGATTCAAGATTCAAAGAAGCTTTATTGGCATGATAAAATAAATCTTACGTTGCCAAAGCACAGGAAGGTTAAATATAAACATTCTTTACAATCTAGGTTAAGATAGAAATAAAATAAAAGTATATAAGAATCTATATATATATATATATATCAATACAAGTAGAAAAAGAGCAAAGTATTGATTAAAGTTCTCAGTGAGAGTGACAGGATCCTGCCATATAGTGTCAGTTTGTGTGTGTTGTACAGTGTTTTGTTGTGTTGTGCTGGTCGTTCTCTTGTCATGACAGGATTTGACATATCTTGCAGCCAGGGTTGAGTTTTCTCCCAGTATGTATGAAATCTTGTCCTTTTGTTGAAACTGGCTGAAGTCTTTGTGGAAGTTTGTAAACTGGGGGAAGAATGTTTCTCTGATGTGTGTGTAGTTTGGACATGAGGTTAAAAAGTGCAGCTCTGTTTCCACTTGATTCTGTGTGCAGTGTGGACACAGTCGCTCTTCTCTTGGTGTCCATGTCTGTCTGTGTCTGCCCGTCTCTACAGTGAGCTTGTGATCACTGAGTCTGTACATGGTCAACACTTTTCTTTGTTTAGGGTCTGATACGGTTTTGAGGTATTCTGCCAGTTTATATTCTCTGTTTAGTGACAGATAGCATTCCAGTTTGCTTTGCTGAGCTGTTGCTTCCGTCCAGCGAGTGAGATATTTTTCTTTTTGTGTTTTTATGATTTGGTTTAGTCGGGCTGGGGTTTGGGGTTCAGTTTGGCATGTTTTGGGTTGTAGAGTTAGTTCTCTCTCTCTCTATTTCAATTTAAGTTGCTTTATTGGCATGACAAAATTGTACATTGTATTGCCAAAGCATTTGCAGCTGAGCTGCATACAAATATGCAAATATATAACAGAAAGAAAGTAATAATAATAATAATAGTATAAAATGAAAAGTGTGATGTGTGTAGTGCAAGCTTAAAGTGAATTAGTAATATAATGAAGTATATTACTAAATACTGAATAAAGTATAGTACACATATTTTCTACAAAAGCAAAATATCAAGTAATATAGAAAAAATAGAATCAAGTAATATAATGATATGTACATATATTGGAAACATCAGGTCAGAAGCATCATAGAGTCACAGGTGACAGGAGGAATGTCTTCTGAGCGTGTTTAGACATTCACTGCTCCGTGTTTTTGGTCTTCTCTTTGACAGCGTTCATCTACTTCAGTGAGGGAGAACTAATGTAAGTTGACGTGTCATCTCCGTTCTGACAGAGAGTGATGCCTGCAGACAAACATGTGTTGTGTTGAGAATGATGATGCTCTGAAGTGATTTAGGTCATATTTACGCAGAGATGCAATTTGTATGTACTGTACTTGTGGCAGAATTGACAATAAAGCTGACTTTGACTTTGACTTTGAGATGGGAGCTGTGAGGTCAGTATTAGTTTTGTTTGTCCTCAGAGTGATCACAGTTATTATCTGACTGTATAGCAGCACTCTGGACTGACCCACAATGCACTAGCAGGGCAATAATTGATGGTGAAGGGAGTTTATTTCATGATGAATGCTGTAGTTTGTGATTCTGGCTAACTGATAACCGCAGGTCACATGTGCTCACAGATGAACAGCAGGTAGTTTTCTGTGCCGCCGGCGGAACGAATTGAAGTCTCCGCGCTCGAGTGAAGCTATGAAAACACGAGTTGTGTAGGAGGACTGAGAGGCGACCCTTTCCCATGATCCCTCAGTCAGAGTTCTGCTTAGTGAAGGTAAGGGGACGTGTGGGGGTGGTTTGACAGAGATAAGCTTTAGCAGTGCAGTAGTGGGTTAATGACTGTCATTCATTCAGCTCATTACAGACTCCAGCGTCGGAGGACAAACTGAATTTACACAGTGTGAAATCAACAGGAAGAGACGCACTCTAACAGATCAGACCACACCCACTCGCTTCTGATTCAGACCACACCTATACATACTGATGAATCTGAATCATAAAAGAGACCAACAGACTGTGTGCGTGTCACTTCATCAGGGTTGTTGAGAGACCTTCAGTGTGTCCTGTGATATGAGCTCAGGGCCTGTGTGCGTGCGTGTGTGCGCGTGTGTGTGTGCGTGCGTGCGTGCGTGTGTGTGTGTGCGTGTGCGTGCGTGCGTGCGTGTGTGTGTGTGTGTGCGTGCGTGTGCGCGTGTGTGTGCGTGCGTGCGTGTGTGTGTGTGTGCGTGTGCGCGCGCTCTTGCATTGGGTGTATTTAGTAGTGCTCATTTGAGGAGATGTGTGTGTGATTTCAGTAAGAAGAGAGCGAGACGGGTTGCTGCTGGTGGTGGGTGGTCCGCAGTGCCACTCTCTCTCTCTCCTGCTCATTTTTAAAGTCGTTTGTTTGACACTTTCTGGCCTTAATTTGCACTGTTATTTCCTGCTGCACTTACAGCTGTGAGAGTTCCCATCATGCACTGCTCTCTGCAGTCTGTGAGCCAATGACATCACTGCCCCCCTGTGGCATTTTCATTCATTCACAGAGTTATTAGAAATAGATTCTCTATAGATGACTGCTGTGACAATACTTTAGATAAACGTGTGTGTGTGTGTGTGCGCGTTACACTTTAATCTTGATTGATTTATGTGGGGGGTGTTAGAAACGCAGCAGTGGGTTCTCCTGTCGCATAGAAACATGCGGTGCAGGCGGTTCTTCTGTTCTCAGGCTTTAATGGTCTCAGTGTAAACGCTCGTGCAGCTCTCTGCTCTCCAAATAAATAATTACAAATCCCATCGAACGGATACGTCAAACACACCGAGCTGTGCTTTCTACTCAAATAAACCTCCAGAGAACTGTCTCCCGCTCTGTCTCTCTCTGTCTGTCTCACTCTTTGTCAGTTGTGTTTTGCTTTATTGGCATGTCAAACACTTGTATCAGAAAAGCATGTGGAAAAAAAACTCTGGAATCTGAGAATGCAAAAAAATTAAAACATTGTTAATCAGAGGCGCTGTAGCAGGGTGCTGCTAAAAAGAAACAGGTTTGTTTTAACGCTCTCTATTGTCTTATTGCTGTAATGATGTTGTGGAGAATGAATGAACCTGAAAGCTGAAATTCTAAACTTTACATAGATACCAAACTTGAGTGAGTAAATCACAAAGAGCGGCAACAGCGAATGAAGTTTGTAGACGTGTTTCTGGTCATTTTTGTTAGCAATTTTGCAGCATCCACTCACAAAAATACAGTTTTTATATATTTATGGTAGGAAATTTACAAAATATCTTCATGGAACATGATATTTACTTTTACTTACTTATCCTAATGATTTTTGGCATAAAAGAAAAATGGATCATTTTGACCCATACAATGTATTTTTGGCTATTACTACAAATGTTCTCGTTCTACTTAAGAGAAAGTTTTGTGATTCAGGGTCACATGTGTTTTCATGTATGTGTGATGGGTGTGTTTCTGCCTCGACCTCACAGACATACAGCAGTGAGGGTGTTTGTTGGTCATCTCTGGCAGTAAATCTGTTGTGTGTTATTTCTGTGGCTCTGATGTAAAATCATAAATCATCTCTCTTGTGTAACAGTTGTAATTGCAGCTGTTTTAGACAGAAACGTTTAATCTCCCTTTTAACCCAATCAATAGAGTTATTGAGAACTGAATGAGTGTGTGTGTGTGTGTGTGTGCGTGCGTGCGTGCGTGCGTGCGTGCGTGTGCGTGCATCACACCTGCAGTAGGGAACAGATGGAATGAATAAAATCTCTCTCATGGAGTCTCATGTGCACGAGATGTTCAGGTTTATTTGAACAGTAATTCCACTTAACATCAGGAGGAACTGAACTCATGCAGCCGTATTCAACAGACAGCTCACTAACGCCAACACAAATAATCCAACATGTGAACACATTTCTCTAGTGCCATACACACACGGAAGTAACAAACTATTAAGTTACCATTACAATAAATACATACCTTCTAAAGTTAGAGTATAAATATGTATTAAACAGTTGTGGATTGGAGTGTTGATATGTTATACAACAGCACATTATACAGTTTATAGGCCTGCCTGTGTGTGCATGTGTGTGTTTCTGGTGGTGTGTGTCTGTATAGGTTACATATAACTCAGGTTAAAGAAATCAACATGCTGCTCAAACACACACACACACACACACACACACACACACACACACACACACACACACACACACACACACACATGTTGGGTTTCCATGTTTTATGGGGATATTCCATAGACGTAATGGTTTTTATACTCCACAAACTATATATTCTATCCCCTAACCCTAATTCCTAAGAATCACATTTTGTCCCCATACCGTAGGGTTTACCAGGACCACACACACACACACACACACACACTTGAGGATAGGTGTGATAGTTTAATGAAATTCACTCAACATGCTGCATTGATGGCAGGGCTTCTCACATGTGCAGGTGTTTACTGGATCCACCAATCACAGCGCAGCTTGTGAGACTTCTGTGATTGGCTGCTTTGTGTATTGCCATAACATCAGACAGATAAAAGGCCAAATACTTGAAACATCATCTGATGTGTGTGACGCTCGCATCATGACTGATGTGTTCTCACTGAAGGCCTCTGCTCGCTACACACACACACACACACACACACACACAGATTGTGTGCTATCAGAAGATGTGCAGGTGTGTGACATTGACTTGAAACTCCTCTGCTGTTTGTTTACTGTTCTCAGGTCAGTACAGATGATGTCACAGTGTCCTCGCTGCTGTCTGTATCTGCTACATCAAAGCTCTCATCCTCCGTACGGCTGCGTCTTCAATGACTGCTGCACACTTTGAAGTTCCTTGTGTGTTTATGATAGAGGAGCCGTCGCTCTGGGCCCGAGCCATGACTGCAGGTGGCCTGGCCGCTCTGTTTGTGTCTCTTATCACACACACAGACTCTTAAAAGCCCATAAAGTTTCCTTAATAGAGCTTTTAAAGGACGAGAATACAGAACGCATTGCTGAACACAAGCGGATGTTTAAAATATGCCACTCGCACACAGTACAACACACACATCTGCTCGTGTTTGTGTGCATCGCCTTCCTCTTGCAGTTAATCATTTGTGATGCTGGATGCTGATTTGCTCTTCCCTGCGGGCCTGACATTCAAGATTCCTGAGCGTTTTAGAGCTCATCAGCAGATGATTGAGATGCAAATCAAGAACAAATCAATCCTGAAGTCATGAGTTCTTGTTTCACGTGTTGTGTGTAAGCTGTGATGTGTCTAAATGGTGTGTGTTTGTTTCAGTGATACACACTAACAGGTGCTTGTTGCCGTCAGTTTAGATGAACTGCCACATCATTCAGAAAAGTCACTTTCTGTTTGAAGAATCATGTCCAGAGTCATTAGAACTTGATTTTAGGGTTCACTAATGTTCTGTGTGTTTGTGTGTTGTAGGTGCAGTGCTGCTGGTGAGTGTTCAGGGCATTGCTGTAAACGTGGATCCGGTTCTTTTCTCTTGGCTTCTGTTCCACACTCAAAGATCCAGTGGCACCAGACCGTCTCAGCAGGTGTGTGTGTGTGTGTGTGTGTGTGTGTGTGTGTGTGTGCACGCATGCTTTATGTGTGTTGCATTATAGAGTTGCTGATTGTAGCCTTTACAGGTTTCTGTGGTGATGAAGAAGAGGAGAGAAGATGAAGCATCTGTTGGCAGCACTCCACTAACCAAACAACCCAGCAATCCAGCATCAGACTACACCAGCAGCCCTGTGAAAACTAAAACACACACAGGTACACACACACACACACTCACAAACGTATTCTACAGGACCTGTGTACATGAATCTCAGGACTGAAAGTCAACACTGAGTGAGACAGTATCACTACACTTCAATGTGACATTTGTCTTTTAATTTGTGTGTGTGTGTAGAGTCGAGACCTCTGTCGGTACCTGTGAAAATCTTTCCGCCATCTGAAGAGAAATACTTGAGTCCAGAGGAATGCATGAAGAACATGATAACACACACCTGGAATGCCGTCAAACACCTCACACTGCAGGTATCACACAAACACCTCACACTGCAGGTATCACACACACACACACCTCACACTGCAGGTATCACACAAACACCTCACACTGCAGGTATCACACACACACACACACCTCACACTGCTGGTATTACACACACACACTGCAGGTATCACACACACACACACACACACACACACACACACACACACACACACACACACACCTCACACTGCAGGTATCACACACACACACACCTCACACTGCAGGTATCACACACACACACACACACCTCACACTGCTGGTATTACACACACACACTGCAGGTATCACACACACACACACACACCTCACACTGCAGGTATCACACACACACACACACACCTCACACTGCTGGTATTACACACACACACTGCAGGTATCACACACACACACACACACACACCTCACACTGCTGGTATTACACACACACACTGCAGGTATCACACACACACACACACCTCACACTGCTGGTATTACACACACACACTGCAGGTATCACACACACACACAGATCTACAATATCTACAATATCGTGTATTGTGTGGTGTTTCTTCTGGCCTCTCGTGGTTCTCCTGTGAGGTCAAAGGTCAATTCTCTTTTCCTGTAATTCTCTCTGTGGGGCCAGATGACCAATCAGAAACAGGAACGATGTGGGTGTGACTGTGGACAATATGTTAGTTGTGTAATGGAGCGGATCATGTGCAGTGGTTAAATCACATGTGTGTGTTTCATCCCGTGTGGTTTTCACAGCTGCGTGTCGCAATCACATAATCCTTCGAGCTTCACACAGTTAGGTCACTACCTGTGATTTGTGTCATTTGTCAGATCTGTTGTTGTGTGAGCTTCATATCTTCAAACATGGCAGGTGGAGTATGTGAATGAGAAGCTGAAGTTCTGTCTCATGATTATTCTTCTTGCAGCGTAAACAGATGTGTGTGTGTGTGTGTGTGTGTGTGTGTGTGTGTGTGTGTGTGTGTTTGTGTGTGTGTGTGTTTGTGTGTGTGTGTGTGTGTGTGTGTGTGTGTGTCAGAAGGGCTGCTGGGATACACTTGTGTTCTCTAGTGCACATGTATGACTGACTTTGTTCGTGTTTGTGTGTGTTTGTGTGCGTGCGCATGCAGGTGGAGTTGCAGTCGTGTTGTGTGTTCGTGCCGTCTGACAGTCTGCCATCTCCCAGCACTCTGGTGTGTGGTGATATTCCGGGTACGGTGCGCAGCTGGTATCACTGTCAGACTCAGTGTATGCCCGGGACGCTGGTGTTGTGTCTGCCGCAGGTCAGCCTGATGAGCGCTGGACACAGACGCATGGAGCCGCTGCAGGACATCCCCTTCACTGTTCCCAGACCTGTGCTGGACGAGGGTACAGTATCCCCTTTACCTTAGACACACACACACTGCAGGTGTTTTATCATCATATCATGAAAGCGATTCTTCACCACCAAATCAAAATTTCCCCATGTTTTCCTTCCCTCAAGGCATCCTAACTGAATATGGTTTTCTTCTTGAAGCATAATGCAGTCGGAGTTATAATCCCACATATCATTTTACTTCCCAGCTAAAGAAAGTGCATCCATCGATTAAAGAACAACTCGACGCGGCTCTGTGGTCTTAAAGCGCCAGTCTGGAAGATTGGCCTCTTTGTCACCATCTCAGTTTGAAACAAACTGTCAGATATATGCGGAGTTATTTTCTTTACGTGGGTTGTGTTTTGGCACTGCTGCTCTGCGCGGATGAATCCGAGCTCTGTGCGGACTGACTGCTCATCGCATCTATACATCAATGTGATAGTAACATACGACCATACGAAAAATTACCGTGGATTGGCACTTTAACAAGTAAATGATATCCGGTCGAAGCCCGTATCAAATTCAAGTCACTAACACTTGCCTACAGTCACTATCAACTATCACTGGCTCTGCAGCGGCATACTTTCATATCCTCCTAAACTTCTTCAAGATCCTTGCGTTCAGCAAATGAGCGGCTATTAAAGTTAACAGTGAACAGCAGAACAGTACAACTGTATATCCTGCACTTGCTTATTACACTTCTGGTTAGACCTAAACTACATTTCGTTGCCTTGTAACTTGTACATGTGTAATGACAATAAAGTTGAATCTAATCTAATCTAAAAAGAAAACCATATTCAGTTAGGACACCGCTTTGATTTGGCGGTGAACTAGCCCTTTAACTGCTCACTCTCTTTCTCTGTGTTGGTCAGGTGATGCATTCCCGTGGACGGTGTGTGTAAATCAGTTGAGTGTGTATTCTCTTCTGGGTCACCAACGTTCTCTCAGTCTTCTAGAACCCATGGGCTGCACGTCAACGCTGGCGCTCAATGGCCCAAAACTGCAGCCAGACCCCAAACACGCTTTCATCATCTGTTTACATGTGGACCTGCAGCCTGTGCACCTGAAATGCTCCAATCCACAGGTACACACCTGACACACTGAAATGCACAACGTCATAAACAATGCATTCCTCATTCACAAATGTTAAAAGCATTATCGTCTCTGTTTAAAGGTGCAGTTTTGGATTTTTAGCTGCCACAAGCGTTTCAGTATAGATTTGCAACGAATCTCTCAGTCATTTGCTCATCCCTCCCTTTCGAAGTACGACGGTGGCCGCAACAGTAAAAAAAGATGTCGTCGACTGAAGGGCTTTTAACACTGGACGCGATACAGTGACGCGATTTTGAGTCGCAATGACGCGCTGGAATAAAAACAATAGATCCCCACGAAGCCTTTCACAGTGCACGCGATGAATTGCGCTGCGAAAAAGCGATGTGTTTTCAGTTCAACCAGTGTGTCGATTTTCCCCCCAGCCTCTCTGCGAAGAAACGCGCCGACCAATGAGAGTGGGGATTTATATCACGTGCCCAGACCCACTGTTGTTACACAAAAGAGCGACATGGTGGTGCTGGAGTTTTGAAAACCAGTGTAAACATCGGAGAAAAATAACTGTATACGGATGAGCTCTTGCTCTCGGAGAAGAGAGAACTTTTTGATAAAAGTCACACAGACTACAAAAACATGAACAAAAAGGAAGCGCTGTGGCAAGGAATTGCCAAACAAATGGAAATAGATGGTGAGTTTAAAAACTTAGTGAGCTGGCTCAAAATACACTGACGTCAGCTCCACCTATGGGGCAAGCGAGAAGTTGCAGAAGGCGTTGAATCCATGAATCGTCGGCGATTCGCGCCACATTATCGCATCGCCTTCAGTCTGGAAAGCCCTTGAGACAGCGAATAGCAGTGATTCAAGCAACGACAGTCATACATTATTTGACACTTGATAGCCACACTGTCATGTTACTTCACGTGAAATTACAATGCAATTACATTATTTCTACACTTATAATGAAAAACGTTCGTCTCTCGTAGGTTATATGCCCATTTGTATCATATGCTAACGTTACCAAAAAACTGTTTTCACTTTCACAAAAGTTGAATTATCTTACCAGTCCAGCAGAAAACATCAACAGCAACATCAGCGTTTTTTTGTCCTTCATCTGGTGATAGCTACACCGATGTTTATCTTGGATTTCTGCCGTCGTTTGTCTCTAATATGTCTGGCAGCATCACGTTTGAACTTCACCGACGGAGATTCGCGCTCTGTCGGCTCTTGTGCACAATACGTATGTTCTTCCATTGTATCAAAACTTCTAAAAACAGAAGATCTATGCTTCAGCTAGATGACGATGAAGACGACTACTCCTCCTTCTCTTCGTACTACGACTAACTAACTTCTTCGTGGTCTTCAACTCCGTGATGACGCAATTCTGCCTCTACGAATTACTAAATGCGCTCTGTGAGCTGTTTGTCCGTTTAGTGCTGCTGTAACCAAACATGGCCGCGCAACATGGAAAACTCCACATATATAGACCCGCTGTGTGTAGATAAAACTGGGTTATTCTAAGGTAATAAAAACATGAAACTTCTGAAGAAACAGTTTTGTATGTTATATTGCATTTCTGTCAATAGATCATACAAAAAATTCCAGTATTGTTCCTTTAAACTCTGAGGTGGCGCTTTCCATAAACGATGACGTCATACGCAAGCGTATTACCTGTTCAGTCTATAAGCATGCACGAGTATTTCCAAAACAACAATGGCGGCCTCCATGCTGCATGTTTGTGCCGCGTGACATACTTATTATAATTTCTCCAGCAAAAAGTAGATTTACTGCACAACTACAACCAGCAGAGACATAGTATTTATATACACAAACTCTAAACACACACACACGCAAAAAAGGGTATTAAAAGCGCTTTTACCTTAAAACAGGGCGTGCGTATGTACGTAGTGTTTCTTTACAGCGCAACATCACAATCCACTGGCCTGGCATGCATAATACAGCGTTTTTATTTGTTTTC
Source organism: Oreonectes daqikongensis (assembly GCA_026939265.1). Taxonomy (NCBI): domain Eukaryota; kingdom Metazoa; phylum Chordata; class Actinopteri; order Cypriniformes; family Nemacheilidae; genus Oreonectes; species Oreonectes daqikongensis. The sequence continues at coordinate 103,567 of JAOTQM010000583.1, forward strand.
CTAGATCTGTTTAAATGCAGATTGTTTTTTTTTGATAGCCCTGTTGTGTGGATTGGATGATGAATTACATGAGTGTGTTGGTCTGTGCCCTTGGCCTCTCTGTCATGCATGTGTTTTAAATGGCATATTTATGTCTTATTTATGCAAGACTTTATTTAACATGTGTAAATGTCACAGTACCAGCAGTGAGTATAAACCTAACTAATCATAAAAACACATGTTTGTCTCGGTCAGGTTCAGCTGCTGTATGGTTTATGGAGTAGATGGAGTCAGATTGTCAGTGTGGTTGATCAGATGCACAACAGAGGAACACAAAGACAATCATCAGGATTTCCAGACCCCACAGCACCACCCGCTGGACCTTCATCTCCTGTCCACAGCAGTGCTGGCACCATCCAACCTGACACCAGCACCTACAGCCCATCAGCTGACCTGGGCTCACCTACAGAGGTCAAAAACACAAACACACACATTTATTCTAACCTCAGCTGACACATACACACTTAAGTGTGTATTTGTTTAGTATGTAGTGTGCGCGTGCGCATTTGCGTGTATTTGTGTGCACATATGTGCGCGTGTGTCTCTCTGTGTGTGCGTGTCTGTGCGCATTTGTGTTTGAATAAACATGCTGATGAGAGTCAACAAACTGAGCAGTTGAGATGTCGAGATGTATGTTTAGATGTAGGTGTAGGGGATAGAATATATCATAAGCCTGATATAAAATCAATGGAAGTCTATGGAATGTCCTCACTAGAATACAAAAACAAACGTGTGTGTGTGTGTGTGTGTGTGTGTGTGTGTGTGTGTGTAGGGTGAGTCAGTGCACACAGAGGATGCGGTTCAGTGTGAGTCAATGACTCTTGAACAGAAGACCTGCAGCATCAGCAGCTCCAGTGGAAAACTCAGCGTTTGGATGCAATGGATGTTGCCCAAACTCACCCTTAAACTCTTTTCTTGTGACCACACATCCAGAGACAACGGTATTCATCACACACACACACACAGATCTAATATGTCTCATACAGATGGAGCACATCATTCAATTCATTGAACACACAAACACTGTGAATAAAGTGTTGTGAATGGGAGAGTGGAGTATACAGTGATGTCAGATCTTCAGCTCGTGTCACACGTCTGTGATGTGCAGCTGTGAGCGAGTGGATGCTCTGTGGATCTGTACAGAGGAAGTTTGTGTAATGTCAGGTCTCTGAGGAACCGCTCGGCCCTTCACACAGTGTGCTGCTCTTGTTTGTTGTTGTGTGCTGAGTGGACATGTCACTCCCTCAAACAGGAAACAGGAAGCAGCTCTGAGCCTCAGGGCCGGGGGGGCACAGCTGCCGGGACGACAGAACAAGCAGAGATTGACAGAGAATGACACTGTTCTTCTGTCACTCGTACACACACACACACAAATACATCTCGGCTGAACCCTGACATGCTGCTCATGAAATTTCATTCAAACGTTCTCCTGTGTATCGCAGTTCCAGCTCAACATCTGTGTGTGTGTGTGTGTGTGTGTGTGTGTGTGTGTGTGTGTGTGTGTGTGTTTGTGTGTGTGTTTGTCAGAGGTCTGTGTGGTGGCGGAGATGGAGGACATGAGTGCTTCAGTGGACGTTCAGGATGTTTACACTAAGGTGAAGTGTAAAGTGGGCAGTTTCCACATCGATCACTACAGAAGCAGGTGAGACAGTAACAGAAGGTTTGTGTTTATTATGTTTGATGTGGTGAGTTTGGGGGCAGAGAGAAGTTGATCTCAGTGACAACACACAAGCTGAGTGTGTGTACATGCGTGTTATTGTGTGTGGGTGTGTGTTGTAGGCCTGCTGAACGTCGTCTCTGTGATGGAGTGATTCTGCAGTGCAGGGAGACACCTGTGGTGAGAAGCTCTGTGACTCAACAGCAGAACACTGTTCTTCAAACACATGTTAAAGGGCTCGTGTCATATGAAACATTTCTCATATTAAAACTGCTGAATTTTGAGCTTAGATACTGAAGTCAGACAGAAGAACAAAAATAAAGATGAAATGAGCCCTTTAATATGTGTGTGTGTGCGTGCGTGCGTGCGCACGCTGTCTGTGGTGATTTCTCTTCTCTCTGCTCCCAGATTCCTTTTCACCTGCTTCTAATCAAGCCGCAAACCAATCAGAACCCTAAAGGCATCTTTTTTCTCCTCTGTGTGTGTGTGTGTGTGTGTGTGTGTGTGTGTGTGTGTGTGTGTGTGTGTGTGTGTGTGTGTGTGTGTGTGTGTGTGTGTGTGTGTGTGTGTGTGTGTGTGTGTGTGTGTGTGTGTGTGTGGCAGTGCTGAAGAGAGAGCGTCGCGGGTCGGCCCGTGTGCTGGGGTCGTCCTCTCTTGCACTGACAGGCTTAACAGACGCACGGTTCTGCTGCGACCGCTCAGCAGACACGATCCTCACAACCATTTCAGCTTCTTTCCTCCTGTAAGACTTTCTGCCTCTGTTTCCTCCACTTTAAGGAATCAAAGCTGTGACATAATAAAGCATCTTCAGTTGGAGATCTGAATGGTTCATTGAGTTGATGATTCATATGAGAGTCAGAGTGATTCAAACAGAAATCTCCTGATCAGTGAAGCATCACCAAACAAACAAACACAGCAGTTTATCATCATCAGAAATCTCTTGCAATGATCATCATTTATAACAAATGTTTTGAGGTAACATGAAACTCATCTGAAAATCAAATACAATCTGACTGAATTCTTTTGTTTGATATCAGAGTTCTGTGTGTATTAAAGGCGGTGTGACCGATCTCTGAAAACGCTTTAGAAACTGAGTCGGCCGAGTACTAAAACAAACTTGTAGCCAATCAGCAGTAAGGGGCGTGTCTGCTCATTGACGGAGGGAAGCGAGGCAATGCTGGCATTGCACAGCACGTTTGAGAGCGGAGCAGGAAGAGACGTGTTCCTGTTGTGTAGTAGTGCGTTTTGTTGTTGATTTCAAATAACAACAGCTGTTTTCAGAGATCGGTCACCCCGCCTTTAATGTGTCTTTATACTGGACAGGTCATAAGGCCACAAAGACATTTAAAGTTAACCGTTCATGATCTCTAAACTGAAAATGCAAACGATTCCGTGCAAAGCAAAGAGAGGATCTCACATGTTCTGATGTAGAAAGGATGGAAATAAAGCAGCTTTATATCAAACTGAGTTGTGTAATGATATTTCATATCAGCTGATCATGTGTCTAGTGTTTCTGGTGTCAGCCGCTGCTGCTTTACATTCATGTGATAGTAGCGTGTGTTGATGTTTCGAGACTTGACCTCTGCTCATGTTCTCTGACAGACAGCGGCTAAAGCTTTGGAGGTCTCTCACCAGCAGCACGGTTTTCTGTCCGTCACGTACACGCAGGCCGTGACGCGGAACGTTCGACACAAGCTGACGGCGCGTCAGGAACGCACGTCTCAGAGGTTGTGTGAGGAGAGCGCAGACGGGTCGCCGCAGTACCTGCATGAGATTCTGCTCACGGCTCAACCCTTTGACCTCGTGCTCTCCTGCCCCCTGCTGGTTACTGTGAGCCGCGTCTTCCACGTAACCCCGCCCCCTCATCTTCGGAATCCAGTCAGAGAGCGTCTGTCTCCAGGACAGCCAATGAGAGGCCACTCACTGTCATCCGGCAGTCTGCCACTCATCTATGTCAACACTAGCGTGATCCGGGTTTTCTGCCCCTTGGAGGACATGTCGAGCGGCACATGTGAGCAACATTTTCTTTTGTGTGTCCAGCAGACATCAGCTGTGTTTGCGTGTGGAGGAGGATGATGATGATGTGTGTGTGTGTGTGTGTGTGTGTGTGTGTGTATAGATTCCCAGATGAAGGAAGACACTGTTGTGTTGAAGGTCGGATCTGTGAGTGTTGCTCCACAGGCTGATAATCCACTGCCTCGTTCTGTTCTGCGCAAAGACCTCTACCAGTGAGTACACGCGTGTGTGTGTGCGTGTGTGTGTGCGTGCGTGCGTGCGTGCGTGCGTGCGTGCGTGCGTGCGTGCGTGCGTGCGTGCGTGTGTGGCCTGGAGGAGAGGCTGAATGTTAGTGTTAGTTGATGTCACACACCCTCAACGGGCAGCAGTGAATGTGAGAACAGCGTAACACATACAATCTGTCTTTCATTTACCCTCCACAGCACAATCTCTCTAATGAAATAATCTTTAGAAATAAATAAATACATTAAAAAAAATTTTTTTTTAAATACAAATGACAAAATAAAATACAAAGAACAATGACCTAAACTAACAGTTTTACTAGAACTATCTAGTTGCTACATTTGTATCTCTCAAGTTATGACAAGACAACAAGTATTGTGCCGCCAGGTTAATGCATTCAAGTTTTTCTCCCAATAAGTATGATAGTTTTCCTACATTACTCACTCCATGGATTTCCAAACATTTCCTATTAGAGTAAAATACTTTTGTCTAATAGTTTGATATTTCTTACATTGAGTGAGAAAGTGAAGTTCATCCTCTACAACACCATCAGTACAGTGTGAACACAATCTATGATCTCTGGATGTCCAGTTCTGTCTGTGTCGACCTGTTTCTATACACAGACTATGAGCACTTAGACGATCTCTCTCTCTCTCTCTCTCTCTCTCTCTCTCTCTCTCTCTCTCTCTCTCTCTCTCTCTCTCTCTCTCTCTCTCTCTCTCTCTCTCTCTCTCTCTCTCTCTCTCTCTCTCTCTCTCTCTCTCTCTCTCTCTCTCTCTCTCTCTCTCTCTCTCTCTCTCTCTCTCTCTCTCTCTCTCTCTCTCTCTCTAAAGAAGCTTTATTGGCATGATAAAATAAATCTTACATTGCCAAAGCACAGGAAAATTAAATATACACATTCTTTACAATCTAGGTTAAGATAGAAATAAAATAAAAGTATATAAGAATCTATATATATATATATATATCAATACAAGTAGAAAAAGAGCAAAGTATTGATTAAAGTTCTCAGTGAGAGTGACAGGATCCAGTCATATAGTGTCAGTTTGTGTGTGTTGTGTTGTGTCAGTTTGTGTGTGTTGTGTTGTGTCAGTTTGTGTGTGTCTCTCTCTCTCTCTCTCTCTCTCTCTAAATGATGAATAATTAATGAATTTGTATACAGTTCTTCTGTCTTTATTGGCATGACATACTAAAGTACATAATCTTTTCATTGTCATGAAGTGACTGAAATTTGGGATTAATCTGTTGAATTTCACAGTAAATTTCTTAGAGATGTATATTTATTACAATGAAGGAGGAAATGTTCCTCTGTCTTAACTTCTCCTGATGTACATTCATTACACATACGTTCTTCTTTAGGTAGCCATGTTTTCTTATGTCGACCTCTTTCTATAGCTAGCGGATGATCACTGAGTCTATATTTAGTTAATATATTTCTGTGTTTTATGTTTCTCACTGCGATCAGATATATTCACGTTTTATTCTCAGATAACACTGGAGACGACTTTGGTCTTTTGTTTCTTCTGTCCATTGCTGTATGTATGTGTTTTTCTCTCTATTCATCATCTCTTTTATTTCTCCAGGTTTTATAGGGGCATTCATATTAAAAGCTTGGTTTGTCAGTTCTGACACCATCTTATAAAGAGGACTTTTCTGATCACTCACTTCTTCTGCTTTAAATGTTTTACAATGTAGTGTGTCTTCAGAACTACATTTGAGATGAATCCAGTGCGTGCGTGCGTGCTTGTGTTTGTGCAGACGGGCGTTAAATCTGGGAGTGTTGCGTGACCCGGGCTCAGAGGTTGAAGATCGTCAGTATCAGATCGATCTTCAGAGCATCAACATGGGCACGGCTCTGTGGGATGATCTGAGACCTGAGAGAGAGAGCTCAGCTGGCGGCTGTCCTCCAGACGGAGAGAGAAATTCCCAGAATCCCGCGCTGGAGTGGAACATGGCCAGCAGGTGATTCACACACAAACAGACTCCATCCTTCCATCAAACAACTTCAGAGATGAGAGTTTGATTGTTTTAAACACAACACTGATTTCATAGTGTGTGTGCATGTGTGTGTTGTTGATGTCTCTTGTGGTAACATTTGTTCCAGAGTCATTTTTCACTAATAAGAATCACATGATCTGCAGTCAGAATGTCTTCCTCTGATCGCAGAAGCCTTCAGTTAATGTTGTAATATTGTGTGTTTAGTCTCAGACAGTAAATGTTAAAGCAGTCATCCTGTGATGTCATGTGAGATCTCTGACACCTGTTCAGGTAACTGGATCTGCTGAATGTTCTCCAGTCTTTAACGGATCTGCTCCAATGGTGTTCTGGCAGTAATCCTTCAGTTCCCGCTGTCTAATCCACTGGATGTCATAAATATCAGCGCTTTTACTCTATCAGTGTTTTAATAGGAGCAGATGTGGCAATTAACAGCACATTATAAAGCGACGTGTGTTTGTTTTACTGCCCACAAATGTTCACTGAGATCCTGTCAGAGAAACACAAAGAGACTTCATGTGTGTGTGAGTTGGAGCGTGGGAGCTGTGTTACAAATATTTTAGCTCTGCTCGGTGTCTGTGTGTGTGTGTGTGTGTGTGTGTGTGTGTGTGCGTGCGTGCGTGCGTGCGTGTTGCCTGTGTGCGTTTTGTTTTTGCGTGTATGTTTCTGCGCGCACACAAGACTGGCTCTTGTAATACAGACTGTGTGTTTGTGCTGTTATTGCCGGAAGTCTTCATGTGTGTGCGTGTGTGTGTGTGTGTGTGTTTGCAGTATTCGCAGACAGCAGGAGAAGAGAGTCATTCTATCACCCATCATTACAGATTTCTCTGTGCGGATAACCGCTGCTCCTGCTATCATTTACCGCAAACCTTCAGCATCAGCGCACGGAGCAACAGAGGTACACACAGATACACTTTTATCACCCGTGTTGTGTGTGTGTCCTGTGGTGAGTGGAATGCACAAACATCCATCATTATAGTAATCCAAATGACTCCAGTGGCTCTTCTGAAGTGAAACCACACGTGTGAGAGAAAACCAGTCATATTCTGAACTTATTTAGCCAAACAGAAATGTAAACAAACAGATCAGAGTGTTATGTACAAATGCTCAAATTATGACTCACAATGCTCACATTTTAAATTTAAATGATGTTAATATAATAATGTGTTGTGTTGTTGTCAGGAGGTGGTGGTGTGCGGTCACAGTTTGGAGATGAATGTGACATCAAGTCTGGAGATTTATCTCAGTGTCTCTCAGGTGCAGTTACTGCGATGTTTACTGCAGGCCAACGTGGGACTGACAACTGTCAATCAAACTCCTACAGATGTATGACAACACAAATTACACACTGGACACCTCTCGGCCTGTCTGTCTTTCTGTGTGTGTGTGTGTGTGTGTGTGTGTCTACATGTTCAATTGTGTGTGTGTTCACACATGTTTGCGCAACTATCTTTGCGAGGACATACATTGACGCAATGTAATCTCTAGCCCATTATAACCCTATAACCAAGTCTTGACCCTCAAACAGCCCGTTAAAAGGGTCTCTGGAAGTGAGGACCGGCCAAAATGTCCTCACTTTACTCTCCTAGTCCTCACACCGCTGGTCTAAAACTCAAACTGGTCCTCATAAAGATAGATGTACAAGTACACAGATGTGCGTGTGTGTGTCTGTGTGTTCATTTGTGTGTGATTGGTGTTTTTGAGGTTTTCAGCCGATCACTGAAGTGCTGGAACAGTCTGATCTGTGTGTTGTTTGGATTGTTAAAGTGGAGAGATTCCCTCAGGGACGGTGGCCCGTATGTTTGTTGGGTTAGTTGAAGGTCAGTAGGCTGCCGCGTGTTGCCGCTGAAGCTCAGATGAATGTTTTTCAGGGTTCGGGTCTTATTCGGCTGTGACCTGTTAACTTCTCATGCTTTTCTTGCTGGGAAGGTCATCTGTGTTTTCTTTCTCTGTTTGAGCAGAAGTAAGTGAGGTTCTCCTTCAGTTCCTCGCTTTGAGACTCCACAGCTTATCTTAAATGTTTTTACACTTTCAAAGTTTGTGTTCTTGGCCTTCTCGTCTGTGTTATGACACCCAATCTTTTTTTTTCTCGTGGTGCTCAGTGACCCTTCGTACCAAAATGGACTGATAATTGACAGGCAGTCAAAACAGTTCTCCTCAGCCTGAGACGCTTTACTCCGGAACCTCTCTCAGGTTCTCTGCTTCATCTCAGAAACTCAATCTATTTGAGATCAGTAGCAGCTGAGGCCTTCGCTCATAACACTTTGTCAGAATTGGCGTGAAACTCCAGATAAAATCACGAGGCGCAGAATTACACGAAAGAGAAACAAATATGGTCTTTGAGGTTCTGTGGCGGAGCCCGTCTGACCCGAGACTCAGTTTCCGTTCAGGTGAAAGCAGGCGGCGCTCTGGGCTGAATGGGGTCACGCACTCGAAGAGTGTAAACCTGAAGCTGACCCGAAACAACAAAACGCCCTTCACCTGTAAAAGCACGATTACATGTTTAAAATAACAGGTGAGAGAGAGGTAAAGTGATGACCATTGAGTTAAATTCCAGAACATCACAGTTTGACAGGATCAGTTTCACTGGAATGTAACATGAACACAAATACATTTTTATATCATCCTCATGTTATGTCAAACCTGTATGAGTTTCTTTCTTTCTTCAGAACACGACAAAAGATATTTTGAAGAATGTTGATCATCAAACATCACTGACTTCCATTGTATGAACACAAAACCACTGAGACATTTCTCAAAATATCTTCTGTTGTGTTCCACTGAAGAAAGACTCGCCTACAGATTTACAAACACATGAGAGAGAAGAAATGATGAGAGAATTTTTAATTTCTTTTGGCTGAACTGTCTGTTTAAACACATTAAATTGTTTTGATCAGATTTCTCTTCAGCTCAGCACAGAAGATGGTGCTGATGGGAATGTGTTTCTATAGTAACGCTGTGTTTGTTCTCGTCTGATGGGGGTTAAATAGGAGCAGAATAACTCTTCAGAGTTTGTGGTCTCAGAGAAGCACCTGGGTCTTGTTCACCTCTCGCTCACCCTGGATTCATGTCACTGTTTCTGGTTGATGTAACCAAAACAAAAACTCAAAGAGCAACTCCGTGACCTCGTGGAGACACAAGCGTTTGATGTTCAGATGCTCGACACAATACGATCTAAAGTCACATGAGTGTTTGGCCTCTTGTAAGTCTGCTTCATTCAAAGACGTTCATATATTACAGCTCGACTCTCTTTCAGCTCTGTGTTCAAACCACATCATCACTTTATTTCTTCTGCCGGCTGTTATGTGTGTGTTACCTGCTGTTGACCTTTGACTGTCTGAAGGGCTCAGTACATTCTCTCTCTCTGTCACTGTGGGAGTAATGAGTCACCAGACCTCACTGCAGATCTGTGTTTGTTGAATCTGAGCAGCGGAACAGAACCGGGCCTATTGTGGTTCAGCAGCGGTACATAGCCGTCTCTCTCTGTGTGATTGTGACTAAACAATGCTTTTTTCTTCAAAGGGAGTGACAGACTTGAGGTGTGCGCGCGTGTGTGTGTTTGTGTGTCTCTGTGATGTGAAGACTCAGACTGACGATGTGTTGTTGAGGAGTTTCAGCATCTGAACAGTTGTGTTTTATTCATCTATGTGTGTGTTGTAGGTGCGGGGTCATCAGCTGCAGGCCGCTGCAGGTTTGGGTTCTGTGGAGAGTTTGTGTGGTAGTAGTGCTCCCGGCGGGCAGGACAGCGGCTTTGGCAGCGACAGCGCCCGTCTGCGGTTTGTTCGTATCGAGCATCAGAGCGGGACGGGTCAGCAGCACCGGCTTGCGCGCACCTCGCACCAGCCCATCATCACCAAGAACCTCAGCTTCATCCCCTTCGATGTTTTTCTCACCGCCGGCCGCATCTCTCTCATGACATACGCCACTGCACCTGCCACCAAACCCCCCGCAGACGCACCGCGGCCGGCAAAGAACGTGCTGGATGTGCCGGAGGATGATGCGTCTGACGGGGGTCTGTCCTCTCTGACGGCCGATGATCTGCTAAACGGCAACATCGCCGTCAGCTCCACTGGGATTCTGGAGGGTGTTTCAGCACCCAGCCGGGCGGCGGCGCGTCAGGCTCTTGGCGTGACGGTGGTGAGGCAGCCGGGCCGCAGAGGAGATAAAGACTGCAGTGTGGAGCCACTGTTGTTCCTGCAGGTGATGCAGCCGTCGCTCTTAATTAACTGCCATCATCGCAAACAGAAGCTGGAGCTGTCGCTCTTCGATCTGACGCTAAAAGGAGTCGCCAGTGATTATAAGTGTTTGGGTGAGTGACGCTCTTCACAAATGAGACAGAACACAGAGTAAACTGTGTTTACATTTACATTTACTCTCTCTCTCTGTCAGATGCAGGGAAATCTCTCCCCGAGTCTTTAGACTACAGTGTGTTTTGGCTTCAGACATTAGCAGGAGAGGCAGACAGTCGAACCGGAATCCCACCGCCGCTGCTGTCTGTCATTATCAGAGACTTTCTCACCGGACCGGGTGAATTTTTCACATCACACAGCACTAGAATGAGCTAGAAGAGCATTATCATTTCACGTCACATTCTGAATGACTCATGTTTGTGTATCAGAGTTAAAGGTGGACGTCAGTCGCCCGCTGAGGCTCAGCCCCACACTGGCAAAGATTGAACAAGCCAAAAACGTCTGGAAGAGAATCTTTCCCGAGAGCGAGGCCGACCAGCAGCCCGGGTCACCTGCAGGCTCCGCCCACCTCCGTCACAGCGACGCCCCGCTCACTCTCGATCTGATGCTGCGCTCTCTGCAGACACTCGTACCCTTTCACAAGGTCACGCTGCATACGGTGCAGATGGCGGTGGCCATGGAGATGGAGCGTCATGCTGCGCGGCCCTGTCTGATGCTGTCTGTGTCGGGCATGACGAGTGCTCTGACCCTGAAGAACGCCCTCAGGTCTGCAGGTTAGTGCAGCTCAGCTCATTTCCTGTCAGTAATTCATGTGTTCTGTGTGCTGCTCTTGATTGAGACCTTTAATCCAGTTTATCGCACAGTTCCTGTTACCCACAATGCACTGCGGCAGAAAATCAGAGCGTTTGTTTGATTTACCCTAACCGGAAATCCAGATAATCTCTGTGAGCCTTTAAGAGAGCTAAAAGTGAAGAACACAAGTCGTCTGATGAGGATGAGAATAACAATTCTGTGTGCTGCTGTTTGTCAGCCTGCAGGGCACAAATCAGACTAAACCACACGAAACTAAACACACAACCCGCATAACAACATAGATCAGCTCACCTTTCTCCATTCTACAAATAACTCCACTATTACACTTTGTGTGCGTGCGTGTGTGATGCTGCTCCTCTGTTCAGCAGAGTTTGTGCAGATAAAATGATTTTGAAAGCTCATCAGGTTGCAGTTGTGGAGTGTTTAGGACACAAGTGCAGCATGAGATGTTCAGTCGGATGTGTTGAAGCTTTTTTCGATGACACTGGTTCTGGACATCATGTGATTGTATATTAGAAGTGAAGGGACTCTTTAGACGTGTGTGTCACGGATGCAGCTCGTGTGTGGTTCTCCGGCGGGCTGCTCGGGTCGGATCTGTTACGAGACCCCTGCGGCTGTTAATGATGAAGGTCTCACTGCTGCCAGACCAAAAGCCACAAACTCCTAAATCTCTGCTGTCACTTAATGAAACAAAGATGTGACCACACAACCCAGAGAGAGAGAGAGATGAAGGGCAGAGTCAGGACATCACTGTCTGACATGAATTACCTCTGTCATATGACCACTGCATGATTTTGCTGTTCTTCCTCAGCCTTGATTCATTCATTCACACAATGTACTCAACTCAAGTTTATTTATATAGCGCTTTTTACAATTTTCATTTATTATTACAAAGCAGCTGTACATGATACAAAATGACTATAAGCAAAGCATTCAATATGTAAAAAGTAAGAACAACAAACTGAATAAATACACCCCAATTTCAAACACCACCAAAATGTAAGAAACACAGGCACACAACACACACTCATCAAACACACACACTTGCACACAACACACAGACACATGCACACAAGTACATACCAACCCATATACAAAACAGATGCACAAGACACGCACACACAGTGTTATTACAGAGAAGCACAGGTAACATATTATACAAACTATAAATTCCTATATGGAGTATTCAGTGAATTAAATAAATTATACAGAATGATTACATTTAAAGTGATATTAGAAAAACAAAGGCCCGGTTTCATAGATAAGGCTTAAAACTAGTCCCAGATTGAAATGCTAGTCTGAGTTGTCTTTACTTATAACAACTTGCAGTGATGAATCTTAAAATATGTCAATGCCATTGATTTGTCTTAAAGGAACAATACTTGATTTTTTTGTAAGATTTATTGAAAGAAATGCAATATAACATACAAAACTGTTTCTTCAGAGGTGTATAAAGACTGTATGTAATGAACAGTTATGTTTTTATTACCTTAGAATAACCCAGTTTTATCTACATATGCGCAGGCCTATATATGTGGAGTTTTCCATGTTGCGCGGCCATGTTTGGTTACAGCAGCACTAAACGGACAAACAGCTCACAGAGCGCATTTAGTAATTCATAGAGGCAGAATTGCGTCATCACTGAGTTAAAGACGCATGAAGAAGTAAGTTAGTCGTAGTACGAATGTAGTAGTCGTCATCGTCATCTATCTGAAGCATAGATCTTCTGTTTATAGAAGTTTTGATACAATGGAAGACCAAACGTATTGTGCACAAGAGCCGACAGAGCGCGAATCTCCGTCGGTGAAGCACAAATGTGACAAATTAGAGACAAACGACGGCAGAAATCCAGGATAAACATCGGTGTCGCTATTACCAGATGAAGGACAAATGTTTTCAACGCGACGCCAAAGTTGCCTGTTTTCTGCTGGGCTGGTAAGATAATTTAACTTTTGTGAAAGTGAAACCAGTTTTTTGGTAACGTTAGCATTTGATACAAACGGGCATATAACCTACGAGAGACGAACGTTTTTCCTTATAAGTGTAGAAATAATGTAACTGCATTGTAATTTCACGTGAAGTAACATGACAGTGTGGCTAGAATCACAGCCGCTGTCTCAGTCAGCGACATGTTTTTTTTACTGTTGCGGCCACCGTCGTACTTCGAAAGGGAGGGATGAGCAAATGACTGAATGATTTATTGCAAATCTATACTGAAACGCTAGTGGCCGCTAAAAATCCAAAACTGCGCCTTAAGATCCTCACCAGTAACGTTATTTACTAAAGCATTTTTATAAGAGTGACTTAAATATTCTAATTTAACTAAGGTCTAGTCCTGGATTAAGCTAAACCCTGTCTGTGAAACCAGGCCCAAAATTTTCAATTTTAAAGCTGATGTCAGCAGCCCCCCGGTCGGGCAAATAGTGCAAAACAATATGCAAACAATGGCGAGGAACCCAAAACTGTAATAATCTCTCTCTCTCTCTCTCAAGTTGCTTTATTGGCATGACATTTAGGATAAAGTATTGCCAAAGCATTTTGCAAAAGAAATATAAAAGTAGAACTATAGACTTACATCACTACAATAAATTAAAATAAATACACAAACAAAAACAGATATAATCTGTAAAAATAACAAACTAAATGCATAAAAAGTACAGTAAGTAAGAAATACAATAAAAGTAAATAAAATACAGTAATTACAATATATATGTTTTAGCCATTTCGGATAGTATGAATGGTAAATATATATTTTGCAGCTAGTTTGGCTGCTCTGTCCTCTTCTCCAAGTATATAATAGAGTTTCTCTGAATCACTCATAGTATTAAATAAAGGATTTAATGCTTCAAATTGTGGGAAAAATAATTCTCTTGTAGTGATGTACTTAGGACATCCAAAAAGAAAGTGTTTCTCATTCTCTATTTGATTTAGATCTCTCTCTCTCTCCCTCCCTCTCCAGGTGGCTTTAAGGTGGTTTGTGTATCTCTTCAGTGTGATGATGTGTTGGTGAGAACCGGTCTGAAGGACAGAAGTGTTGTGTTTTTGGGTCCGTTCTCCTTTACTTCACATCTTGAGGCTTATTGGTGCAGACACAGCGGAAGCTCCGACCCTGACTCGCCTGCTCCACCAAAAGTGTTGATTGATCTGAAAGGTGGTTTGTTTCAGGTACATGATGATGTCAGTCACAGCTGATCACTAAAAAGGAGTTGTGCAGTGTTCACTTAAAACACACACCTCATCTTCAGCCAGTGAACAGCATATAGACAACTATAAATCTTTTCATTCACAACTTGAGTAATGCAGAAGCCAATACATTCACATTAATTCATTTGGCAGATGCTTTTATCCAAAGCAACTTAGGTGGTGTTTATATTAGTGCGTTTTAAAACAAAAACGATCTTTGTTTACACAGGCGATTTAACAGCATTTTAGAAAAATCTGCGTTTACACTAAACCTACCGAAAATGCACGTCACGTGACTATTCAGACACGCTGGGCATGCGCACACAAATGTAAACGGTTGTATGCGCGCATACATACAAGTTGTTTGTTGATGACAGTTGACATTGCAGTACTGAGAGCGCGATTAAAAGCATACGACTCTCGATTCGGCACGGTAATGTCACCGTGTCGTTTAGTGTACGGAATGCTTCTTGAAGTCAAACAAGCTGTTGTTTACGGTCGTTGCCTTCAGGTAGCGTAATGGATCATATGACAAGGGGCTTGACGAATCAGGGAAGCAAACGCAATGATACAGACGACCCAATCAATGAGCGAATGTGGCTAAACCCGCCTGCGTATTGTGAAGTCTCCGTGTTTGTCTGTTTATACTGAAACGCATCTCGGAGTTTTCAAACTAAAACGGGGTCTGCAGCGTTTTCAAACGTTTTCGGGGGTCGAAAACTCCGGAGTAGTGTAAATGCCAGGCGTAACCGTAGTAAAAGTTATGCGATTTAAAAGGAAAACGCACTTGTATAAACGCCACCTTAGATTTGAGTAAAACAGCAAGCGATTCGTCTAAGCAATATTCACAAGAAGTGTCAGTAATACAAAGTTTCAGATAAAACTTTAAGATGGTAAAAGCAAGTAACGTTATACAGAGAACATAAGAAAAGGAAAAGAGAAGTAGAGACAACAGTCAATTGCTCACGGAATAGGAGGGTCTTCAGCTGCTTTTTGAACACTGAGATTGATCCAGCTGTCCTGATGGAAATAGGAAGATCATTCCACCAGCAGGGAACAATAAACACAAGCTCACTGTATATCATCATCTAAATAGGCAGCACCCTTCTAAGTATGTCTCATGTGAACATAAAATGTACTCTCTCTTCTCTCTCGCTCTCAAAAACAAAGCATAATTATAATAAAAACTAGAAAGCATGAAATAATATAGAAATAAATTGATGTATGTGTAGATGTGTGTGTATATATATATATGTGATCTCTCTCTCTCTCTCTCTCTCTCTCTCTCTCTCTCTCTCTCTCTCTCTCTCTCTCTGTCAGGTGTTTTGGGGTCAGCTGCAGTTTAACTGTTTGTCTTACATTCATGAGCATTTACAGAACTACTGTAGTCAGATGACTCGAGTGGAGGCGGAGTCTAACAAGAAGCCCCTCCTCTCTACTCCACTGCCTTCCTCTCATCCTGTCCAATCAGAAAACTCCTCTGATGACCTGCGCACAGGCCTTTTTCAGTACATACAGGACTCAGGTAACATGCACACACACATGTGTGTTAGCTTCACAGATTGATGTGACATCATGTATGACGTGTGTGTGTGTGTGTGTGTGTGTGTGTCAGCGGGTCAGAAGTTGCCCTCAGCTCATGAGGTCGTGTTCTGGAAAGAAACAGATGATTCTCCAGGTGTGATGCTGTGGAGATATCCTGAACAGCGCATCATCACGTTCCTCAGAATCACACCTGTTCCTTTCAACACCACAGACGACCCGGACATCAGCACAGCTGACCTGGGAGACGTTCTGCAGGTGAGTGTTCCTGTAGACTAAGTTAAGGGTTTATTGACCTATAGTATAGCTTATATGCACTGTAAGTCACAAGGCATTCTGGGATTGGATCACAAAACGTGTGCGTGTCTCTCTGCGTGCGTGCGTGCGTGCGTGTCTCTTTGCGTGCGTGCGTGTGTGTCTCTCTGCATGTGTGTGTGCGTGCGTGCGTGTCTCTCTGCATGTGTGTGTGCGTGCGTGCGTGCGTAGGTGCCGTGCAGTCTGGAGTACTGGGACGAGCTGAAGCGGGCGTTTGTGCCCTACAGAGAGTTCAGTCTGTCAGAGAGTTGTGTGTGTGAACTCACTCTGCCCTCTCTGACCCCTGACACACATCAGACTGACCTGGTGACCTCTGACCTCTGGAGGGTGGTGCTCAACAGCTCGGCTGAAGGTGGAGATGAGAGGTGAGTGAGTGTGTGTGTGTGTGTGTGTGTTGTAGAGGTAAGTGTGTCATTGTTTGTGTGTTTGTGTAGTTCTGACAGTGAGTGGGGTTCTCAGTGTGATCAGCTGGTGTGTCCCACCGCTCTGGCTGCATGTACACGTGTGGACTCGTGTTTCGCGCCGTGGTTTGTGCCCTCAGTGGGCATCTCCATACGACTGGCATATCTGGAGCTGCGATTCTGCCACAATCTGGATCAGCTTGGCACAGGTGTGTGTGACACAACAATGATGTTTGTGGAGATTAAGACCTCAGTAGAAATGTCTGTGTGCGCTGATTCTCTTCTAATGTTACTTTTTTCAGTGCCGTGCAAGAGGCTCCACCCCTTCCTCCCAGACAGGAAGTTGCCTCAGGACCAAGAGTTTGCGGTGTTGCGTGTGTGTGATCCATGTGTGTTTGTGCGTCAGTGGAGTGATGTCACGCAGCGGTGTCAAGAGTTCAGATTCTCATCCAAGCTGAGCTGCAGACTGCTGGAGTACAGAAACCTCACACACTTGCCCGTCATTAAACCCGTCAGCCTGCAGGGACACGCAACACACACTCTTACACACACACAACACACACTCCAGTGCAGCACCACACTAGAGCCGCTGCACGCTGCTGTCGGACAGTACGCAATACACACGCTGGACAGAGCGCTGCAGGCCTGGAGACAGGTAACACACACACATGATGATGCTGTCTTCAAGATAAATGAATCACATGAACACTTGAGGTTGTGATTTTTGTGTGTTGTGTATTATAGAACCATGTTTCTGATGCTGAGGAGCTGATCTTCAGTCATTATGTCATCTGTAATGACACACAGGAAGTTCTGCGCTTCGGTCAGGTGGACACAGATGAAAATATTCTGTTACACAGCAACCAAAGTCACCAGTACAGCTGGAGAACACATAAATCACCTCAGGTATCATCTGAACTGTGTCTGTGTGCTGGAGAAGTGTTACTGTGTTTCTTTGAAGGTTGTGTTGGTGTTTAGAGAAGATCAGGTGATCGGGTCTCTGGAGTTTGTTGAAGATCAGACAGATGACTTCTGAAGTTGTTAAGGGTTTGTGTACCCATTGTGATTGTGTGTTTATGTAACCAGTGTCGGTCCGGCATGGGAGTCGGGTGCTCTAATGAGGAGGCTAAAGACCGCAGTCTGAAGCATCTGTCGCTAGGTTTACACACTGCACAGCTCTTCACTAGCTGGCCTCCGTTACATTCATTTACTCATCTTCCTGCTCGTTCAGATCTGTCTGATATTGTCAGATTTTCAATAGAGCACACATGTGATATTTTTAAGGAACTGTGAAACAAGTAACACTATTTAGCGTATACACAGTTTTTTGTTCTTCAGAGTCTCTCTCTCAGGTGGGTTAGTAATTTAGCAGCTGGTTTTGTGAGCTTATAAACAGTGTTGAGGGCTGAATTCCTGGTGTGTGTTTTAACAGGAGCAGATGACAGTAAATAGCTCAACACCTCATGGCTTACGCTGTTAACCCACCTCTGTGTGTGTGTGTGTGTGCGTGCGTGCGCGCGTGTGTGAGAGAGTGCGTACGTATATGCATGTGTGTGAGATGTGAAGCCAGTGAAGAGTTTCAGTTCTTTACTGTGGTTCTGAACAGTCTGTCTGTGTCTGCTGTCCTGACTGTCGTCCTCTCTCTGCGGTTGGAGTGAGACAGTGAGACAAACTGGCGGTTTTGAGTGTTTGGGGTGTTCATCCGGTCGATCTGTCTGTTGCTCATCTCTCAGGTCAAGTCCTGACGGCTGTGGATGCTGTAGCGTCTGGTGCTTTTGTCCTAAACTGCTCTTGTTTGATTCTTTGTTATTGTTGAAGGATGTTTTTCATTACGCTCATGTCTATAAAGAACATTCCGACTCTCTTAAGCACTGAGCGCTGTGTGTGTGTGTGTGTGTGTGTGTGTGTGTGTGTGTGTGTGTGTGTGTGTGTGTGTGTGTGTGTGGTGTCTCTGCTGGGACTTGTATGGCATGTGAATGACTTAAGGCCTGTGGACGCGTTCAGTATGGAGACCATTAGCACCAATCTGGATGGAATTTGAGTGGATATACAGCTTCCTGTATGTTCCACTGAGCCGGGGGGGGTTTGGTGGTTTGGTGTTCATCACAGTAGCTGCTGCCAAACTCCTAAAACACACAATGTGTGTGTGTTAATAATGTAAGAATACAGTCCAGAAGAACAGCAAAGAGCCGGCAGGCCTCTGGACTCGAGTGTTTGATGTGACATGAGAGGATTCTCACTGAACTCTGGAGAATGAGCTGTTATCAAAATAAACACTGTAGCTGAAGGTGTTTACAGCTGATGACATCAGAGTAATGATGTCATTTCCACACAGCCAAATCTCTTGAAATTGACTTCATCCTTTGATTGGTCGTGATTTAGTAAGAAAATCTGCCTTCAAACGGCTCTGACCTCTCGCTCTCAGCACAACATTTATATTTCTTTTACAGTAAATGTTCAGTATACCTCATGAAACTCACCCATGATTCCTCAGTCCACCACCTAACACACATTAGAGCACGAATCCAATAAATTTGATAATTTTAATATCTGCAGACATTCACATATACACAACAGTGTCAGAGATGTTTTCTTATGAAGAAAATGATGTTTTTAGGGATGTTTGGAATTGATTGACATGACGTCACAGATTCATCATTCTTTTGTGTGTGCGCGTGCGTGTGTGTGTGATGGCAGCTGCTGCACATCTGTATGGAGGGATGGGGAAACTGGCGCTGGGCGGAGCCCTTCAGTGTTGATGATGTTGGGACTCTCCTGCGCATCATACAACATAAAGGACAAACGGTGTCTCTCATCATCACAGTCAAACAACTCAACGGAGTCCAGAAACAAGTACTACACACAACACAACACACAGACAGCATGTGTATTCTGTATTTATATGTATAATATGTTGATTTAGGTTTGGTTTGTGCTTCATCTCTCTCTCTCTCTCTGTGTGTGTGTGTGTGTGTCAGGTGATCATCTGTGGCCGTCAGGTCATGTGTAGTTTTCTCAGTCAGTCTATAGAGTTGAGACTTGTTCAGCATCACAGTGTTCAGGACGGTCGGGCGGCGTTACGTGAGCCCGTTGCTCGTCTGGACGGCAACAGTAAACTTCCATCATTTGTCCTTGAGGACGCAGAACTCACGCAGCTGTGTGTGCGAGCTTGCGGAGATGATGCGTGGTCTCGAGACGTCTGTGTGGAGCACAAGAACAACAACTCAGTACTGCAGGTACACATCTGTGAGATGATCTTAGAGGAAAACATTCATTTAACATTACAACATTATGATGATAAGAGTTCTCTCAGTCATGATAACAGTACAGTAATGTACAGTAGTTCAGTGTTTGTGTCTGATAAACAACACAGCAGACATCAGAGATTTGTGTTGAATCAGTTTTAAGAGAATGATGTCTCAGAGTATCTGCAGGCTTGTCTCAAGCTTGTGTTCATCTGATCAAATGTGTGTGTTTGTGTAGGTGCCATGTTCAGACGGCTCGCTGCTGCATGTCTGGTGCACAACAATATTGCTGGAGGAAAACACACAAATGCAACAGACACTCGTGAGTACACTCTCTTACACACACACACACACACACACACACACACACACACGCGACAGACACTCGTGAGTACAAGCACGCAACAGACATTTACATTTAGTCATTTAGCAGACGCTTTTATCCAAAGCGACTTACAGAGAATAGGAAGCAATAAAGTGATATGTCATACAGGGGCAATAATACAATAAGTGCTAACACCAAGTTACTAGTTTCCACAAAAGCCAGAACACTACCTCTAGAGAGAAAGAGAGAGAGGGTTAGCATTTTTTATTATTATTTTTATTTACTTGTGAATTATTTACAGACACTCATGAATACACACACAAATATCTGCTAGAGGAGCAAGAGAGAACATACTACAGTAACATTACATTAAACATTTAAATATACATGCATGACCCGTCAGATGATTGAAGCAGTTGTGTTATGTTGTGTGTTCAGGTTGTGTTTAGTCCTCTCTTTATGATGTGGAGTCACCTGCCTGATGCTCTTCTGGTTCATGTTGAGAAAAGAAGTCTGGGTCACAAAGACACACAACTCATTCACGGCCGCGGCCACCAGGAGGCGCTGCTGAATGTAGAGGCAGATCTCATACACCACCTCACCTTCCAAGCCAGGTGCGCACACACGCGCACACACAGAAACAGACTTAATTGATGTATTGTTTGAACTCTTGTGTGTGTTGTGTTTCAGTGAGGAAGATGATGTGTCAGACTGTGCTGTTCCAGTGTCCACTGCCATCATTAAACAGATCATCAGATCTGCAGCAGATCAGAAACAACACAATCTTCTACATCACTTCTATGGAGAGAAGACACCACAGCGTCCATCCTGGCCATACACCAGCAGAGACGCACACAGGTACACACACAAACACACACAATGGTCTGATACGAATTTAACATTATTACATTCATTCGGGTGCATTTCATTTCTGTATGGAGCTTTTTTGAAAAGTGCAGAAAGGAAAAAGCAAGGCAGTTAGTTGAATGAGAGCAGTGAGGAGATATCATTGAGACACAAGAGAAGAGCAGTCATCTCACTTCACACAATAAAACATTAAAACATTTGTTGGGTTTAGAACAGGTTGTGTATTGTGTTGATAAAAACATTCACATATTCACATATGCAGTAACTCAGACTGAAATATTGACAACACAAATCAGACAACTCTACATCAATGTGACGCGCGCGCGCTTTTGTTTTATATGCCGGTGGGGATGTAAACCTGAATACACACCAACTCATAGGGACTCCTGTTACCGTGGGGACCTTATAAATTGTACATAAAAATAATTTTTGAAAATCTAAAAATGCAAAATGTTTTCTATGATCTTTAGGTTTAGGGAATAGAATATACAGTTTGTACGGTATAAAAGTCATTACGCCTATGGACTGTCCCTACGGAGATAATAAAACCAATTATTGTGTGTGTGTGTGTGTGTGCGTGTGTGTGTGTGTGCGTGTGTGCGTGCGTGCGTGCGTGCGTGCGTGCGTGTGTGCGTGTGTTGATCAGGCATGTGGA
The DNA here is from genome assembly GCA_026939265.1 of Oreonectes daqikongensis. NCBI lineage: Eukaryota > Metazoa > Chordata > Actinopteri > Cypriniformes > Nemacheilidae > Oreonectes > Oreonectes daqikongensis. Next base: position 125,032 of record JAOTQM010000583.1, read on the forward strand.
GGAGGTGGAGTCAGGTGTGGTGCAGTGGGACAGTCCCATGCAGGTGCGTTTGAGTGTGTGGAAGTGGGGTCTGAACACTCTGATGGTGGAGGTGGTGCCGTGGGCTCTGCTGTTCAATCGCTCACAATGGGACCTGTGGCTGTTTGAAGCTGAAAACATCATCACACAAATACCAGCTGGGAAAACCATCGTACCGCCCAACTTTAAGGTGTGTCTCTCTCGCTCTCTTTATGGTGAATGTTAGAACAGAACACGTGTGCTTTTAGTCGAACCGCATCCATCAGTTTTAAATTGACTGTAAAAGTGAAACAAATACATCTTTACACTCTCTTTACCTTCCACCACAACTGTGCGTGCGTGTTTTCTGTTGCATACCTGCACTATGATGCAATTTGAGTTTTGAGGGTTTGTCCAACAGGCATTGAGGTCATTTAAACTGCTTTTATAACATTGTTTTTGTGTGTGTGTGTGTGTGTGTGTGTGTGTGTGTGTGTGTGTGTGTGTGTGTGTGTGTGTGTGTTTGTGTGTGTAACACAGGATGCGTTTCAGATCGGCATTTATTGGCCGCAAACTAACACAGTGCACAAGTCTCCTGCCGTGCGATTGGTCCATGATGTGTCATCACCACGGTGGCCGGAGGGGGGCGGAGCTGATGTCCTGCTGCTAGATGAAGACGGATACATACACACTGACATCACACTCGGAACCCAACCCGGAAAACTCAAGGTGTGTGTGTTACTAAAAAACAACACACTGAATATTACACGTGTCTGTCAGCAAATAAACTTTCTCTTTCTCATGTGTGTCTCTCAGCTCTGTCAGTTGTGTGTATCATCTTCAGTGAAGTACGGGATTCAGGTTTTACAGATTGAAGATAAAACCGTCCTACTAAACAACACAACAGACATCATTAAGTGCAGAGCTGTGATGTCACAACAGCCCAACACAACACATGACCAGGTACAACACAAACACACAAATGTAAATGTAGAGAATCACAGATACTACATAGAAACACTTTAAATTATGATTTCTTTATTTTATAGACGGTTTCAAAGTGAAAACATAAACAAACGTTACTGCGCATGCATGCTATTTTGACCCTAACTTAACTTCCGGTACACATCCACAAACAATAAAGCACCTGTAGATTATTTCTGATAACAAGCGAAAGAAATCGAGAAAAAATTTTACTTGACCAAACTTGTCTCTCCAATATTTTGAATTTAGGCTGCGATACCGCTAGATGTCAATGTCCCATATGGTTTCTTTAAATGCAACCAAACTACAGGACCCATTCAACAAATTGTTTATTTAATAAAATGAACATACAACAAAATTCAACAAATCAATTATTTAATAAAATTATTATACAATAAAATAATAATATAAATTCATATTAACAAATTAAATAATTAGACACTAGCCAAACACAAACCGGAAGTTAACTGGGGGACAGGTGTGCGCACGTCCGATTTAATGGTCTATTTAGTGAAGTAACTCAATAAAAGCTTTTGTCAAGTGTTTTTATTTTACTGAATGAGATCGTGTGTGTGTGTGTGTGTGTGTGTGTGTGTGTGTGTGTGTGTGTGTGTGTGTGTGTGTGTGTGTGTGTGTGTGTGTGTGTGTGTGTGTTGTTCAGGTGTATCTGGTGCCTGAATCATCCGTGTTCGCTCTGAATGCTGCGGGTCATGTTGAAGGTGATCAGGTGTGCTGTCCTGTGGCCTGCTGGGATGTCCTGAGACCTGCTTCCAGTGCTCAGATGTCAGAACCGGATGTCCCGCTGATGATGTCAATGCAGCTCCTGTTGAGCTGTGGGGGAGACATGTGGAGTCTTCCAGCGCTCATCAGATCTGATTTTCCCAGACAGAGTGTTTGTGTACCTGTGACGCCGGACGACCCACACCCCTTTAGCACCAGGTGTGTGTCTGTTGTGTGTGGTTGGAGGGTTTGGTCACTTGTGGTCAATGCTGTAATTGACTTTCTTGTGGGGTGTGTGTGTGTCTGTCAGAGCTCTTGTTGTGACGTGTCAGGAGCATCAGGGCATTATGTATGTGACTATAAATGAAGATCTGTGTCCACGGATGCTGATTCACAACCGCTGCCCCATGAAAATATTACTCAAGGAAAACCTCAGAGGTAAAACACACACACACACACAGACCGACTGACACACAAACAAACACTGATACACACACACACACACACACACACACAGACCGACTGACACACAAACAAACACTGATACACACACACACACACAAAATCACATTCAAGATAAGTAATGTTGTGCGTGTGTGTTTCAGAGCATCCGCGAGCTGAAGTGTTTTGTAAGATGTTACCGGCCGTGTCGTCTGTCCATCATGAGTTGTATCATCACACCTCTAACTTCCCCGAGTGCAAACAGAAAGAGATGTTGCCCACACTGCTGCTCCGTGTTGTCACAGACACGCCCACTGATCCCATAACCACACTCATCAACCCCACAAACACGCCCATCACACCCAGCTGGACCGATGCCATTGATATCAGCAGCCCTGGAACAAAGGTACACAACACACACACAACTGAAACACAAAGCCTGTAGGTGTGTCAGTCACACATGTAATGTGTGTTTTCAGGTTGTTTTCCTGCCGGGTTTTGGCTGTTTGTACATTGATGTGCTTCATCAAAGTGGCACCATCACACTGACGCTCGCACCCGAGAGCAACACTGATCATCTGATCACACACCACAGGTACACACAACTGTTTTTGTATATGTTTGTGTTCCTCTGTGTTCCTCCACCAGAGGGCAGTATTGAGCCTGTGTATGTATGTGTGTATTTGTGTGTGTGTGTGTGTGTGTGTGTGTGTGTGTGTGTGTGTGTGTGTGACAGGCTGTCCAATCAGATGATGTCATTCAGAATTCTGTTGAATGAGGTGAGCGTGGCGCTCTGTGATGACATCACCACCCCGTCCAGTTCTGTGGAGCTGTTACGTCTTACCGTGTCTAAACTGCTGCTTCATCTGCCGCCCGGTGAACCGTCGGCTAGTGATGTTGAAGCTCCGCCCACTCACAGGGTTCAGGTGCACTGCAGCAGTCTGCAGGTGGATAATCAGCTGTACAACCGCGCCAGCTTCCACTTCCCTGTTATTGTGTGTCAGGAGCCGCAGCCGGATGTGGGCGTGTGTACGTGTGAGGCCCCACAGGGCTTCTGTGAATCGTGTTTTCTGTCTCTGACCGTCAGCATCTCTGCAGACGGGCGGCTGGACCAGCTGGCGTTCCGCATCAAACCGGCACGAGTCTATCTGGAGGACACCTTCATTTATTACATGAAAACGCTCTTCAACACCTACATTCCTGAGTTCATGCTGGGCGAGGGACGGAGGGGGCAGAGTGCGGTGGCGGAGATTCCAGGCGATATCCTGGAGTCCATGCGGGCGCTGGAGATGCCAGTGCATCTGCAGAAGTTGTCGATCGAAGCCGTTCATCTGCTGGTGAGCATCCACGCATCTCTAAAGCTCTACATCGCATCTGATCACACTCCGCTGTCATTCTCACTGTTTGAACGAGGACCCATCTGCACGACACCTCGACAGCTCGTACACACACTCGCCCTGCATTACGCCTCTGGCGCTCTCTTCAGAGCGGGTGAGTCTCTCTCTCACACACACACACACACACACATAACCTGCTGTTAGATTTACTATTCTGATATCTGTGTGTGTGTGTGTGTGTGTGTGTGTGTGTGTGTGTTTGTGTGTGTGTGTAGGGTGGGTTGTCGGTTCTCTGGAAATCCTGGGCAGTCCTGCCAGTCTGGTGCGGAGCATCGGGAACGGAGTGTCAGATTTTTTCAGGTTGCCGTATGAAGGTTTGACTCGTGGACCGGGAGCTTTTATTAGTGGAGTCTCCAGAGGAACAAACTCATTCATCAAACATATTTCTAAAGGTGACAGTACACACACACACACACACACGGGTTTGATTGATCAGAGAACACACAAACTGATGATGTGTGTCGTTTTAGATTGAGTGAATTTGCTTAGTGTAGAAGTTGTTGTATTGTGTGACTGTAGTGCCACCTGGTGTTCAGATGGTGGTGTTACATGTGTAGTTAGAGCTTAAATACAGTTGAACATGCTTCACTTCTGCTGCTGTCTCTGTGTGTGCGTGCGTGCGTGCGTGCATTCCACATCTTGAATGTGTTATGTGTGAAATTTGTTCCTATAATATTGGGGGGTGTGCTGCAGGAACTCTGACGTCCATCACTAACCTGGCGACGAGTCTGGCGCGTAACATGGACCGTCTGTCGCTGGATGATGAGCATTACATGAGACAGGAAGAGTGGAGGAGACAACTGCCTGAGACTCTGGGAGACGGACTGAGACAAGGCCTGTCAAGACTAGGCATCAGTCTGCTGGGTGAGAGACTCTTTCAATTTCAATTTCAATGTAAGTTGCTTTATTGGCATGACAAAATTGTACATTGTATTGCCAAAGCATTTGCAGCTGAGCTGCCTACAGATATGTATACAAACCGTTAGTAATAATATTAATAGTATCAAATGAAAAGTGTGATGTGTGTAGTGCAAGCTTAAAGTGAATTAGTAATATATAAGATTTAAAAGTACAAATTTTCTACAAAAGCAGAATAATATACATTCAAGAGAATCAGGTAATATAAGTATATATGTACATATATTGGAAACATCAGGTCAGGGCAGATTCAGTGTTTTCTCTTCTGTTATGACAGGCAGACACATATTTAGCAGCTAACACACAACAGTCCTTGTGTTCTCCAAACAGATACGACAGTTTCTCATCGTTTGATACACTTTCAAACGTCTCGTGTATGGATTTGATTTTTCCATAAAACATTGTCTGTATATCCGTGTATTTCGTACATTCCGTTAGGAAGTGGAGCTCTGTCTCTATTTTGTTGAGATGACAAAAAATCCTTTCTGGGTTTTAGTTTGTTTAGTGCTTCA